>OZ022245.1:535065-862565 GCA_963978895.1 Erpobdella octoculata | reverse complement strand
TTTGTGATAAATGATTTCATTTAAATTAAATTCAAAAACTTTAAAAGTAATTTATTTTTTCATGGTATTCGCTCTGTATTGAATTAGTTAAATAAACTTCAGCCACCCGATATCTATCAGTCTCTTTATTTATCTATCTTTCAATCGCCATTCTATTAAATTCCAAAATCATCTTTAAAGATAATACGTCCCTTTCCCACCCCCACCCCCACCCCCGCTATCACCGGCTCCCTCCACCCCGTGGTTATCTTAACAATACGAAAAGGTCAGAGGTCAGAGCACCGTCGATGAGGTCAATTAAAAGGTCACGATCTTTTCCGTAGACGTATCGAGAGTGAGTTGAAGAAATTTTTTCAATGCGAAGATCACGCTTTTGTACAGAAGAAGAAAACATTTATAATTGTGTTTTTTTTTAATTTAATTCGATGGAAATTACTTTCGGCATTAAATTACTTTTGTAAGCAAGTGTTAAATTTTGTTTAAAAATCTGTTAAATTTAATGATAAGAAAGAAGAATTAGTCACCGACAAGCACATCCCTGGAAAACGTAAACAAATTTTTTTGTTTACATCCAACCGAGGCAGAGAGCGAAGCGAGGAGGAAACAAGGCCGTCTAACTTTAGCAGAAATAGTTACGAGAAGTTAAAAAGAAATTTAAAGAACATGGAGATGAATTGAATTGAGGTAGCAACCAACCGGGATGCTACAAAGAGAGATGCTGAAGAAACTGCATGGCATGTGTGTGTGGTGTGCGAATGTGTATGTGTACGAGTAAATGTGTGTGTGTGTGTGTGTGTGTGTGTGTGTGTGTGTGTGTGTATGAGGAATGGAGAGTGAGAGAGAGGGGGAAGGGAGAGAAAGAGATGGTCGTGTCAGTAACATGTTTTGAGTTTAATTAAGTGAATTCGTGAATTCGATTTTTGTTTCTCTTTTTTTCTATCCATCTATCTTTCTCATCTACATCGCTCTCACTACGAATTAACTTATTCCTGCTTCAAGCCGATCTAATATATATATATAATTAATATATATATAATAGCCCATGTCTGTGTAAGACGTATGTGTAAGACATCTGTGTAAGACGTCTGTGTAAGACGTCTGTGTAAGACGTTTTTGTGTGGCGATCTGCTATCTATGGCAAATTAATTTATATATAATTATAATTTCATATATATTAAAAATTAAATAAAAACATTTTTTATTTATTTTTATATAATTAACTGAATTAAAAAATATTTACCTTACTTAAATTAATTCGAAATATAAAAAAATTATTAATATTTTAATCTATAATTTTTTCATTGTAAATAAATAAATAAATTAATAATAAACTCATATTATTCTAAAAAATTTATCCAAAGTTCATCGTAATTTTAAAACATCCGTCCTTGGGACGGACAAAACCACTAGTACGTTAATAACCAACCCAGTCCTAATTATACAAATATATATATTTATAATTTTTGTATTAATTTCGCCACCGAGTCCGTCAACAAAGTCAGGACAAATAAAGTTTATAAAAAAAGTTTATTAAACATATAAGACATATTATAAAAAGAATTGCATAAAAGTTCCTCGTCTAATTCATCATACAAGCCACCATTACCGTCGAAAGTTCTCGAACTACAGTAGGGATGTGCGCGTCGCTAGGCTATATAAACAATATATAATAAATAATAAATAACATCAATTTTGATGCCTACAAATGTTATGTAACAGCGACAACTTTTTTCCTCTCTCTCTCTCTCTCTCTCTCTCTCTCTCTCTCTCTCTCTCTCTCTCTCTCTCTCACACACACACATACACACACACTCACACACACTTGCAGTCAGGGTCACCTAGAGGAAACTTGGGCCCGAGAAAATAAGTAACCCAGTCCCAATGAAAATGATCAAGAAATTTTGTAAAACTTCTAAAATACCCGATGCTCGGGGGAACGGTTTTAAACTTCCTAAACAATTTCAAGATTTTTTTTTTCAGAAATACTTAAGATACGGGCCCTCCAGTATGTACGGTCCACGGGAATTATCTTGCATCTATCCCACTTTTTTGGAGGCACTGTATATATATAGCCACATATCTTTTATAAACATAGGCACGGCACATACAACCACACATACAATATTTTTTCAACATGCCATATCATCAGCAGTTCTTGGCATGAACAGGGAATAATATATTTCCTTATATTTCTTCGACTTCAAATGTCAACATTATAAAATTTGATTTAAAGCAGATTTTAATGAGAAAACAATATCTGTTCCAAGTTCAAGGGCAATTCGTAAGAATATTATTTATATTTAATTTCTTATAAATATTATTTACATTTAAATTCTTATAAATATTTTTTATATTCATATAAATATTATTTATATTTAAATTCATATAAATATTATTCATATTTAAATTCTTATAAATATTGTTTATATTTAAATTCTTATAAATATTTTTTATATTCATATAAATATTATTCATATTTAAATTCTTATAAATATTATTTACATTTAAATTCTTATAAATATTATTTATATTTATATTCATATAAATATTATTTATATTTAAATTCTTATAAATATTATTTATATTTAAATTCTTATAAATATTATTTATATTTAAATTCATATAAATATTAATTATATTTAAATTCGTATAAATATTATTCATCATTAAATTTGCATAGATATTATTTATATTTAAACTAGTATGAATATTATTTACATTTAAATTCGTATGAATATTAATTAAATTTAAATTTCCATGAATATTAATTATATTTTAATTCATAGGCGTTCATTATTTGCAACGGAATGTTGAAGAAATGAGGATGCTCACCGTTTAAATTTTGCTCTATTCTCCCCACCCATTAGTTGTGGTCCAACCCGCCCACACATCATTAGGTTTTCACCCGACAGGAAATAATAGAAGGTATAAAGTTCGTTTTAGTCATTTAGGTTTGTTTTAAATTCTATGAAAAAAAGTTATTTTCATCAAAATTTAAATGTTTTAATTTGTTCTATGAAAATTAATTCCGTTTTGCATTATTCATGCTAAGGAGGACTCCTACGCAGAGAGAAATAATAATTACTCGACTGTAATCGAATTACAAGAAGTTACAAGAGGCAAGATGAACCAGAAAAGAGAAGAGAGAGAAGAGAGAGAGAGAGAGAGAGAGAGAGAGAGAGAGAGAGAGAGAGAGAGAGAGAGAGAGAGAGAGAAGAGAAGAGAAGAGAAGGGAAAGGGAAGGAATGAAAAGTGAGATAGATTTGTGTGGGTTCGTGCAGGCTGGAATCAATTACAGAAAACCTTATTCATATTCATCTCACAGAGATCATTATCACCATCATTGCATCATCATCATCCCCATCATCATCATCCTTCCCCTCTTCTCTCTCTCTCTCTCTCTCTCTCTCTCTCTCTCTCTCTCTCTCTCTCTCTCTCACTCTCTCACTTTATCTTTCTTTTTGCCTATCTCTCTTTGCCAATGAAATACACATCAATCGTACGACGAACCATTCACGTGAATACACTAATCAAATCATTGTTTAATCGAAACTTATTCAAATTAGAAAAAAAAAACAAAAAATCCATTTTTTTAATTTATCGGTCTGTTTATCTCTATTTCAGTTTTTATCTTTATCTCTCTGTTTTCTTCAATTTTCTTCCTTTTCCTCCTCCTGTCTTTCTCCTTCTGTCTCTTTCTCTCTCTTCTTCTTCTTCTTCCTCCTCTCCATCCACTTAACTCCCATCCGTTCCACTTCTTCCTACATCGATTCCTTCCCAATCGATCAGCAGCCCCAAAAGAACGAAATACACAAATAGATAAACCTTTTTTTGATCAACACATTTGTTTTTTTTAGCATTTACATGTATTTTTACATTTATATTTACACGTTTTTTTACAAGAACATTTACATGTATTTATACAAATAAATGTCCTCGTATTTTATGTGTATTTTCCATGTATTTTTACACCTACATTTACAACTATGTTTACATTTTTATTTACATTTTAATTTACGTTTACGTCCTCCTTTTCTTACATATGCGTACAAAATCACTTTTACAATTGAATTTCAGTTTTTTACACTTACCTTCACAATCCCATTCTTCTAGTAATTATTTTGTTATTATTTTTAAACGATAATCGATGAAATATAATCAATAAACTTTTATTTCACTTCCCCGTTACGATGTAACAGATATAAACACGCTCGTTTTCACACGTGCAAGCAGATAGTACACGCACACAAATGATATGCTCCACAACGGTCGCCCAACTGGCAAGTGACTCCATCACAGCTGACATTGGTCAGAGACCTTTGAACTTTGACCCGAGTGTAACAGATGAAGAGGAAAAGAGAGGGAAAAATTATGAGAATTAAGAAGTAGCAAAACAGAAAAAGACAGAGAAAAAGAGAGAACGATAGAGAGCCAGAAAGAGAGAAAGAGAGAGAGAGAGACAGAGACAGAGCAAAACAGAAAGAGACAAGTAAAAGATAAAAATCCCTATAAGCGAAAGACCCATATATGGAACTTTTATAACGGCACTACGAACAAGTGAATAAAAAAACAAAGTTTTTTAAAATCACACTTTTATATAATCGATTGTGTAGGCCACATTCTGTTACATAAACAACGAGCATATTAGCATAGACAATAAATAGTTCGACGAAAATATCACAAATAATTATTTCATTAAATTTTGTCCAATCGATCCGAAAATTTGATAGAAAGCATTATTAATTAGTTCGGAGGTATGTTTAAATTTTTAAATCTCTAGCACATCGGGAAGTTAGTTTAAAATCGATTGCAAAATTTGACGACAGACAGATAGACAGACAGAGAAGTCAAGTTAAGTAAAAGTCTGTAAAAATGGAAAAATGGAAACCGAAGCGAAGTTAGTCGATGATTGGATGATAGGTATGTTTATGTGTACGTGAAGAAAAAAAAATTAAATGCTACACTCACACGCACAATATGTAAATGTATGTGTGTATGTATGTATGCTTGTATGTATGTATGTATGTATGTATGTATGTGTGTGAGTGTGTGTATGTATGTATGTATGTATGTATGTATGTATGTATGTATGTATGTATGTATGTATGTATGTATGTATGTATGTATGTATGTATGTATGCATGTATGCATGTATGTATGTGTATGTATGTGTTTGTGCCTGTAAAGGAGATGAGTGGGCGGGTTTGTGTGTATCATCCATTTGAAAGACGAGACGAACAACGTAGGATAATAACAAAAAAAATTAAGTGGGGGATGGAAAAGAAACTCTAAAAATCATGATAATGATCTTTTTCCATTTTCTCTCATTTATCATCTTTACAACAACTTTTCTTCTTCTTCTTTTTCTTTTTTTACTTTGAAGCTGCCAAAGTTTTGTGAAGAGCTGCTTTGAAAGCCGATTTGTAAACAGGCAGTTTTATCTTAGGCGCAGGCCTACTGCGATAAACTTTGAAACTTTCTTAACTCTGAGGATAAACTTCTATTTCTCTCCCTCTCTCTCTCTCTTTCTCTTTCGTTCTCTCTCACTTTCTCTTTTTCTAGATTTTTTATTTGATTAGTAAATCATTTACATAATTATTTATTTGACAATTTATTCTATTAGTTTACTTAAACAACCAAAATATAAACAACTGAAATTTCGAAAAAATTTACTCCAATTGAAAGAAAATGAAATTTAAAAAGCTAGAAGAAAACTGGCAAGTAAAAAAAAAATCTTTTTTTTAAAGACTTCATAATTAATTGCAACCAAGATGTCGGTCGTGTTGTTGCTCTTGCAAATTCATTTTTAAATCGAGAATGAAAATTAAAAAGAAAATTAATAATTCGATTTAATAATTAATTTCAATATAAGAAACAGAAGCCATGTAGGTTATAGTAGTAGTAGTAGTAGTAAATACGTAAGAGTTATGTCGTTTATCAAGTTGTGTGGTATAATAATTTACACGGCCATGTCTGATCGAGAAATTGTTTCACACGGGTTCAAAATTATAGCTCATCGCGTATATATTATATCTTTGATATTTTTTATACCATTACACATCCATCATTATCACTACCACCACCATCATCATCATCATCATCATCATCATCATCACCACTATCGTCATCATTATCATCATCACCATCATCATCATTATCGTCATTATCAGCAGCATTGCCAACACCATTTTACTTAAAACTACAAAAGGTTTCAACATTTAAATTTATGGGGTTAGTGCCTACTGATCCCAGGACAACTGATCCCAGGACAACTGATCCCAGTACAACTGATCCCAGGACAACTGATCCCAGGATAACTGATCCCAGTACAACTGATCCCATGGACAACTGATCCCATGGACAACTGATCCCAGGGACAACTGATCCCATAGACAACTGATCCCATAGACATAAGCAACTCATTTTTAACTCATTTTTAACGACAATGATGGTGATGATGCTTACGTAGCCAGCTTACGATGGCTGGCTGCATACGACAACGGTGGTGGTGATAATGATACTGGCTACTTCAATTAGTAAACGGAGAAATAATATTTAGTATAAGCGCACGAGGGCACGATACACAGTAGAAATGAAATTGACAAGTTCGTATTACTTTTCATAGTTTCACTCCTTTCTACGTGAAGTTCATAATGAGAAATGGAACCGTGCCAATCCAAGAATAATAGAGTTTAGCTCATTTCAGAAGTTGTTTTTTTCGAAGATATGAATTAAATAAATTAATGAACACACTCCAACATTAATTCTTATCGGCTTATTTAGGAGTCCATGACTAGGACCATCACTACAGCATCCAAACATACTCATACATACATACATACATACATACATACATACATACATACATACATACATACATACATACATACATACATACATACATACATACACATATATTCGTACATACAAACAGAAATCGGAAATTATGTATGTTAAAATCAGTTTATTGATTGCAGAAACAGTGAAATATAAAATGATGCAGATATGGGATCAGTTGTCTATGGGGTCAGTTGTCCATGGGATCAGTTGTCCGTGGGATCAGTTGTCCGTGGGATCAGTTGTCCCGGGATCAGTTGTCCTGGGATCAGTTGTCCTGGGATCAGTAGTCCTGGGATCAGTAGTCCTGGGATCAGTTGTCCTGGGATCAGTTGCGATGATCCCAAATTTATGTACGTACATTGTACATACATGCACACAAATACATATTATAGAACAAATCCCATGCTACAATTTAAACATATTGCAAATGTTTACAGAGTTACAGATTGTATGTTTAAATATTACAATTGTACACTACTGGATCAACAAATTGGTACAGTTGTGGATAATGGTTTAAGCATCAACTTCAACAATTATTTTTAAGCTATACTATATATGTATCAGTAGATGATAATAAGTTTCAATTTATAAAATAAATAATTTAATAAAAAAAAATAATGAATGAAATAGGACGAGAAAAGAAATATATATATAAAGATTCAATTGATTAATTACGCATTTGATGAAAACACACACACACATACATACACACATACATACACACGCATGCACGACGTGCATAATTTATGGGGGGGCTAAGTAGGTGGGGAAGAAGAGGGGGTTCGAAAAATAGGAGAAATCAGATGGGATGGCAAAGTAAGTCAGGAAGGTAAAGAACCTTGGTTGGGGAAAAAGATGGGTTAAAATAGAAAAAAACATCTCTTTTATTTTTCTCTTACTCTTTTCATTTTTTTCCTCTTTTCCTTCCTCCACCATGTCCTACTAATAGATGTAGGTGATATCTAATTCTGTTATTAATTATAGAACAAGAATAATAATCAATTAATTATTAAATAATTTAAACGTTAGAAATAATAAAAAATAACGAAAAAATAAAACAATGAAACAAATACGGTACAGAAACATTAATTTATCAACGAATTATTTGGAAGCGTAGAAAAACGATTTGGATCGTTCAGATGGATTGAAAAAAATTATTTTGTTGACTGCACGTGTTTTGTAGTTTTTTTGTACTGATATAAATATAAATAAATATATATAAATAATTAAAAATAATTAAAAATAAATATAAATAAATATAAATAAATATAAATAAATATAAATTAATATAAATAAATATAAATAAATATAAATAAATATAAATAAATATAAATAAATATAAATAAATATAAATCAATATAAATCAATATAAATCAATATAAATAAATATAAATAAATATAAATAAATATAAATAAATATAAATAAATATAAATAAATATAAATAAATATAAATAAATATAAATAAATATAAATAAATATGAATAAATATGAATAAATATGAATAAATATGAATAAATATAAATAAATATAAATAAATATAAATCAATATAAATCAATATAAATCAATATAAATCAATATAAATCAATATAAATAAATATAAATCAATATAAATCAATATAAATCAATATAAATCAATATAAATAAATAAATATAAATAAATATAAAATAAATATAAATATATAGGTACATCTCTTTTTAATTTTCTCTTGCACTTTTCATTTTTTTCTTTCCTTTTTTTCTTCCTCCACTATGTCCTACTCATAGATGTAGGTGATATCTAACTCTGTTTTTCATCATTAGCGAACAAGAATAATAAAAAATAAATTAATTAATAATCAATTAAAGACCAACAAAACTCAAACGCGCAGTAGAAAAAAAATATTTTGTTGTCTTTCATTTAAAAACTTTGAAGAAAAGACGACAACTTTGAATCGTGAAATAAATTTGCAATTCAAATAAATTTTTAAGTAATTTTCCATATTATTTATTTATATTTTTTTTATTAATTAATATTGTTATTTCAATGTATAATTAATTAATTGACTAACATGAGCTGAAAACTCTTCGTCCACAAGTAATTCAGTCCTTTCCTGTTTAGTAGACTTACCTTCACTCGTTCATGCTGATTTGTGATTTGTGTTTAACTAGCAAGTTTTTTGAGGTTTTTTTTATCTCATTGTTTCTCCTTCTCTTCCTCTTCCTCTTTCCTTCTTTCGCTTTTTTTTCTCTCTCTCTTTCTTTTGCCCCTTTCCCCATTATTTTTGTTTGGGGTAAGGGGGGTAGCGTTTGGCCTGCAACCTAAACTACGCCACTGGGTAAACGTAAAATAAGTATCAGATTTGTTGAAAATTGCTTGAAATCTCCTTTGAACTTTGTGTCAACTGAAAGAACTTTTAGGTAATCGTGACTATGACTAAAAATTTCTATATATATTTTTTTTAGAATATGGATATCTGTGAAATTCAACTGCTAAAATAAGCATATGCATAGCATAATTTGAAAATATAAATGTGTTTTTAAAAAACTTTGTTTTTTGCTTGACCTGTTATATATATACATATTGATTTATAAAACTAATAATCAGGTAAAATAAATAAAAAGTTGATTCCAACAATTTCTGAAATAATTAAGCACTTAAAACAAAAGCGTGGGAAGTGGGACTTCTTACTCCACATCCCCCTCTCTCGTATTGTTGATGTATGTATTGTTTGTATTATAACAAGAGTAGAAGTGTCAAGTAATTGATATGAGCTGTCTTGTCAATTGGAGCAGTTTTACTTTGAAAGAGTATGAGATTTATAAGAAGGAAATGGTGTGAATCAGAGTGGGGCTGATGAAGATTCGGGAGAAAAGACTCGGGGGGGGGAAGAGAAATATGGAAGAGATGGTGGAGGAGAGAAGAAGGATGGCGAGAGTAAAAAAAAAGAAAAGAAAATGAGATAGAGAGAAGATTATCAGAGGGCAAAAGCGGGATAAACTTCAAAAGTAGAAGATGATCTGGCAAAGTTATACACTAATATATCATCGCAGATGTGCACATATGTATTCACCATGCACTTATAAGTATATATATATATATATATATATATATATATATATATGCGCTATGCAAGTTATAATGCAAATTGAAACCGAAGATAGAAAAGATGACGACCTATTAAGATAGGGGGCCAGGTTTCAGTCTAAGCTTAAAAGAGAGAGAGAGAGAGAGAGAGAGAGAGAGAGAGAGAGAGAGAGAGAGAGAGAGAGAGAGAGAGAGAGAGAGAGAGAGAGAGAGAGAGAGAGAGAGAGAGAGAGAGAGAGAGAGAGAGAGAGAGAGAGAAGATGGATGAATCGATTGATAGGTGGATGGAGGGGAGAGAGCAAGAAAAGAAACAGGAGAAAAAATAGAGATATGTACAGAAAGAGAGAGTGAGGGAGAAACTTGAAATATAAATACTGATTTAAAACCCTTTATATTTATCTAATTTTCATGCGCCAAGTTATTTCAGAGATTTTTAATCATTGAATATTAATTAGTTTAACTTAATTGTAAACACATCGTTTAATTAATTAATTAATTATTATTTCTAGCATAGATTATTTATTTGCCCAAGTGACTGCGTGTACACACACACACACATAGGAGAGTTGGTCGAATAAGTGATTGACAGAAACGACAGAGCCTGAATCGTAGTGAATTTTTTATTTTCGTAGATCCTCTTTGATTTGGCACTAATCCTACGTAAAGCGTCGTAAAGTCCTCTCTATTACTTTCTTTTTCTTTTTTCCTCTTCCTACTCTTTCGCCCCCCCCCTCTCCTCTCTTTGTTCTCTCTCTCTCTCCCTCCTTCTATCTCCCTCTCTCTCTCTTTTCTTATATCTCTCTCACTCTCTCTCTCTTTCTCTCTCTCTTTCTCTCTCGTTATTTCTCTCTTTTTTGTACAAGATTTACTAGACCTCTTCAAATTCTCCCACAACGTCATGTTTGTCATATTTTTTTACAACAAACAAGAAACTCTACACAGAAAGAGAGAAATGGAGAAAAAGAGAGAAATGGAGAAAAAGAGAGATTAGAGAAATTATAAAAACTAGAGAAAGGCACTGAGAAAAACACAGAAAAAAAGAAACAGAGAAAGAGAGAGAATACTATTAGTATTCAATACAAATCATCAACATCATCACCATCATCATCACCATCACCATCATCATCATCATTATTATTATTATTATTAATTATTGACATTACTTTACAGTGCAAAAAAATTTTTTTACGTGCTAAGAAGAAGACAGGAGGACGCCAAGCAGTATAATTCGCGCCACTCGATTTGACGATAAATCCACTTGAAACGTGTTTGCTGTAAAAAAAAACGTCCCCGACTGCCTTTATTAGAACTTACTAGCTGTTTGCGATTTCAGAATCTTTTCACATGCTAGACTTACTTACAACCAGAAATGTTTTGACAATTGATTGACCCAGACTGAAGAAATCCATGAGGTGGGGGAGGTGTCAGGAGTTGGAGTGGGGTGTGAAGATGAAGGTAAGTGCATCAAGGCGGGTCAAGGCACCGCTTTTGAACCGAAAATCACATAATAAATAGCGTCAGGAACAGCTTGTGCATTATCGGGGTGGGGGTCACATTGTTTTATTTGCCATCTGCACGTTTGTCTGAAAACTGAAAACCGAATGTTATGAAACTTATTCGTCTTAAAGTTGATAAACTGACAGATTGATATTCGTTTGGATGACTACCAGAATTGGATGAAACGAAACTTCAAGACTCTAGAGGAACTTTGTTAACAAGTCAACCAATTTCGTTATAACTATTACCAAGGAAGTAGGCGCCGGTAGCCGGGGCAATAAGCGGTAAAATTGCTACTGAGCCGGCGATTTTGCCAAAACAATTGATTCTTCGATCA
The DNA here is from genome assembly GCA_963978895.1 of Erpobdella octoculata. Lineage (NCBI taxonomy): Eukaryota > Metazoa > Annelida > Clitellata > Hirudinida > Erpobdellidae > Erpobdella > Erpobdella octoculata. Next base: position 850,825 of record OZ022245.1, on the reverse strand, counting down.
ATTAATAAAAAAAACATATTAAAAATAAAAACTTCATATTAGCTATAATAGGCTTTATGTCGATGGTTTAATTTTAAATTTCTTCTGCACACACCTGTGTTGTAGTCTTTCAACTATTAATTATACATTTAATTGTAGAAACATTTAAACTCAATGTTTGTTAAAAAAAAACAAGTAGATTTATATATTTAAAGTATTAGTTTTTATAATTGTTGGGTAAGTGTTTGTTTGTCTCTCGTGAATTGTGCCAACTAGTACCAGCAGCAACTTTTTTTGACAGGTCCCGGAACGGTTGCAGCATCAATTATATTATAATCAAGATTGTCAACGAATAGCAATTAAACAACTCTACCTGATGTTGTTGATGATGATGATGATGATGATGTTGTTGGCAGTGGTTGTGGTCTTGTGGTGGTGATGACGATGCACTCCGTGTGTGGTATCCGGACGGGAAACAAATATAATATCAGCTAGCTATAATCAGCAACCGTATAGTCTAACTCTAGTCATTGTATTAGAACTAGATAAAATTAAAGATTAAAATCGATTTAATTAATTGATTCAACGGATAAATCGATTCGTTCAAAAAACCGTACGTGGATTCAAGTATCCGTGAAAATAGTAACGCAGGTAGTGAATGTACATCGTCGTCGTGGTAAACATTGTAAAGCGAGCGAGTCGAGAATCGTGCGCACAGGTGAATAAGACTCGCGCTCTGACTCAATGTGTAGGTATAATCTATCTATATAAGCACATAGTAGATGCATGTATGTATATATATATATGTATGTATCCATGCATGGATAGATAGCTACATATATATGCAGACTCAATAGACATGTGTATTGGCGCTATTCTATTGTATTCGCTTTCTTTCGTATAGCGCCTACTATAGTAGAGCTTCGTATAGTAATAAATAAATAAATAGGTCTTAAAAAGCACAAACATTCATTAATAATAATTTTACTTTTAAATTTACTCGCTCATAAGTGTTTTGTTCCATTTAATTATTTGCAAATAAAAGCTGAAAAAAATTGTAATCGTGTTGTTGTATTTATATTCATCGTGTCCATTGTTTCAATCCGCCAATGACTAAATATTTTAATTTTCCAATTTAGCGGTTGTTTTCTGACTATGTTGCACGTCTTTAATCATACAAATAATTGCTTACTTTCACAGACAAACAATTAGCTACTATATCTCTCAATCAAACAATTAGCTACAGTCTGAGGGGGAGCAGGGGAGACACATGTCCCTGGGCGCTGTTTGTAAGAGGTGCTAAAAAGTTGAGTATTTCAAAAGATTATAAATTAAAACCTATATATTACCAAATTACATTTACATTACATATTTTTATTAAACAGTAGATTTTTTTGGAAAAAGTTCCTACAACTGTCCCTCCGGTCACGGTCATATACTGTTTTTGGGGGAAAGTAGAGTTTTTTATGGAAATGAACCTACGACGTCTTTCTCTGGTCATCAGCCCAACACCCTCGCTACGGCACTTATATCACAGAGAAGCGAACCATTACGATGGCCCCCCCCACAAGATTTCTTCCACCAAATAGGAAAAATGTCTTTATTAGCTCACTAAAAATTGAGTATTTCGATTAGTTGATAAACGTAGTATTTTTCATACATTTTGAATTATATCTACTTAGTTATATCATATATCTCTGCTGATATTTTTCAATCTTTTAGATACCCTTTGTTACACTCATAATTTAAACGTTTTTTTGTCTGCATTCAATCTATATATATATAAAAATGAATGTTTGTATGTATATATGTTAATGGCCTTTATGCATTGCTACACCATTCATCCGATCGTAATGAAATTTTCACACAACCTTGAGAGACAAGGGGAATCAAATATAAAAAAAAATTTGAAATCCGTCACAAAATGAGCGGAGCGGAGCGGGTGAATGAGCGGGAACTACATATATATATATATATATATATATATATATATATATATATAAAGTACAAAACTATTTCCTTTAAAACATCGTCATAAATTGAATATTGGCTGAAAAAATACAATTTCAAATTTCAAATCTTTCTATCGAATTAATTATGCCACCTAAACGAAAAGCTATTGATTCCACAGTTTATTCGCAATATATATATATATATATATATATATATATATATATATATATATATATATATGAATGTTTGTGGGTTAGTTTGTCTATTATAGAAACGGGAAAGCGACCCGGAACGGACAGCGAGCGGGAACGGAAAAGCAAGCGTGAGCGGGAATGGGAGAGCAAACGTGAGCGGGAACGGGACAGCGACCGGGAACGGGAAAACGACCGGGAGCGGGAAAGCGACCGAGAGCGGGAAAGCGACCGGGAGCGGGAAAGTGACCGGGAGCGGGAAAGCGACCGGGAGCGGGAAAGCGACCGGCAGCGGGAAAGCGACCGGCAGCGGGAAAACGACCGAAAACGGGAAAGCGAACAGGAGTGGGAAAGCAGGTGGAAAGGAAACGGGAGAGAAAGAGACAAACATTAGAAAAACCTCTAAAAAACCCGGGCAACGCCGGGTATCTCCGCTAGTATTAAATAAAAGTTAATATTTTTGTATACTGTTTTTTTTAATTAATATGATGTTTTACATGACAATACAACACACTAGTGTATATTGGCATGGCCATTTGAGTTTGAAGATTCTCAAGGTTAAATTTAAAAAATCTTCACCCCAAGATTTCGCTGAATAGCCACCTCTGAGCCAATTATTAATAACGACATTTGTTTAAATAAATAATTTCTGAAATTATGAATCCGTGAAGATATACTTTATAATATTTTCAAATAATTCCATGCATTGCAGTCATTTTGTGTGTGTCATCATCTGATGTGGTGTCACCTTGTGGGCTCCGCTTCACATCCCCCACATAACCACTGACGAACAGCAATGGCGCCGAAATAAATAAATACGAAGTTATGTACGATTAGGGTGTTTTTATTTAACGGATCTTTAATGTTAATATCTGGCAGAAATATTGTTAATTAAAAATAAAACTTCGCTATCTGTTGCTTGTTACCTAAATATCGTTTCTGATTTTGAACTGATTTGTTCTAACCTTTTTCTTATCAAAGTTCATCTATTAAGTTTTATGGTTTCGACAATAGCTATTACATCGATAAGGGTATCAAGTGAGTTTGAAAACTCTACCTCGTAGGCTATAGTGCCAGCCAATCCCAAGTCTGGATAAGAAAGTAGAGAAAAGGAAACAGAATTGAAATATGATATGCCGCAGGCAACACTTTTGGTATTTTCAGATTTCTACATACTGCTTTTTCAGTCCAAAAACATTCATTATAAAGGGCCATAAACTACTTGACGGATATATGTGTCTGACTGCTTTCTAGTGACCGTAAAAAAACAAATATTTAACCACTGTACAATTATTTTTATTTTAGTTATATGTTAGTTTTGTTATAATTTACACAAAAAAACAAAATTATTGTTAGTTTCGAAAATACCCGTCATCTGCATCATACAAAATATACTCTTTGGAACAAAAATAGCGCCGTAAATTTTGACAGACTAAAAATAGCACTGGTTAAGGAAAGGGGAATAACCATGTTGGTATATCGTGTAATATAATTTGTACTATGTGTTTTGTAATAAATAATTTTGCAAGATTTTGGCGACAAACATTTTTAACAAATTTACTAATTCACAATATAAAAAGAAAAACCGCTACGCCTAGCCTTATAAGAAGTTTAGCACCTTCACTCTACCTACTCTACTGACTGTTTTAAGTTTAATTAAGTCAAGTCTTAGTCTAGTCGTCTATTGTAGTCACTCTAGTCTTTACCACTTCAATATTTCTATTTATTAAATTTAGTTAAGCTAGCTTTCTTAGCGTATCGTTTAGCTAGTCTGAGCCTCAAAATATACTAGCCATTTATTAAACTCATATCAGGCCTGAGCTAAAAGTTAAAAGCTTTAGTTTTGTTCAGAAATCGGAATTCTGTATCAACTGTTTGAGTTTCTTTACGGTTAACAACGGCAAATTAATTAAATTTAACAAAGTTTTCATCTCTTTAATTTCAGATTGACAAGATTTTCAGGTGTTGTCAAATTCATACCATGAAATACTGCTACTCAACAACCTAGATTTGAACACAGAAAACTTGTTCCAGATTTATTATTTAATTAATAAATGCATAATTAAAATTAGCTAATAAAATAATTGAGAAATGCCGAGTACGAAAAACTACACTTGGAGTGGATACGACTGTTTGGGCATTGGAGCTCAGGGAGAGGTTTTTGCTGGCTATGACATCGTAAGTTGGTCAAGCATTTTTATGTGCTTTATTTTATTACAAAAATTACTTGATTACAAAATTCACCATACATTACACATTTCTTTGAATTTTTATTATAGATTTAACAATTTAAGGCATCAAAACCTATCATATGTTTCTGATTGTCAAAGCAAAATTTTGTTCATTACATAACCTACTCCTTAAATGTATTTATATTAATATACATCGGCTTTCTAGGAATAACTAATTAATCTTATCTGATACAGCTGAAATATTAATATTTGAATGTTACACAAAATAGAACACAGGTGAAGAGGTAGCAATAAAGGTGATGAAAAACAGGACACCAGATAAACTGGATCAACACCTTCAACTCCTAGAGAAAGAACTTGAAGTTCTCAGGAAACTCGACCATCCAAACATTGTCAAACTGATTGGAGAGGAGTACGAAGATGTGGGTTTGGATTTGACTGACACACTGTATGTATACAAGCATAAGGCTTATATATCACTAACGGGGTATCCGCCGTTGCCCAGGGTTTAAGAAGATTCTCTCCCGCTCCCGTTCGCCCTCTCGTTATATTGAGCTTTATTCTTTTTTGTTTTGTAATTTCTAACTAACTTGATGTGTGTGTGGTCCAAAGTAGTAAGATCTTATAAAAGCTTTTTTATCTTACCTCCTCTTATCTGATACAGCTGAAATTTTTCTGACTTAGAAACAGCTAATATTCAAATCTATCGAATGTGCACAAAATTCTAATTTCTGGTTGGCTTTCTGTGCCAAAAAGCTCTGAAGAAACTAGTTAATGTCGACTGTTGTGTGTGCTATGTAGACTAAGCTAATGCTTTTTTCGTTCCTAAAGAGGAATTTTTGTTTTGTGGATAAATGTATTTGTCTAAAATTAAAAAAGGTTAACAAAATTTTGTATGTATGAATTATTACCTTTAATGGATGCAATACAGATTTGATGAGTTTTGTATTTTTTTTCTTTATAACAACTTATAATGTTAATACTTGACTTTTTTTATATATTAGTATTTTCAATCAAATAAATATGGAAGGAATTTACAACGTAACAAGTGAACCGTAAAAAAACTTTGTTTATTAAAAATCCTTTATATATTTGAGAGAGAAAGATACCAATTTAATGCAAATGTTTATCATGAAAATATAAGTTTATATTTTTAAAAACTACATAAATGAAAAAAAAAGATATTTAGTGTAAAAATGATATCTGCAATCATGAAAAGAAAATCTAATAATCAATAATTTTAATAAAATTGGTATAAAAACAATATTCCATTATAAATAAAAAGCCTCAGATCGATAGTAATACGTAAAACGATTAAAAGTGAAATTCAAAATTTTTGTTTTTCAATGAAATAAACAAATGTTTCAAAACCTCAGACTGTACAAAAAAGTAAGTTGTAGCTAGTGGCGGATTCATGGGAAGACCCACATCGTGTGCCCCCGTTCCACCCTCTCAGAAAAAACCTTTTGTATTAATTTATCACTGTTTTTCAAACGGTCAGCTACATATTTGTTATGTATGTCTAAACAAAATGGCTTATTAAACAGTTACAAGGCAGTTCCATTGATATCAGTAGAGCCTACAAATAAATTTTCTTGATTCAAAGAGAACTGACAAGTCAGGAAATGAATTTTACACTGTTCATGGCTGAATGAACGTACTAGGCATAAAACTTCTTATTGTGACAACATTTTTAATATAAATGATTATTCTATCAGATGTATACCTTCCATTAAATTCTTGAGTGTTATTATTGAATCTAAAATTTTCCAAAACAGGTATTATTTACAAAATTAGTAGGTTTGTTGACAAAAGATATTAAAATTATTGTATTATTCATTGATTTATCCCTATTTTACATACTGCAATATAGTTTGGGCAACTAATTATCCAACAAGATTAAGAGGATTACACAATGTAATACACATTCTTCAAAAGAAAGCAGTTCGCATTATTTTTCATTTGCCATATCAAGCTTTACTGGGCCGACATTTCTTGTGAATAGATTACTTAATATACATCAATTAAATAAATTTCAAATTTGTCCTTTTATGTTCAAATATAATAATGGAGACTTGCCTAATGTCTTCATTCATATGTTCAAGAAAATATCGGATATCCATACCTTTGTTTTGCGATCATCAATAAACTATAGATCTGATTTTTGTGGTACTACCTTTAAAAGCTTTTCTATTTGCTGTTGGGATCCTCGGTTGTATAACTCCCTTTCAATTAAATCTATAATGCTGTTTAAAAAATGTTTAAAATTTTTCATTTTACTATCAACATGATTATATGCCTCTTTCTTATTTTTTTATTATTATATACCAATTTCTTAACTCTTATTTCATTAATGAATTGTTTCTCTGCATTCTTTCAACTCGAATAACCTTAACCTGATTCTAAATTACTCTTGAAATGACAATAAGGACATCTGAAATCTTTTATTTCTTCAATGAGTTAATTTTGTGTTTTTTTTGTTTGCTGTTTATTATTGCTATATACTATAAGGATATCCCCTAGATGGGACGTAATTCCCTTGGGAGATGTTAATTTTTTTTTCTTTCTCTCCTGTTCTGTTTTTTTATCATCATCCCAATAAAAAAAATGAAACAGTAAAAAAAAGATTACAGTTGCCGGTGAAAGATTACCAATTCCATGAATTAGACAGACCCTAAAAGCTCTATAGGAGGTGCTCTATAAATATTCTCATTGATTGATAGATTGAAGGGGAAATTTAGAAGGCACAATACTTTAAGAATACTACAGAAGGGTCATCTTTATTGCCCTTTTAAACAAAATTGTAAAACAGATGACAGACAGGTTGCCCCCAATTAGTAGTATATTTTTCCTATGCACTTTTTTGATTTCTCAAAAACCTTCAAAAGCTTACAGGAATACACAAGAATATATTTAAATTTGAATCTTACTTTGAAACTGATATATTATTACCTGCTGCTTTTTACCTCGTATTAAAATTATGAAAGCGTATGTTACTATGTAGTTTTGTGGCTGTTTCACTTTTTCATATTTTTCTTTAGAAACTGCGGTGCAAAAATGTATAAGGATTTGGGAACATTTTAAAAAACCTTTCCGGTCATCAGCTATTTTTGAAGGCAAAAGTGTTTCAAGTTTTCAACAATAGTTGTCTTTTCAAATATTTTGATGTTTTTAAGTAAAAATCTAACTGAAATTATACAACACATACTACTTTTTTTGTTAATGCTTGGTGCTATCCCAGGCTCCCAAAATCCAGCTTTGATAGCTACTTTAAAAAATTTAAAACTTCAAACACTTTTCTCCCAAAATAGCAGATGAACAGTAGGGGATATTCGCAACTACTTTTCCAAAAACTTCTTAAAAAATTTCCAAAAATTTTGTAGCTATTTTTTTTCTAAAAAATATATTTTTTTGCAAAATCCTTGGGGGGGGGGCAATTGCCCCTTCATACCCCCCGCATATGACGCCCCTGCTTGTAACTTTAAACTATTCATTTGAATTGTTTATTTGTATAATACCCAAATCAGGGATAAAACTATTAGCCTCATTGGATCTACTTGAAAGCAAACAATATAAAATATCTTTTAACTTATTCCACAATTCATAAAAGTTAAATAAATAAATAAATAGAATTTTATTCTTTTCTGTATTCCAGGAAAAGGGAAAAAGCCAAAGAAAAATAATTATCATGGAACTATGCAAGGGTGGATGTTTACACAGCCTGCTCCAAGAGCCTGAGAACAAATTTGGATTTGACGATGCTGAATTTCTTAATGTCCTCAAGGGAATAAGTTAGTATTCAATTAAACTTAAGGGTTTATCAGGGATAAATAAATTTTTATGGAGGAAATTTATGGTAATTAAAAAGATCAAACATTTATATATTAGGGTGCCACTTGAAAATAAAATTTACAATTTTGATCTTCCCTTCCCCCAAATGTGTTGGTAATGTTGAAAAAGTTATTCTGTAAATTTTAATGTAAAAAAATTATGCTTACTGGTAGATCAACAATAAGTGATGCTTTTTGATACTTTTGTATAATATTTATGATTTACCATTAAGTTGGAAAAAACAATCACACACTCTATTTTAAATGCACTACATTTATTATTTTTAATAATTAATGCCTAAATACCAAGCTGACCAGATCTTTTTAAAGAATTTCTCATATAAATTCAATCACGCCAGTTTCCACTCTTGTGTTGCTCATTTTATGCAGTCAGTGAGGTTCCATTCCTGGATCAGATTATATTCCCAGTTTCCAAAGTCTTTCCAGTTCCATTTGATAATTTTGGAACATCCAACAACTTAATTGTTTCAACTCTAAATATTAAAACTGCTAGATGGTCTACTTGCTTCTTTGACGTTACGACAGGAAACTTTAAGGCCATTGAGCTATCAGTAAAAAATATAATGAAATAGACATGGCACAATTACTTTTCTTTATGAAAGATAAATATAGGGAGGGGGTAATAAAATGTTGAAAAATTAAACTTGGGAAATTCTAGTTAAACCTCTTAGTTTTTAATATATGAAAAAGTTCCTAATTATCCATTTATTTTCTAGCTGCAGGTATGGAGGAACTTCACAAAAAGGAAATCGTTCACAGAGACATCAAGCCTTTGAATATAATGAAATATATTGGGGAAGATGGAAGGTAAAATGTGTCATCATCTTAATTAATTGTTACAGTTTTATGTTCATTTAATCAAAATTAATTTAGCATCTATTTTGATATTAGTTGCTATATATTTTACTAGCATTCCCGTCGCGGCTTTGCTCGCTTGAAAAAGAGAATACGCATCCACAGTAGTGAAGTGCACGGGGAGATTTTTTACGGCCCGACTCGGTCCGGTCCGTCGACAACTTGGTCGGGCCCGCTTCATAAGCCAAAATTTCAGGCCCAGCACAGCCTATCTAATTTGGGCCTGGCCCGTTTTTGCAGGCTTAAAATTTCTATATACTTGGTGAAAAATCTCGGCCCGTCCCACCTTGACTTCAGGTTTGGCCCATTCGTTCTGAAGACCCTAAAATCACGGCCTGGCCCGGTCCGTGCAGCACTCTAACCCATAGTGCCCTACACGGATTTTTTTAGAACCTGTCCGGCTTATTTCATAGACAGAAAATTTCAGGCCTGGCTTGTTATTTAGGCTCGAACTGCCCTGTTTTATAAGCAAAAAAGTCGAGGCCTGGACTCAACCAATTTTTACGGTACAAAATCTAAAAACTTGGAAACTAATTTTTTGAAAAAATAATAAAACACGCATCTTTTAATTGTAAAAAAACCTTAATATTGAATTTTAATGTTTTTACATTTTCAGTTATTGAGTTTTCAAGCAAATATAATCCTTTTCTCTGCTTTAAATTTCTAGTCCTGGAAGCCAAAACATAAAAAAAAATGGAAAAACTTTTGTAACTCTATCTTTTAAGTAGTATCTAGTTACTAATTTGTATATCTGTAGTATTTTTAGTTTCAGAGTTGCAGTTTTTCTACAAAAAATAAAACCCTATTCCCTCCCACATTTGAAGTCCTGGAAAACAAATTTTTAAAAATTAATAAAACATGTATTTTGTTATTTTGTAAAAATAATCTTGGTACCAAATTGCAAAACTTTGACACTTATAGTTTTTGGAATTTTTAATCAAATTCTTTTTCCAGCCCACATTTGAGGTCCTGGAAACCAAACTATTACAAATTGATAAAATAGGTATATCTTTATTTTTTGAGTAGATACTAATTACTAATTTTTACATGTGCATCACTTACAGTTTTTGAGTAGCAGTTATTCTAAAAAAACAAATAAACCTATTTTCCACCCCACATTTGAAGTCCTGGAAAATTTTTTTTAAATGGTGACACACGTGTCTTTTTATTTTTTAGGAAGAATCTAGATTCGAAATTTCAAAAGCCCTTCATTTTTGGTTTTCGAGATACGTGTTGTTTTAGAAAAAAGTTTGTTTTTCAGTTTCAGGACATGTTCTTTTATATATATATATATATATACTAGCGGGGTTACCCGGCGATGCTCGGGAGTTTTAGAGTTTTTTTATCATTTTTCTCCAGCTCCCGTTTTATTCCGCGTTTTCTCTCCTGCTCCCGGTCGCTTTCCCATTCTCGCTTGCTCTCCCACTCCCGGTCGCTTTCCCGCTCCCGGTCACTTTCCCGATTCCGGTCGCTTTCCCGCCCCATCTATCTCTTAATAATTTGTAATAACGCGCCATCGGTCACATTATGCAAGACTGGGAAGCAAGTCATGGACTTCTTAATATTAAGAAGTCCATTAGCAAGTAATGCCTGTTACGCAATTGTAAACAGTGCTTCGAAAACTTATGCAATGATCATGTATAGGCACTTTTGGCCCGGAAGGTTTTTTGGCCCCCTGAGCCGGGGGATCGGAGAAGGAGTCCAAACCTTAACTTTTTCCCCTTCTTAACTTTCCAGGCCAAAAGTTCCTATGTACGACCATTGAAGGTAATTGCGTAATAAAATTCAAATTTTGTTTACGTAACAACGTTTGAAGGCTTCAAGCAACTTTTAGCAAATCTATTTTACGTTTTATGGGCTAAAATAAGTTATAAAAGAGTGGAAAAGAAAAAATGAGCGGGAACGGAAACGGGAGAGCAAGCGGGAACGGAAATGGGAGAGCAAGCGGGAACGGAAACGTTCCTAGGATGAGGCGTTTGAGCGCGGCGTTGATTATCAGTCAGTCAGTCATCAGTCAGGACATGTTCTTCTATATATATAGATTGTTTGAATTGTTATGGTTTTTAGATATCATAAAAATTGTCTTGATCATCATCAATAATAAGACTGTAACATTATGCTTGCAATACCATTTTCTCATTTATTCCAATATATATATATATATATATATATTTAATTAATATTCATCTGCAATTATAACTTACATAACTATACGGTCAGGACCAGTTACAAGTTGATTGATTTCGGGGGTGCCAGAGAGCTTGAAGACGACAAGGAATTCTCAACTGTTGTTGGAACAGAAGAATATTTAGTGAGATTTTATTTTAAACCTGCATGTAGTAGTAGTAGTAGTAGTAGTAGAGAATTTGTTGAGTATTTAGTGTTGTGAAACCTCAGAGGCACTGGGAACGACTCGTGCATATGGGATCACACAGTTTCCTGCCACCCGCACGTTTATCCAAACTCGGGATGTGCCGAACCCTATTACATCCCAGTCGCAAAACTGGTACTCATTTATCGATCACTGAAGGATGAAAGGCTGAGTTAGCCTGAGCAGTATGAGTTAATTTCTTGCTCAAGGAAACTACGTGCCCGAACCTGGTTACTCCGGTTATCCAAGCTGGTGTCTAAATCACCAGACCAACACATCTCACACATAGGTGCATAGGTATAATATTCTCATTTTCCCAAGAGGTTCAAAGTGCAAAGCCAAACATATCAATAGGTTATTTATTTATCCTTAGCTGATAAAGTATCAATTTTTATTTTTGTTTAGTCAACACATGACAAGTGCTCAGTGAGGATTCAAACCTGCAAGCCTAGGTTTGATAGGCCAATTTCATTAGGCACATAAATCAGTATTTTTATAAAAAATAATTTGTGACGTTTTCTTGAATTTTTGTTCTTTTATAGTTTTTTCCCTTTAAAATTTTTTATAGCATCCAGGCCTTTACTATAAGGCATACTTTAACAAGAATTCTGGAGAGACCTTCAATAAATCTGTTGACCTTTGGAGTATGGGTGCAACTTTGTACCACGTGGCCACTGGCGATGTACCTTTCCGGTCATACGGGGGACGCGACGACAAGAACACCATGTCAGTATTATGTTTTACTTGCTTTTATTAACTTTCAATTTTTCGGATTTCCAGAAGATGTTATAATTTACCAGCATTCCTTTTCAAATTGTGTGAACAATTACTTATAATGTAGTACATTTTACTAATAGAAAATAAACGTGAAAATAAAAAATATAAAAAATGTTTTTTTTAAACTGCTTGTATACTAATGTACTAAAAGGTTAAAAATAATATTTAAGTGTACATATTAAAATGTTTTAAATTAAATTTTTTGTTTGGAAGATAAAAGAGTTGGGCGTGATCTAGGTATATATATAAACTAGCTGGGTTACCCGGCGTTGCCCGGGGAATTTAAAGGTTTTTTTTATCGTTTTTCTCTCTGGCTCCCGTTTCCTTAACCGCTCGTTTGCCCGGGCATCTTTGCATCTATTGAAACATTTATGCAGATACTTTTGATTTTTAATTAAAAGAAATACAACAAACACACACAGTCATTTTATTGCAAAGCTTTCTGATACACAATGTTTTTTGTTTTTCCATAAGGTGCATTAATAGTTATACTATTATACTTAAAATACATTAATAGTTATATTGATATACTCATTCACAATAAATTTTTCAATTTTCTTGTCTGTAAGCACAAAATAATATCTGTTAGACTAAAAGTAGCACAAAATAATATCTGTTAGAGGTTAGAGTGGTTAGATTGGTTAGAGTGGTTAGACTGGTAGAGCGATAATGATAGCCTGACACACAACGACCGAAACAATTTACAATTTAATATATACACAACAATAATTAACAATTAAATAATATAAAAATAGTAGCCTAAGTAAATAATATAAGAATAGTAGCCTAAGTTTTTAAATTACTTTGATTTCGAGAAACCGAGACGATAAACAGCGAATGTAAACAAAACATAGCTCTGATACAATAGCGAAAATATTTAAAAAAATTAATTTTCTAAAACATTCAAAAACAATTGAACGATATACAGTAATTAAAAAAATAATAGTATAGTATATAGTATATTATATATTACTTTTGATATATTGATATAATTGATATAAGTAAAATAATACTCACTTTTGATTTTGAGAAATCGCGACAACCAACAACGACGGAACAGAAGTCGAAAGCAACCCTAAGCTCGTTAAGCCGCGATATAATTGCATAGATAAAATATTTCTAAAAATTAATTTTCTAAAATTGCATAGATAAAATATTTCTAAAAATTAATTTTCTAAAAACATTCAAAACAATTTTTTTAAATAAATGAGATTATTTGTTAGGTGGTAAATGTTTATTATGTAAAATTTCGTGCAAATCCCTTCATTGGTTTTGGCGTTATTAATGAACATACGTTGCCTTTTATATATATAGATAGCCGAGACTTGCAAGTTAAAAGTAATAAAGAATTGCATAATCGCACGTTCTTTGAACAACTTCGTGGGCAAATTAAATTACGTGAACTATCTCATATAATAAAAAAGTTTGCAACAAAACTTGGTCTATAAAATTTAACTGAGCCTGTATCGACGAAAAATTAACACCTAATTATTTGATTAATATATATATATATATATATATATATATATATATATATATATATATATATATATATATATATATATATATATATATATATATTTCTGGCGCTATATAAATACATTATTGTAATTATTATTCAATGGTCAAATTGTTTGTGGACCTAGAAGATAATTGGTCAATTTTGTATTAAAACTAATTTTATTAAGACATTTTTTAAATTTCATATCCAACCAGGTTTAAGATTTTAGCTGGTAAGCAATCAGGGGACATTTCAGGTAAACAGGAAAATTCAGACAGTGAGATCATTTATTGTGAACATCTACCTGATAACTGTCTCATGTCCAAGTCAGTTTACCTAATTGCTTGCTTGTTAATCATTTATTAATATTTACATAAATCATGTAAAACCACCTTACTTACTGTTCTTCTAATAATCTACCCATGCACTTCAGGGGATTGAGACCAGCTGTAGAGGAGTTATTGGCCAAGCTGCTCGAGGGTGACAAAGACAAGAGTCTCTCCTTTGAGGACTTTTTTGAAATGGCCAACAAAATCATCAGAAAAAAAATCGTGAACGTGTTTGACTGTGGAACGACAGATGTACTCAAGGTCTATATAGATCCCACCAGCAAGTAAGAATGATGATCATACAAGTTATTAATTTGATGGTCGAGGCATTATTGTGGCAGTGATAAAGGGGCATGGGAGGTTTTGGTGTGGCTAATTTGGCTCAACAGTTTTGGCATGACTGATTTGACCACAGAAAGTTGTTGTGCAAAACATTTTTGGCAGTTTTATAATTTTATAAAGAAATATTTTAATAAAAAATTTATATTTAAAAACAGTTTTCAAGATTTCCAAAATCTTTTGTATAAGCAAACCGAATCATTGGCAAATAACCAGCTGCTCCTCCATGAAAACCTTGACTTTGCTGAACAGTTTGGAAGTGATATCCAGGGACTTTCATGTCGTGAAGTTGTTGATTTAAATCCTGTCTATCTCTTCCATGAGTGTCATGACATTGTCCATTCAAGCCTTGATGATATCAAATGTGGGTTGGCATTTTTAGAGTACCTTTATTCATTGCATATAACTTTCGTGCAGATAATGTGCACACTTATGTAAATCACGCTTGGAAACAATTGATATATATATATATATATATATATATATATATATATATATATATATATATATATATATATATATATATATATATATATATATATATATATATATATATATATATATATATTATAAATATATATGAATGAAATACAATAGTAAGTAAGTTTTTACACTTTAGTTTATTTCATTGATATTTCAGATGCCATAGTCTCGAGGTCCGATGACGTTTTCTCGCCCACCGGAGATGACAGGGATCACTCTGACAAAGCAGATCTGAATTTTTCAAGATGGTGCTGTCAGTCTCTTTATTACATAAGAAGAAACGTCATAAAGTCTCAACTGAGACAGAGACTTATTGATTCTGGTGCAGTCATGCTCATGTGAGAAAAATTTAATTGTAGATTTCTTGAATGGTGGGCATGATTTGTCAATGGTTGATTGACTGGTTGACATGGTTGATTGACTGCCTGACATGGTTGATTGACTGGTTCGCATGGTTGACTGACTGATTGACATGGTTGATTGACAGGCTGATAGCAAGCTAATTCGGCAACGTTTACATATGGAAATTATTGTGAACGTATTGTCACATCCCTAAGATAAAATTTCTTCCCAGACGTTTCCTCAGTAGAAAATATGACAAGTTTGTGGTCAAGTTGGAACACCTCGATCGCATTGTCAATAACTCTTTACAAATGGCTGAGTTGTTCGAGAAAATGGACCAATCAAAAACCACCACTGCAAAACTTTCAGTTAAAAGTGAAATGTGTGAGGTAGCTAAATTTTGTTTTATTAACTAATTAGCTGGGATGAGCAGCATTGCCCAAGTTTTTTTTTATAGTTTTTTTTCTTATTTTTCTCTTTCACTTTCTTTCTTTTCTTCTATATCTTTGTTTTTTCCTTTTCTTCTCTTTGAGGTACGCTCGTTTCATTGGTTTTCTTTAAAAAAGAATTGCTGAAATAAATGGCACTATCAGAATTTTTTGCTGGAAGGGTTATTTATAAGCATCTGCGTCCCGTAATCGTTATCGTTATCTCTATATCAATCGGGATTTCAAAACGATACGGGAGATCCAGTATCGTTATTAAAATGATACAGCCTGCAGGGAAGTCTCGTATTGAAATAAAATAGCGAGACTTAAATTTTGTTCTTGTATAAAAGTCTCTAAACAAATTCCGAGATTTTAAAAAATATTTTTCAATAAATAACGAAAGTCATACATATTTAATTAACGATTGAAAGTCTTGAAACAAATTCCGAGATTTAAAAAAAATATTTTTCAATAAATAACGAAAGTCATACATATTTAATTAACGATTGTCACAACTGTGAATATTTGCAATTGATTCATCAACATTGATTAATTAATCTACCTATTGACAGAAGTTTATAACTATTTAACTATTATTATCCCCACTTTAAATTCGGTTTTCCTAACAGCCTGTAGCCCCTGTAAATAACAGAAGTCGTACATATTTTAATATCCAGGGGCTACAGGCTGTTAGGAAAACCGAATTTAAAGTGGGGATAACAATAGTTAAATAGTTATAAACTTCTGTCAATAGGTAGATTAATTAATCAATGTTGATGAATCAATTGCAAATATTCACAGTTGTGACAATCGTTAATTAAATATGTATGACTTTCGTTATTTATTGAAAAATATTTTTTTTAAATCTTGGAATTTATTTCGAGACTTTTATACAAGAACAAAATTTAAGTCTCGCTATTTTATTTCAATACGAGACTTCCCTGCAGGCCGTATCATTTTAATAACGATACTGGATCTCCCGTATCGTTTTGAAATCCCGATTGATATCGAGATAACGATTACCGGACGCAGATGCTTACAGAATACTGCTGTGCGGTTAATCTTCCAACTCGGCGCACGTGACCACGTTACGACGAGCATGTATCAATTACACTGGTTGCCAATAAAATGGCGAATACAATTCAAACTCTCCATAATAATGCACTCAATCTACTATGGAAAATGTCCTCAATATTCTACTGCCGACGTCAAGTCGGTGGCGGGCAATGACTCACGTCCTGGCCTGCGATCGGCTAACTCATCAACATTCACCATATACCTCTTCTCCACACAAAACTCGGTGAACGGGCCTTTTCCTACTCTGGTCCCGCGGCATGGAACGCCCTTCCGTCAGAGATTCGCGAAACAGCAGATCCTCTCTCCTTCAGAAAAAAACTAAAAACATACCTCTTCAATAGGGCCTTTTCCTAACTTTTAATCCAACGTTTTTTATATCTTGCTACATTTATTATTTTTATTTAATTCTTTTTGTTCTATACCCGTGAACTACACACGATTATAACGCGCCCATGTTCTTTTAGTAATGGGCGCAATATAAATTACTTTATAATAATAATAATATAATAAAAGTCGTTTGAAACATTCAGACTTTGTTACGTAGACTACATTTGAGAACAAGAAAAGAACTTCTAAAACTCTGGGCAATGCTGGGTAACTCTGTCAGTATATATTAAATTAGATAATTAATAAGTTAATAAGCTAATTGTTTAAAGATAATGGAAAAAACAAAAGGACTGCAAACATCATCGACTAAAATCGAGCAAGGACACCAGGTTGCTGTCAATCTCTGGACTTGTGAGAAACCCTCGTGCAAAGAAGAAGACTGCTGGTTTGTATGTTTGTTGCCATTATTTTGTATGACCTACCTCCTAAACAAAGTGTTCAGACTTGAAGTACTAATCTTTAGATCAGCATTCAAGTTTTTTTTGACATTTTTTATTGCAGGGAATTGTTGACATTTTTCAAAAAACTCACTTCTCACTCTCTTACATTGTTTTCAATTTACTTCCAGTACTTCGAGGATAGAGTTTCTTTTGACAACTGCAAAGGATATTCGTTCGGAATTTAGAAGAAATGATAAGATGGATGGTAAAAAAAGAAAGTTGAAATGGTAAATAAATCACTATTAATTATTGTTTTAGTTTGTTAATTTATATTTTTCATTAAAAATTTTTCATTTTAACTGAATAATTAAAATGTTTTAAACTATCATAGATGTTATTTATAATATTTATGCTCATTATTTAAAACATTAGATGACTGTTATAAGTGAGGTGTTTTTAAAAACAGATTCTTAAAAATGAGAGCAGAATATTTTTTAATACTAAGTAATTGAACAAGTAATCAATGACTTAATTAACGGCAGTCAAAAGTTGGAAAGTTGCTGCAAGTCTGCCAAAACCTTGATCGAGGACCACTGTCAGAAGAATGCCTATAAGCTCATTGATCGCTTTCTTCAGTTCTTGGGGTGAGTTCTTTGTTTTGTGCATCAATCATGCCCAAAATCGGGTCTTCATTAGCCCGAGGTCGTTATGGTTTTTTTATGTTTTTAAAATTTGTTAAAAAAAACTTAAATTGGTTTTCAGATGAATAGTTTTCAAAGCTTTTCATATCTTTAATGAGCTTTCCTATTTTTTATCAAAGGAAAATTTGGTCTAAGAAAGAGGATCTTGAACAACTGGAGAGAGATCTGGAAGATCAGTTTGAAAAACATGCACTGCTTATAGAAAAAATAAATGAGGTTGGTGATTATAGTAATTATGGTGATGATAATGGTAGAAGTAATGATGGTGGTAGTGATTTAGGTACTGATGATGATATTGGTGGAAATAATGATGATGATAGTGGTGGAGGTAATGATGATGGTATTTAGTGATGATAGATACAGAAATTGTTATACGAATTGCCTTTATGTTGTTGGAAAAAGTGATGTTAATGTAAGGTCATGTGATTGCTGTAATATTTATAAAAAGTTACGAAATAAAATCTCTTTACTTTTCTATAGTGGAAACTGACAGCCAACCCTGATTTACCAAAGGTAACTTCCATCAACTTCTCATCTATGAACTCCAAGAGCTCAAACCAGGGCAGCGCCAGCACAGAGCAGAAATATGTCAAACAACTAATGTGTAATTCGTGAGTTTAAAATGATGATTGTGGTGGTGAGGATGGATGCGATGGTGAATGTGATGGAAGACATATTATTATGGTGTAAATCCACATGAGTATAATATTAGTAAATGAATCAAAATTAATAAATGTTCAAAAACAAATTTTTCTCGGCCTTGGTGCTAGAAAATTTATGAATAAATTCATTTCATCAAGGTTCAAACTTCAAACAATTTCACTTTTAATAATTGGGCAGAGAGACCTACGTTCCCACACGATTGAGTGTAAGTAGGCCTGGTTCTTAACTCGTTTAAGTACAGAAAGTGTACAGAGGTTCGAGTACAGAAAGTGTACAGAGGTTCGAGTACAGAAAGTGATGGTTTTCCACTGCAGTTATGAGTGTCAAAAACAAACACAGGGTTGTTTCAACATGTGGAATACTTTCAGTGACTTTGTTGCAACAATAATTCTATACAACCACATTGATTTGGTCTCAGATTCTTTTCTCCTTGGAAGACAATTTTTTTTACAAATGTCATAAATTGAGTATATTCTTGTGAAAAAATCTTTCTTAAAGTCATCAGGATACTTTTCAGGCCTGTTGGTGGATGTGATGGTGGTGAATGTAGTGGTTATGATGGATGTGGTGGTGATGATGGAAGTGGATTTAATGATGGATGTAATTCAGATGCTGTCAATAAGTAATACTGCTTTAAATGTAAAAACTTATTGTAATTTTTCGTTTACAATTAATGAGTTGAATGTTATGATATTATTCAGGATTGCGAACGTCACACCCTCGGATCAAAAACCTGAAAAAGTTGCTCTCATGGCCAAAGAAAACGAGGAGCTTATACAAGAATTGATGTAATATTAATTGTTCTTATTCTGTTGTGGTTCTGTGTTGAATGTTGATGCTCCTCACTGTAATTTATCAGATTGCTTTCATAGTTAAAAGTTAATCAGTATTTATAATTTAAAATCCATTTATTTATGATTAATAAATTATTTCTATATAAATTATATTTTTTTGACAATAATTATAAATAATAACATGATTTCTGATTCAACAGAGAACGCTTCTCAAAGGTCCTGCCTTCAATGTTCAACGAAGCGATGACATACCAGGAGAGGCCGTCGGAAACTGAGGAGGATGATGAGGAAACTATAACACCAGCATCATAAATTCTTTTTCCAACTTATATTATCTGGGCTGGATGATTGGCCGATTTTTAATTCATTGAAATTTCTTTGCATTAACAGATAATGATGAATATTCATAATCCTATTTTCACTAATCTTGTCTGGCTATCAGAAAAGATGACAAACTTATCTTTATCAGTACTAACTAACTAATGGGGCAACATTTTTAATTAGTGTTTTCAAAAAAATCTTATTCAATTTATCATGAAATTGTATTCATTATTTTTTTGTTAATTTGACTAATGGTTGCACTACAATTAAAACTAACATTCATGATATGGTTTTTTCAAGCATATTTTATAATGCATCGTTTTTATGGTCTTGTTTGTTTCGATTTTTTTGAGTTTTTGTATTTTGTGGCCTTCTTTGTAGGTCTTTTTAAAACCGGTTAGATTTTGATTGGTTGAATATAACTCTCCCTGGCCACTAACGTCATGAATAGTCATGAAGGAAGTTCAAAAATAAGGGACAATAAAAGCAGGAAAAAACTGTTTTGTTTAAGTTCCTTATAAATGAGTTACATTGTCATCAACAACAAATAAATGTGCAAATTTTCAGCTTAATTGGATGATGAGAAATGTGCTAATTGTTAAAAATGTAAATCCACCTTTAAGCATCTGTCTTTCCATCTTTCCCCACACAATTTTAGAAGTTACTGTCAGCACTGAATTCTACTTCCAGTATGCAGAAGTGTCTATTATACGGCTGAAAGTTTTTGACCGAGAGAAAAAGACCAGTTGCCTTGATTGGAAAATATAGTTGATTTCCATTTTTATTTTCTATCACTTGAAATAAAGCATGTTGGGTAATAGTCTATATTTTTTATTGTGTAGCTAATGCATGCCCTAATCAATTTATGATTAGATATACTACGTTTATAAAAAAAAAATATGCTTCAAAACGTCGTAAACCTGAATTTACACAAAACCGTTCCATTCAGGACAATCCTACCCTAACTAACTTTGGAGTGATTTAATGCATTTTAGATTCAGAGAGGTGAATTTAGGAATTCTACAGTCATTCAACTGATGTGAAACATAAGTTTAATTTTAATAAAATTAATTTTTTACCAACACTATATTCTAACACAAATTTAAAAATGATTACTTCTTGTCTAAGTACTCATTAAAAAAACATGTAGTCTTTGGGACGAGAATAGACCCTGCGTAAATTTTGGTTTTCCAAAAATAGAAATAACCCCGAAGATGAATGAATCCAAGTAAAGCTGGATGATAAGTGTTTACCTGTCGATCGTGTGATAGTAATTCGATAGATGCATCTTTTACAAATATTTTTTGAAATTTACCTCAAAAGTTTTTGGATTGTTTGACAAGTCTTCGAATCTGTGCTTTTAAGATTTTAAAATTTTAAGTAGGCAGGTCCTCCACTTTCCAGTTGTTGATTGTTGAAGAAGTCAACAAGTCACAAAAGTGTCCTTGGTAAGAACTGATCTGTTGTATTGGGTTTGCTTTATTTCTAAATTAAAAATAAAATGCCATGGCCTTGTGTTCAATTGTCTTTTAACTTATAATACAAGTCTTTCCTAGCATCCATAATAACACAACACTTTAGTTAGCTTTGATTTCTTATGATTTTGTATCAGGCTTTAGTTAGTAGGGTACTTTAGGCCTTTTAGGTTTTAGTTTTTTTTAACTAGCAGTTTAAATCCCATTACTACTGTTAGTCTTAGAGACTTAGTTAGACAGACTGTTATTGTTTGCTTAACAAACAACAGGATGAACTAAAATTATTTTCCATTTTGGATTTACGAATTTCCTTGTACTGTCAAATATTTCTCTGCAGAGTCTACATCATAGGTTAATCGAGTAAAATGCCGAGCACAGCCAATTATACATGGAGTAGGGAAAGCCTGCTTGGCACTGGCGCTGTTGGAGAAGTTTATGTCGGCTACCACATAGTAAGTCGAGCAAAACAATTTATAGAATATATTTTTTTAAATTTAAATTTATTTTTTATTTTTCTGTTAAATTATTTATTAGCGTTTTTTAAATCACCTTAGTGTAAAGAACTATAAACTATAATTTTAAACAAATTGCTTGCAGAAAGATCTTTACAATCATCAATCTTGTGCTTCTAATTTAAATAAAGCAACATTTTGTTGTAAATATACCAGAAATGTAATTAATAATTATTCTATATGAATATTTAATTAATACATGAATGCTGTTAAAATTAGAGCATATGTGAATAATAATTATTCTATATGAATAATAATTCTATATGAATAATAATTCTATATGAATAATGATTATTCTATATGAATATTTAATTAATACACGAATACTATTAAACCTTAGAGCACATGTGAATAATAGAGCATAAGTGAATAATAATTGTTATATAGGAATATTAATTATTCCATATGAATATTAATTAATACATGAATATTATACAAAATTAGAGCACCGGTGAAGCAGTGGCGATAAAGGTGATGAAGAACTTTAAACCCTCTCACCTTGAGCACCTTCTCTCACTCCAGGAGAGAGAACTCGAGGTTCTCAAGAAACTCGACCATCCAAACATTGTCAAGTTGATCGGTGTTGAGAACGAAAAAGTTGGTGGATTTATGAAACTTTTATTTTATGAAACTAGTATTTTGAAACTTTTTTTTATAAAAACATGTGAGAGAAAAATATGCAAATAAAAAAATACATAATCATTATATGGTTTATAAGAGGTTTCAATCCCAGACTGGAGTTGCTTTTTTGTGGTTTCTAGTAGACTTCGATTTTCCATTCTTTTCCGTACCGCAGGAAGTTGAAACGAACCAGCGAAAGATAATAATCATGGAGCTATGCACGGGCGGAAGTCTCTACAACCTGCTCGCCGATCCCGAGAACATCTTCGGATTGGACGACGAAGAGTTCCTTAACGTCCTCCGGGGGATAAGTTGGTTGAATTGTTGAATCGAGAGTGTGTGTCTGTGTGCGTGTGTGCATGCGTGTTGTAAGGATGTGGCTGTATCTTTGAAGATGAATGCTTTTTAGAAATTGGTTTCATGTTTAAAAAGGAGGTAGATGAGTAAGTTAAAGTAAGGATGCTTGGGCTTCACACTGAAAGATTACAGATCTGAGAAATTAATATTTTTATTTTTGAGTTTTGATTGACAGTTGGGGCAGGGCTAAACCATTTTTGTTTACTTTTCCAGCTGCTGGAATGGAGAAACTCCATTCTGAAAGCATCGTTCACAGGGACATCAAACCCGGAAATATAATGAGATATATTGGAGAAGATGGAAGGTAGTATGCATCATCATTATTATCATCATAGCAAAATACATTACAGAAGTCATTACTAATGTATAACATCCGATAGATTACACTACATCATGTTTTCTTTTTGTGGACCATCATACAGTTTCTCACACTTGTTGGTGCTGATGATGATTTTAAATAAATTTGAACTGCTGACCTTGTGGTCTATAGGTGAATGCCTTACCAGCTATGATACTACTAAAGTGATCAGTAATGATTCATAACACATTTTGATCTCTGTCACAGCAGTGTCATAGACTGTTTCCAGGAGGCAGTTTAAGACTTATTTGCTCATGCGAATGTCAAACAGAATTTGACTTATTTGTTCTCTGATTTTGAAACCAGGACTCGATATTTGTTTATTTTTTTTATTTCGGCTCTGTTTGCTCTGTCATCTGAGACAAATTATTTTTTTAAGGAGAATGTAAATAACATAATAATAATAATGATGGACTGGTCATACTGTTTATTATGTCTGTTTTGTTTTTTGACGGTTTTTCAATACTACAACATGTAGTAGTGTAAGGGTATAAACCACACAAATAATACACTCAGGACCACCTACAAGTTGATCGATTTCGGAGCAGCCAGAGAGCTCCACTGCGACCAGGAATTTGAATCCATCTACGGAACGGAAGAGTATTTAGTGAGTTTTCATTGTAAACCTGAAAACATCTGACACAGTTTTCTCACTGAACTGAATTTCTCTTTAGTTAGTCAACAGTATAACAACTACTGTTTAGATTAGTCAGGATTCAAATCTGCAGGGCTAGGTTTGAATAGCCAATTTTCTTCTGCTAGGCACAAAAAGTGATATCTGCATACAAATTATCTGTGAAATTTGTATGCAAATTTTTCTCATATAAGCATAACTTTCCAGCATCCAGAACTATACGAGAAAGCTTTCTTGAACAAAGATTCCGAGCAGGCCTTCAAGAACTCGGTAGATCTGTGGAGCATCGGTGCGACTTTGTACCACGTGGCTTCCGGCATGGTCCCTTTCCAGTCGTACGAGGGGCGCAGGGATCGGGGAACCATGTTAGTTTTATAAAAAAAAAATTCTGGAATTAAATCATCATGTTGTAAATAGTTAATTAAAAGATTAAGAGATTAAAAAAATTATTAAAAGATTTATTTAAGAGATGATTAAATTATATGAGATGTCACAATTATGTTCTTTTGATACAATTTAATTTTTTTCACTTTTAATCATTCAAAGTTCTGGAATTGATTCAGCTTTTCTACTATTAATGATATTTCCATTGATTAGTCGCTTAACTCTCTCGCCCGATCAGGTACAGGATCATAGCCGGAAAAAAGTCAGGTGACATATCGGGAGTGCAGCGAAGTCGCAGCGGAGAGATCGTCTACGACAACCATCTACCCATGCACTGCCTCATGTCTATGTAAGTCACCTGGGCTCCTTTACTGTCATCCATCATTTCAAATCACGTTACAATATGACCGATTTATCGTTGCATTTTTATTCACGCATCTCTACTCCTTTCACTCCCAGGGGCTTGAGACCAGCTGTAGAGAACTTGTTGGCAAGACTACTTGAGGTTGATGAAAAGAAGAATCTCTCTTTTCAGGAATTTTTTGAAATGGCCAACAAAATCGTCAAAAAGAAAATCGTGCCCGTGTTTGACTGTGGAACAACGGATGTCCTCAAGGTCTATATGGATCCTGACTGCAGGTGATAATGATGATGATTATTTGAATTATGTCATTGTCGTGATTTTTTCTGGTGGCAATACAGATGAACATGATGGCAAGAGAATGAAAAGATGTGATAATGAAATATGTTTTATTAATTGAATAATTTGCTTCAAGTTCTTGTGTTAAATCAGTTTTCAAGGTTTCCAGTCCCTCCTGACCGAACAGAACAAGGTGGCTCCCAGCGGTCAGATGCTCCTCCACGAAAATCTCGACTTTGCCGAGCAGTTTGGAGGAGACGACGGGATCCTGTCGTGTCGCGAGATCGTCGATACGAACCCCGTTTATCTCTTCTACGAGTGCTCCGTCGTCGACCACAAAAACCTCGACGACGTGAAATGTGAGTGGGTTCGTGTCGGAATCGTTTCTACGGCGATTGTGTGTTAGCTCCTTTATTTGGTTTTTCAGATTCTATGCCCACCAGGGATTACAAGACCGGCTCGAAGTCGGATATGACGTTTTCAAAATACTGCTGCGAGTCTCTTCACTACATCAGGAGAAATGTCATCAAGTCTCAACTGAGGCAGAGACTCATTGATTCTGGTGCAGTCATGCTTATGTGAGGAAAATTTAATTGCAAATTGATTGATAGGTTTGGCATAGTTGACTGATTGGTGGTTGGCATGGTTGGTGATTAATTAGTTGATTAACTAATTGGTGATTGATTGACCTATTTGTGGGTGTGGCTGTCTGTTTGATTGACTGTTCAATTGGTAAATGTGACTTCAA
Source organism: Erpobdella octoculata (assembly GCA_963978895.1). Taxonomy (NCBI): domain Eukaryota; kingdom Metazoa; phylum Annelida; class Clitellata; order Hirudinida; family Erpobdellidae; genus Erpobdella; species Erpobdella octoculata. Next base: position 825,182 of record OZ022245.1, on the reverse strand, counting down.
AGAAAATTTTGGTTCTAATCTTAACATGCATGTGATTGTGATTGGATCTATATTGTAACGACTGCCGTGTAAATTCCGCCATTTTATTATTTTCTCAATTTGTTTTCCAGACGTTTTCTGAGCAGAAGGTACGACAAGTTTTTCGCTCAGATGGAACACTTCAGCAATGTCGTCCAGCTGCTTTCCAACAAAATCGAAACCTCACGTCTATTGGTCGGATTGATGGAGAAAACTGACCAATCGAAAACCGTCTCTAGTGCGAAGAGCGGATTGTGCAGTCAAAGTGACTTGTGTCAGGATGTTAGTTCCGTTTTTACTTTTTATTTTTATTGTAAGTTGATTCTGATTCGGTGACGTCTCTTAGACATATCGGGTTTGCGTCTAAGGTGGTGTAGATCCTTGTTCATCATGATGAAGCAGAGTTTGTAATGATTTTAAGGGGAAGGTTGGATGAGGCAGGAAATGAGTCTGCACTGTCCGAAATAGGAGTTGGAATAAAAGCTGGATTAGTGGATCAGTTTTGATTTGGGGAGAGTGTCTGACCTTTGTTTGCCTTGCCTGGAAAACAAGTGTAGATAATGATTTAAAATGATTGATTGATTGAAGATGATCAATAAGGCGGAAGAACTTCAAGATTCATCGAGCGAACTCGAGCACGGACTTCAGACTGCTGTCAGCCTCTGGGTCGGAGAGAAACCTTCGTGCAAGGAAGAGGACTGCTGGTTTGTATGTTTGTATGTTCTATCATCTTTCTGCCACTGTTCTTCTTGCTCTTTCTGCCTCTGTTCTTCTATCATCTTTCTGCCTCTGTTCTTCTTGCTCTTTCTGCCTCTGTTCTTCTTGCTCTTTCTGCCTCTGTTCTTCTTGCTCTTTCTGTCTCTGTTCTTCTTGCTCTTTCTGTCTCTGGATGTTTCTTTTTGTTCTTCTTTCTCATTTGCTGTGTTATTCTTCTTGTCATTCTCTTGCTGCACACTCTCTGGATTTGGACCACCAACTTTTCAATAAAAAAAAAGTTTTCTTACCACAATGCAAATAAGGGGGGGGGTCACTTCAATTTTTATCTTTGTTTCATTATTTTTATCCAGTCTTTCTCTTGCTCTCTCTCTTACTTTATTTTGTTTCTTATTTCTTCTCAGCGCCTCGAGAATGGAATACCTCTTGAAAACCGTGGAGGAAATCCGCTTGGAGCTGTGCAGTGATCCCGAGGGCAAGAAGCTGGACATGAGGAGAAGAAAACTAAAAGGGTGACTCTTTTTTTTTTTTATTGACTATTTGTTGTCACTAACTCAAATATTTGATAGTGGTGATACTTAGATTCTGTGACCTTTACCTTCGGTTGTCGATGTGATTGCATGTTGGTTTGAAAGTTTTATTTTCGAAAAGGATTTTAATTTTAAATTTTTTTGCAAAACTTCATCTTTGAAGACTGGGTGCAGAATATTTGTTAAAGTTGAATAATTAAATTAAAACAAAAACTATTGGTAATTTAAATAACTGCAGTCAGAAACTGGAAAACTGCTGCAAGTCTGCCAGATCCTTGATCGAGGACCACTGTCAGAAGAACGCCAAGCTGCTCATTGACTGCTTCTTACAGTTTTTGAAGTGAGTTCATGGTTTTGTGCATCAATCTGTTTCATGTTTCCCAATGTTATTCTTAGCAGTCAATAGATTTTTATCATCATCAGACTGAGTTCTTCTAGTTCATGCTGGAAACGGCTGGTTTCTGATTTTTAATTAAATTTCAAGATAAATAATTTTTTTAAAGTTTTTTGTTTCTTACCAAAGGCAAATTTGGCCGAGGAAGGAAGCCCTCGAGAAACTGGAGAAAAACTTGGGAGAGCAGTTTGAGGGGCATAGACTGCTTGTTGATCATATGAAAGAGGTTGGTGATGATGGTATTTGGTCCTGATGAAATGATAAGTATTGTATCTAGAGCAAAATCTTTTTTATTCTATTTAACTTTTTAAAACAGCTGCTTTTAACTGGCCATATTTTTTTTTTAGGGAGGGGGGCTAAAATACTTGAAAGAGGTGCCCTTGAAAATTGAATGCATGTGCAAACTTGCCTTTTAAGGATGGTTTTTTTTCACTTTCATATTATTAAAAGTTTTACATCTGGTTTTTGTATGTTTTTTTCCTTCCTTTTTTATTATATTTTTCTATCTTTCTTTTTCACTTTCTTTCTTTCTAGCTTTAAAACAAATTTTCAACAATACAAAAGAAAAATATTTACTATATTAACGTAAAACTTAAAAAAATTTATGTTATTTATGTAATTCAATTTCAACATCTGAATTGTACCGGCAATAGAATTTTATGGTCCAGAGGCTTATGCAATTAAAAAGTTCAAAAAGTTGGTTTTTTTGCTTACAAAACGTAAAATACAGAGCATATTTTTTAAAACTGAACACTTTTTGTGGTTATATTCTTCAAGGGTACTTAAATTCAATCAAATCAGTTGAGCTATCAAGAAGATTCCTATAAGAAACCAAACAGACAAAATCATAGCTGGGTTACCCAGTTTTTTTCTCTCTTTCTTTCATTCTCTTTCTCCTCTCGAACTAAATCATCTTGTTTTAATTAAATTTAATAAAATAAAGAATGACTAATTTAAATTTAAAAAAAATAAATGACTAATTTAATAAAATAAATAAATTAATTAATAAAAATAGGATATTCTTAAGAGAGCTCACACAAACATTATACTTAGCATATAATTTGATTAAATGATTTAAAATAAAAATAAAGGAATTATTCAAAAGTATATTTCTTGAAAAAAGGTTTTTATAATGCAGTTCTTGTGATATAATTACACTTTATCTAAACAATATTTCGTCTGGCTATAATAACGATGATAATGCATACTACATTACCATTTATGGTGATTCCATTATTCAGTGAAAAAAAATTATGGGGCATATTATTATTATTATTATTGAGAGCCAATAAAATATGTCACATATTTATTTTTTACTTTTACTCAGTGGAACGAGAAGTTGACAGATTATCTCAAACTACCTAAGATGACCGCAGAACCTTCGTCCTTGACCCCGAAAGATTCGAGTCTGGGGGACTCCCTTTATGTTCAGAAAGACAAGTTATTGGTAAGGAAGAGCAGGAGAACGAGCATGGAGCGGAAATACGTCAAGCAACTGTTTTCTATCTCGTGAGTTTCGAAGTTGTGTCATACCGAGAGGTGGGTGGGTTGGATTTAGGGGTCGATGAGATTTGTGGGGGGGGTAGATGTAGGTGGTGCAGTTCGACTAGTTGCTGTTTAAACGAAGGGTGCAAACTTTAACACTGCATATCTGCAATGTTGACATTGTAAAGGAGACCTGAGGTGTTTCACAAAAGGGCACTTGAAATTCAAAAACTTTAACTTTTAACTTTAGAATTGTTCTTGCTTTATTATTTTATTGTGGAATTTTTAGTGAATTTGTGAATGAACATTTTCAAAAAACTGTACAAGGAACAGTTTGTACATATATAGGGTTTGCACTCTCTATTGGCTATTCATTCACGTGGTTCATTGTAGTGAATTAGTAAAATCTCAAAGATTTGAACTAACAACCTACGAGTCACGGTCAGACACAGTAAACATTCTGCTGTTTATTCATTTGGTTGGCTTAATAGAAATTAATTTGTATAAAATAATTTTATATTTTGAGTTAAAGGTCTTTCTTAATTCAGGACTGTCAGCAATGCAACCCTTGCCCAAAAAGTCCTAACCGTGGCTGAAGAAAACAACAAGTCTCTGGAAGAGTTGATGTAATGTTGTTGTTTTTCCTTTTCGGAGTTAAAATTATTTAAATGGTTTTTATTTAAATTTATTTGATATTATAATAGATATATTAAATTTATTTATTTATTGGAATTATGTTTTATGTGTTTGTTAGTTATTTTTTATTTGCACAGTATCTTCATCAATAATATGATTTATTCTTATTTCTTTTCAAAGAACCCGTATCTCGAAGACATTGCCTTCAGACGTCGATGGCAAGGCCACCAGTGAAGCTACAACCTACCAGGACAAACCAGTAGGGGCTCACGAAGATATGACCATGACTTGAGCTGTTGTTTTCTTTCAGTTTCTCTAATCTCTTATTTTTATTTACCATAATCAGATTAAATGTTGTAAATTTCTGGCCTATGATGCGTACAAAGCCGGTTGAAGGGCTGACCAACCTCTTTCGGTTCTTTCCACGCGAAATGTCTTTCGACGTTTTTAAATTTTTATGCTAGAGTCATCAACAAGATTATGAAGGCTGATACTTTTTCATAAGTTAACCCTATATATGTGTTCACTTGCCCCTCTCTTAATTTGGTCTTCTCAAAATATTTCACCTATAACTGCCAACTAACTCGATGATTTTATTTCGTGTTTATTTTACAAGAAAGTTTTCTTATTTGTTTGTTTTGTTTGTTTATTCTCTATCTAACCGAATTACTTCTTTCGTTTTGTTATGATGGTGTTTTCGTGTTGGTGATAATCTCGAAGACTTCTTCATCGTAGTAGGAATGTGTAGATGTATTCTATTAACAAATCAACAATTGAGTGGATGTGATTGTTTTCATTTCTGTTGTCTTGATATTTATGCAAACAGATGTATTTGATTGCTGTATATATATATATTCAGAATTAATTTTAAAAAGAAATAATTATTATTTTAGAATAATGAAGATGAATTATTATTATTATTACTAGTTTTTGTCCACTTTCTTAATTCGATAACACTGCAAGTGAAAACTAATATTCCCATTAACGACGATATATATATGTGTGTGTGTATATATATATATATATATATATATATATATATATATATATATATATATATATATATATATATATATATATAAGAGTATTATTGAAATTTGCACTGTGATTGGAAAGATTAAGCCGTGGATAGCTACTAATGTTGTGGGTTATCTAATATGAAGTTTGATTTAAGTGTTTTTTTTATTAAAAATACTGTTTAAATATAAACTATAAATTTGGTTTGCATACATACAATTATAACTGTCACTACCATCTATGTCCATACAAAATTTAAAGATCTATTTTATAGGTCTAATCTTGATTGAGTTCAATGAATTCTAAATATACTTGTATATTATATAACTTTAAGTCGGTCGGTCTACAATGATTTGTTCTGCTTTTTGTGTCGTCCGTAATGTTTTTTTTATTATTATGCTATAAAGATTCTAAAACTATAATAATTGTGGATCCAATGTGAGGTTTGCATCTCCTACCAAATTAACCAAAAACATTCGGATGGGAGCAACAGCCCCAAAATGTTTTGAAAACAGTTTTTTTTAGAAGTATTCAGTTTTGCAGTCCTTTATTATAAGAAAAACAGGCAATTGCAATGTCAACAAAAATTTAAAGACAGGGCTTGTTATATGCACTAGGTTTTGTTTAGGAAAATATAGATTTTTTATTGGAGAGCAAGTATATATATATATATATATATATATATATATATATATATATATATATATATATGAGTCTGAATCGGATTCTTTTTCTTGAATTAGTGATAACTTCATCACCAGTAGTTGCGTTTATGACATTTTTGTTAACTAAGTCACTCATAAAAGAATTCTCCACTTTTTAATCTAGAAATTTTTTTACTAAAACCTTTTATAAGTCTCTAAAAAAGACTACAGCCTAGAATCATTATCTGAATCTAGCAACAAATTGAGTCAGACATTTAACTAATGTCATAAAATCTAAAGTGCAGACCGAAGATATAATAGCACATTCCTTGAATTTGTGCTTAGAATATAGCATCATCCATAGATATACCTATGAGCATCATCATTATTATTTATTATTATTATTAGTAGAAATAAAAAAATTAGTTTTTCTTAAAAATACTGATTCCATTTTTATGAAATATTCAGTTTATGCAAAGTAACTGAACTGAAAAAGTCAACTGAATTTTTCAGTTTCTGCAACTATAAAATGATAAAATCCCTAACACTGACAAAAAAAGTTTCCTTTTACACATTTTTTTGTCGAAACTACGAAACCGAAAACAGGAATTTCCAGAAGTTTAAATTTATGATAAGTGAGTCTGCAAAAACATTTACGTCGACCAATCAGAGATTGATACGTGGTGGTTATAAATAGTAACTGGTAGCAACGAAGATTGCACTATTTTATAAAAACAGTATAACTAAGAAATAGTGAGACAAGAAAAATGTGGTAGCGCGTACCTACATACGTAGTGCGTAGCTTAAGCTTTAATAATTTAGTACGCAAGTCATTTTTTAGGTTTAAACTATAATAGAAGTGAACCGTTTTTCGAATTTTGAGTTTAAATTAAAGTTTAAACTAAACTATAATATAATAGTGCGTCGTCATCGTATCGTATATTCGTTTATTTTATATATAAAAAAAATTGTCAGAGTGCAACTGAATATCGTAGCGCTTGTAAGTGAAAAGAAAAAGTGGTTTAGAAGAGACCTTTGGAATTTTTGTCGCAATATACGGAACTTTAATTAATTTTTCCAAAATCCACTTCATCCCGTTTCATTTGAGCATTTGAGGTATCGAACTTTAAAATTTGTTTAGAATATATATGGCATTTAATTTAGATGGCGTTTTACAATGTCATAACGCTGTAGCAATGTTTTTTTTTATAACTGATTGGCAACGTTTAAATTGTTTATGAATGTTATAAAAATTTGAAAAATGCAACAAAAATTACCTTTTTTATCGAACTGTCAGGAAGTTCAATCAAGTCAGGATTTCAATCGCTGTAAATAATTAAATGTCGTAATTAGACAATGTTGTTGCTCTACCTAAAAAAATATCCAATTGTTTTGATCTAACCTAGCCAAGCAAATTAAAATCACTACATTTCATGCCAAGCCCTTGTAAAACAGCTTCAATATCTTGCAAAGTTTTCTTTCCAGCAATAAATCTGACATATTGTTTGCAATAATAATCTTAGATAAAAAATTGTTTGATCATTAGGACTGACAGTGAACGATTTCTTAATAACTTTTATATACATGCCTGCACACACTTATTTTATCAAAAACTGACCCTGCTGACCGCCACGGCTATGGCTATGCTACCGTGTTATGCGAAATCGCTACCTTAGAGGACATGATGATGCATAAATGTACCAGATAACCACCAAACTAAATATATTTTAAATGAGGTATCACTATTGCAAATGTCGCTCAAAGGTTCAACATATTAATTTTCAGATTGCTGAGTCTGTAAACTATGTTGCTCATCACTATGACAAAAGTGCTAAAGATTTGAATGCTTTGAATGGCAGTGATCATGATCAGCACTCATTCTTAGCAAGCTAGAAAACTGAAACTACTTTTTTAAAGTGTCAAAAAGACCAATTTTCACAGCAATAGCCCTATTGTACAGCAGCCTCCTGGTGATGCTGACACTCTCATTGCTCGTGTGACATTGGAAACAGCACAGTTACTGTTGTTGCAGAGAATACCAATGTTTTGGTATTACTTGTCTATCACTAGAAACTATGCAAAGCTTATGTTTAATGAACTGAGCCCCAATGTTATTATGCCGAGGGAACAATTAGTATTTCATTAGTAAGTGAATTTGTTTGTCGTGCCAATGTTTATTGTTTTTTTGTCGTGACATTGCGCACTCGATTAAAAGTGTTTTAATATGTTTTTATTAACTTTCACTTGTCCGGATGTCCATGGGATGTCCACGGATGTTTTGAAGCTCGGAAGATCATTATAACTTTCACCTACTTCAAAAAAATTATAGTTTAATTAAACAAAAATAAAATTTAAGAAACAAAAATAATTATTAAAAAATAAATTTAAGAAGCATATGATGACGACAAAAATTGTCATCGTCATTTTTTGTTTAATATTCACCGGGGTAATATTTTTACGTTACAGCGTCGCTATGAAATTTTTAAGCTATCTTAAAAGCATGTTTTTAATTTTTAAAATTAACTTTCACTTTTTCATGATGTACATAAAATCATGCAGCAACAGTAACACAGCAATTCTGTCAGAAAATTTACCACCAACTCATGAAACTTCAATATTTTATTGTCTTTGATCTCATATGCAAGTTTTCAAAAGGCAGTCTCTGTCCATGGAAAATATGGAAATTTTAATGCTAAGTAAATAGGCTGGCAATTGCTGAGCAGCAAATTTGTCTCCACGCCAACCAATGAACATGCTGCTCTTGATCATATTTCTGAGGTTATCAACTGTTGTTGACAAACAACATTTAACAATGTTTGTGGAACTAAAACGAAGAGTTTTAAAGATATAGATTATTAAATAAATGAAAACATGATTCAAAACTGTTTAAAAGCAGCAATAACTATTATAATATTATAATAAGTTAATTATTTGACTGTGACCTATGCTCTGCCATCAATGTTCAACCTAACTTTCTTCAACAGACTTTATCAAAATACCTTTTTTTTATTTCAGAATTTCAAGATTTCAAGTGTTGTCTCAAATTGATACATAAGACTTCTCAACTCTTTAGATTAAAACAGAAAAAATCCGTTTCAGATTTATTAATAATTACTACAATATATAATTTAGAAAAATGCCTGAAACGAAAAACTATACTTGGAGTTTAAGCGACCGTTTGGGCTCTGGAGCTCAAGGACAGGTCTACTTTGGGTATAACATTGTAAGTGGTCAAGCATTTTTATAGGTTTTTTTTTATTATATTAAACCATTCGCTAGCAAGTGTTGTTTTTGTTTGATTTTAATTTATATTTTTTAATAATATAAATTAATCTTAATTTTTTATTTCTGTTTTTAAAAATGTTTTTATTTTATTTAAGTTTTTTCTAATTCAATTTAACTTTATGTTTTAATTAATATTTCTATTTTTTTTAAGTTAAAACTAATTATGTATATATCGAAATATGCAAACTGATCATGGATGATTATATATTAGGGAGTAACCGATTTTGATTTTTTGCCGATTTCCGATTTTCTGATTTCTGGTACTAAAATTTGAAAAAATTTTAAATGTTGCTTCTTTGCGCCATTATTAACTAATTTGAATCAATTTAATAATATTTAAATTAATTATTGTAGTTGTACGTGGACAAGTAGACGAAATTTATATCACAGAATTGGATACACAAATGTTTGATTTGCTTATTTTATGGCAATTGAAGTAACAGCAGGAGCCGTATTCACCAACCGTCGTTTAATTACATACATACAAACATTCATTTTTATATATATAGATATATATATCTATATATATAAAGAACATACATATATACATACATACAAACATTCATTTATATATATATATATATATATATATATATATATATACACATATATTGGATTAGCCTCTTCATTAATATTAATTAGCCTCTTACCTAATTAATATTCATCTCATGAATATTAATGTGTGAATTTTATTTAAAAAATAGAACACAGGCGAGGAAGTGGCAATAAAGGTGATGAAAAGTGTGGAAAAAGGGGATATGGATAAATTTCTCTCACTCCAGAAGAAGGAACTCGAGATTCTCGAGAATCTCGTCCATCCAAACATAGTCAAACTGATCGATGCAGAGAAAGTTAAAAGATTTATTGAATTTCAATGCATTTATTTTATTTAATCAGTTAAATAGTATTAAATACATTCATTAATTTAGTTACATTCAAATTAACATGGTTTTTAAATATGTTAAATGATTATATTATGATGATTTATTTCTGTAATTATTAATTGTCTTATTAAATGCCTAATTAAACATGAACAGCTTTTCCTTCGGGGATGGGGGTCACACTCTAAATTTATGTCCATACAAGAAAAGTTTGAATTTGGGGACATGACAAACATTTCAACAAATTATTCAATAAATTCATGACTTATTTCAATAAATAATGAAAATTTAAGAAAAGTTTTAATTTGAGGAGGTGATAAACATTTTAAAATTTATCAGTAATTTCATGACTTATTTCAATAAAAAATTAACATTTAAATCAGTGACTTGTCAAAAAAGGCCCGACATTATAGCGAAACAGAAATGTAAAAAAACCGTTTGGGATTAATGTGTGCAAATTTGAATTAATTTATTAAATATGTTTATTTGTCTAATAATAAAATCAGGGATGAGACAGTGAAGCCCAATTGGCCCTCTATCTGAGGTCAAACAACACAGTTATTCTAACTTATTGAACAGATTTACGATGAACTAAAAAAGATAAATTATTTTGCTAAACTTCTTTTTATTCTTTTCTGCATTACAGGAAACGCCGTCAAGCGAAAGGAAAATAATTGTCATGGAATTATGCAAGGGTGGATGTTTGTCTGACCTGCTCCAAGAGCCTGAGAACAAATTTGGATTTGATGATGCTGAATTTCTTAATGTCCTTAAGGGAATAAGTTAGTGCACAATTAAATTTTGAGTCCATCGAGGACAATTAAATTTTTATGGAGTAAATTAATATCAAAATTTGCGTTTATTAATTTTAACATTTCATACTTGATCAATAATTGAGGAAGTTCATAATACAGAATGTATTTATTTTCCAGCTGCAGGTATGGAGGAATTACACAAACAAAAAATCGTTCACAGGGACATCAAGCCTTTGAATATAATGAGATATATTGGAGAAAATGGAAGGTAAAGTGGATCATCATCATCATAACCTAATTAATTATCACAGTTATCACTGATTTATTAATTTTAATATGATTGGTTTTGATATTAGTTGATATATTGTGTTCTGATACCATCTTTCTATGATTTCTGACTTATGGTTTTCAGATAACTTGAACATTGTTCTCTTTATCAGTAAATATTAGGACTATAATCTTATGCTTCTGATACCATACTTTAATTTAATCCAATATGAATATTCAATTAATATTCATCTACAAATATAAACCATACAAATACATGCACAGGACCACCTACAAGTTAATTGATTTCGGGGGTGCCAGAGAGCTCGAAGACGGCCAGGAATTCAAAACGCTTGTCGGAACAGAAGAGTACTTAGTGAGTTGTCGTTTTAAACTTGCATGGGCATAAAATTCTCATTTTCCCAAGAGATATAAAACCACTGGACAATTTTTTCCCAAAGGGTCCTTGCAAAGGCAGCCATTTATAAGCGCCTACCCCTTTAGCAATGCGAGTGAACTCCTTGCTTAGGGCAGTCACGCTGGTGAGGCTCAAACAGCGACCTAACGATGACAAGCGAAAGCTCTACCGCTCTGCCACCAGCGCCTCATTTTTGAATGTTTTCAGTGGCCGATCCCCAATAAAGATTGATAAATAGGCTGAATGAAATTGGCTTATTATACCATACTGTTATGCCATCTATATATCATAACTATTTAAAAAATTATTCATCTGTTAATAGTTAATATAATCCCTACTGAATACATGGTCAGGACCACGTACAAGTTGATTGATTTCGGGGGTGCCAGATATCTGGAAAATGACCAGGAATTTGAAACCATTGTCGACGTTTTCTTTCTTAGTTAATACTTTTGAATAAAAAACAATTTTTTTTTAACTGAATCATGTATTGTCATCCAATATAAAACTATGCTGAAAGTTTCAGCTTCCTAGCTAGTCAAAAAGCTGGTTAAATTTTACTTGCAAGATTTGCGTACAGAGAAAGCCACACACACACACACATACACACACACAAACAGAGATTGTAACTTAAATAAAAGTTTTTAAAAAAAATTTAACCGTAAAAAACTTTGTTTACTAAAAATCCTTTATGTTTTCAAAATCGTCAGCTACTATTTTTAAATCCTTAATATTAACTTCACCGTGTTTGCTTGCTTGAGCCATACGTTGAGACCATTTGACACTTAAAAAACCAACTTTCCTATATCCAATCAAGCTGTAATTTAGTGGGTTTATTTGTCATTACTATTTAAAAAAAAAACTATTTTTTAGCAAGTACAACTTACTAATTTGTTCAGCATTATATGATATCTGTATTTTTCAAATTATGTTGATTTAATGTTTTTAATTTATAATTTTTTTATTTCATACTGTTTCTTTTGTTTTCTCTCTCCGTTTTGTAATAATTACTAAATTTCAATAGATTTATCACATATCAAGTGGTACCTCCTTGATTTTTTTCACATTCAGTTGGTTTCATATCTTTTTCTAGCAACCAGGACTTTACGAGAGAGTTTTCTTTAACAATGATTCTGAGCAGACCTTCGATAACACTGTCGACCTTTGGAGCATGGGTGCAACTTTGTACCACGTGGCCACTGGTGATGTACCTTTCCGGTCATACAAGGGGCGCGAAGACAGGAACACTTTGTCAGTTTTATGTTTTTCATTCTGGAATTGAATTGTCAAGCTGATTCATTTTTTATTTATTTATTATGTTGTCAACACGAGTTAAATAACTCCTTGCCGAATTACAAACAAAAAAACCACACGAACAGAAAAAAAGCACAACACGACCCCACAAACGAACCGGAAACAAAGAAAAATGTCAACACCACCAATGAATCAATTCAAAAGTAATCAGAAAACATATCCAAAATCAGCACGACATCACAAGCAAACCGAAAACATAATGTCAATTAAACAGAAAACATATCTAAAACTCAACACGAACTCTCAAGCGAACCAAAAACATAGTAAAATGTCGCACATATGTGACATATGGAGTCAGATCAAAAACTAAACATAAAACATAATAATATAAAAAAAAAAACCGCACGAACAGAAAAAAAAGTACAACAGGACCCCACAAATGAACCGAAAAAAAAGAAAACTGTCAACACCACCAATGAATGAATCAATTCAAAAGTAATCAGAAAACCAGCACGACATCACATGCAAACCGAAAACATAGTGTCAATTAAACAGAAAACCCAACACGACCTCACAAGCAAACCAAAAACATTGCAAAATGTCACACAATTAGAGGCAGATCAAAAACTAAACATAAAACACATCTAAAACCCCGTCTTCACAACTCATAAACCTTTTCACCCCAAAAAGCATCTAATAATATCCTAAAAGTATATTTATCTCCAGCTGACACGACCGACTGTGGCAATCTATTCCACTCCTGAATAACTCTATTACCAAAGAAATACTTCCTGCAGTCTTTGTGTGCACCTGATGTCACCAGCTTTCTATCGTGGCCTCTGGTTCTTTCATACGTACAGAAGGTCAGGGACGGACAAACCAAGCTCCTTAGATCTCCAGCCAACAAATCGAATAATAAAATCAAATCCGCTCTGATTCTTCTATATTTCAATGTCGGAAGTTTTAATTTTCTCAGTCTCATTTCGTATGGCATTCCCACACAGGATGGCCGCAGTTTAGTCGCCCTTCTCTGCACCCTTTCTACTGCATCGATCAATCCTTGCCTATATGGGTTCCACACTTGTACTCCATATTCTAGCTGGGACCTCACCAAGGCTTTATATAAAGTAATAAAGGCTTCATCTGACAATTTTCTAAAATTTCTTGCTATTATGCCCAGCATCATGTTGGCTTTCTTTACCCGAGATAAAATATGTTCTTTAAATTGCAGTTTTGAATCCATAATAATACCGAGATCCGAGACTGATTCAATTGTTGGTATCTCACACGTGGTGCCATCAAATCTATCAAATGATATTTATTTATGAAAGAATTAAGTTGAGCCACTGAGTGAAATTTCAGCGATAAGTCATATTTTCTGATGCAATTTAATTTTTTTTAACTAATACGAGTTTTTGTCATTTTGAAAAAAATTCATCAATCAAGCTATTTTAATTAAAAATCAGTTTATTATGCCAATAAACTAGTTTGAGAAATTTTTTAAATTTCATGTCTCCAACCAGGTTCATGATTTATAAAGGAAAAGAATCAGGGGACATTTCAGGTAAGCAGAAAACTAAAGATGGTAAGATCATTTATGCTAAACATCTACCTGATGACTGTCTCATGTCCAGGTAACTCTACTCAATTGCTTGCTTGTTAATCATTTATTAATATTTGCATAAAGCCACCCTATTTACTGTTCTTCTAATAATCTACCCATGCACTTCAGGGGCTTGAGACCAGCTGTAGAGGATTTATTGGCCAAGCTGCTCGAGAAAGACAAAGATAAGATTTCCTTTGAGAAATTTTTTGAAATGGCCAACAAAATTGTCAGACAAAAAATCGTGCCCGTGTTTGACTGTGGAACAACGGATGTTCTCAAGGTCTATATGGATCCTGACTGCAGGTAATAATGAGCATTATTTAGGTCATTACTGAGTTGGTCGATGCATTATGTGGCAGTGAGAATAAGGTGTGTGGCATTTTGACCTGAATGTTCTAGCTTAATCTCTTTGGTTGCAGGATTTTCTCGCAATAATTTTAGTGATTAATATTGATCCTATTTATAGTTTAAAAAAGCAATATTATTCTGCAATTGAGGTTCAAAAATACCTTGATGTTATTGAAATCTATTTTTATCAAAAAATATTTTTATAACATTTTTTTATATTTGAAATCAGTTTTCAAGATTTCCAGTCTCTTTTGTCCAAGCAGAGCAATTTCCCACCAGCTAACCAATTGCTTCTCTATGAAAACCTTGACTTTGCCGAGCAGTTTGGATGTCGAGATGTTGTCGAATCAAATCCGGTCTATCTCTTCCATGAATGTCAAGACATCAATCATAAGAACCTTGATGATATCAAATGTGGGTTGGTTTGTTTTAGAGTTTCTTAAATGTCACGATGACCGTAACTGATTAATACTTCCAGATTCTGTACCTGCCAGAGATAAGAAGATGCCAGATTTGACGTTTTCGAAACACTGCTGTGAGTCGCTCCACTGCTTCAGGAGAAATGTTGTCAAATCACAACTGAGACAGAGACTTATTGATTCTGGTGCAGTCATGCTGATGTAAGAGGAATTTAATTGTAAGATTGTATGGATGGTTTAGATCAGATGATTGATAGGTCCAAAATGGTTAGTAGATTGGTGAACGTGGCAAGCTGGTTGTTGATTGGTGGTGTGTGTTTAAAAACACGAAATGTCGTGGCAGTCATTGTAATAATATAAGTGGTAGTGATAATTTGTGCATCTTTATCGTGGTTATTTTTTATTGGTTATTATATTCCCTGCGATAAAATTAATTTTCCAGACGTTTCCTCGGTAAAAAATACGACAAGTTTGTCGTTAAGCTGGAACATCTTGCCAGCATTGTTCAAGTGCTTTCTGACAAAATCGAAACCACTCTGCAAATGGTTAGATTGGTCGAGAGAATGGACCGATCAATAAACTTCGGTGGAAAAAATTTGGTTGAAAGAGAAATAATAGAGGTAGCTGAGTTTTGTTTTATGAATTAATTAATTATTAGATAATTAATAAGTTACTCAACTGATTGGTGTTAAAGATGAAGGAAAAGACAGAAAATCTACAACGATCTTCTACTGAACTTGAGACGGGACACCAGGAGGCTGTCAATCTATGGACTTGTGAGAAACCCTCGTGCAAAGAAGAAGACTGTTGGTTTGTATGTTTGTTGCCATTTTATGACTTTTCTCCTAAATAAATTGGTCAGACTTGAAGTACTAATCTTTAGATCTGCTTTTAAGTTTATTTCTTTATCCTCCTGATTATTTTTTTTTCAGAATGTTTGTCATCACTTTTTTCATAGTTTGTTTTCCTGTTAGTGATTTGAAAAAAGTTTTGTAGTTTTAGTATGGTATCATGTTAGTGGTTGAAAAAAGGATTTTTTATTGTTGTTAGTTTTAGGGTCCTTGGTAGTGCTGTCTTAAAGAGGCCATTTAGAAACCATTTTCACATTATAATTGTTTCTTTTCTTTAGTTATCTATGCTCTTGTTGAATGTTTGATTTCTTGTGTCTGTTGGTAAATTATGCTGATAGTCTTCCGTTTTCTAATTAGGTATGCATGTTGTTAATTGTTAATTGTTATTACGCTTCTTCGAACAAAATGTTCCACAGAAGCGTTGAGCTGTCGCCTACAAGTTAAAGAGGAGTGTTTTTAAATGTTTCTTGAAGACGGTGTAATTCATTGTTATTTTTCGTGGTTTTTTAGAACATTTTTATTTAGCGAATTTATTGGAGAGCAAGCGCCTTTGAATTCAAGAAAAGGCGCTTTATAAGTTTATTTGATTGATTGATTGATTGATTTTTGATAATTTTTATGAAATGGGATTTTAGACATTCAAAAAAATTCATTTTTTATTGTTTTCCATTTCTTTCCAGCACTTCGAGGATAGAGTTCTGTTTGAAAACTGTGGAAGAAATTCGTTCGGAATTGGGAAAAAATGATGATGAAACCCGAAGGAAACTAAAATGGTGAATAATTCTATTCTAACTGTTTATTAATTAATACTGGCACACCTAGAAATGAATAAAATAGTATCATTTCATTGTAACAAAAACATGTCAAAAGTAAGTGTGGTTTACATTATAGTTTACAGTTCTCCAAACATGATTTTATTACTTATCCTTGTCAAAACTTTTTGGTGAAAACAGTTTTTAAGTACCTTATATTGAGGAAGCCTCTATTGATCCGAGGAATAATATTTGTTAATATTAAATAATTAAACAAGCAATTAATTATTTTACTGTAGTCAAAAGTTGGAAAGTTGCTGCAATTCTGCCAAAACCTTGATCGAGGACCACTGTCAGAAGAATGCCTATGAGCTCATTGATCGCTTTCTTCAGTTCTTGGGGTGAGTTCTTTGTTTTGTGCATCAATCATGTCCAAAATCGGGTCTTCATTAGCCCGAGGTCGTTATGGTTTTTTTTATGTTTTTAAAATTTGTTAAAAAAAACTTCAAATGGTTTTCAAGTAAATACTTTTTAAAACTATTTATATCTTTAATAAGCTTTCCTATTTTTTTTTATCAAAGGAATGTTTGGTATGAGAAAAAATATCTTGAAAAACTAGAGAATGATCTGGAAGAGCAATTTAAAAAACATGCACTGCTTATAGAAAATATAAATGAGGTTGGTGGTTATAGTAATTAGGCTGATGATAGTGATGGTGGTAGAAGTAATGATAATGACAATGTTGAAAATAATGGCAATGTTAGTGGTGGAGATAATCAAAGCAACAATGTAATGATTTCTCTTATAGAGCTCTTTAGGACTGATCTTTCACTTGTTTCCGATAACATGGGCAACTAGGCAAACAATAGGAGTTGAATCGATCAAGGAATTTTTATGACACCCTTTTAATGAGGATCAAAATTGCTCTGCTGAAAAGCAATGCTATTAGGATTCTGCGTCCCGTTATTTTTTTTTTTAAACAATACGATACGACTTCTGAAATTTGTCTCGAATAAAACGATACGATACGAGACGCCTCGACCAATAACGAGACAAATCCGATACGATACGATTTGGGATCTCGACTGAAATGTCAACTGTGGAAATTTTGTCTCGAATAAAACGAGATAATAAGAAATTACGAGACATTACAATCCAGTCATTTTGGTTTTATATAGCTGAAACTGGCCAGTTAACCCTGATTGTTTTATTATTTATCTATTTTTTAACCAATAAATTCTTCAATTACAATTTTCGTCATTTCAAATGAATGAAAAGGGCTTTAAAATAACATTTTTACTAGTGGGTAATAATATTAATAGTAATAATAACATGAATGTGAAGTCAAGGTATTTACAAAATATTATTAAGTTTTATTCTAATTTACTCAAACTAACTTTGAACTAACTAAACCAACAATTCATATTGTTTGCGACACTTTTATTAATATATTTATTAATATCAACAACATAACATTGAAAATATGAAATTAGAGTGCGATTTACTTCTAGCCTTAAGCCACGCCCCTCTAAAAATAGTAAATATCCAGGGGCTACAGGCTGTTAGGAAAACCGAATTTAAAGTGGGGATAATAATAGTTAAATAGTTATAAACTTCTGTCAATAGGTAGATTAATTAATCAATGTTGATGAATCAATTGCAAATATTCAAAGTTGTGACAATCGTTAATTAAATATGTATGACTTTCGTTATTTATTGAAAAATATTTTTTTAAATCTCGGAATTTGTTTCGAGACTTTTATACAAGAACAAAATTTAAGTCTCGCTATTTTATTTCAATACAAGACTTCCCTGCAGGCCGTATCGTTTTAATAACTTAAATGCTATATACAAGAACTTATGTCTTCAGGCTTCGCTGAAAAGCAGTTAGCGACAAGAAAGTTGTAAAAGAAGAATTTAGTTTTTATCAATGATTCTTAGCAGCTTCAGATTTTTTTTTGTGAGAAAAAACGGGCTGTGCAAATTAGCAGCGCTGAAAAAAAAGTGCGTAGCGAAAGAGTTTAAAAAACAAATTAAGGTTTATTTGTATTTGTTAACATCTGTATTTGTCTATGAAGATGTGAGGATACAGACTATAACCTAAGTAAAGTTTGATCACTTAGTAAAATAAGATAAGATTAAAGTTGAAGGATACGTAATAATGGCTTTAAATTGAAGAGAACTTCTGGCATAAAAGTCTAACATTAGCAAGAAGTCAGAAAAACTTATTTTTTATCAATTTTGTTTCGTCTTTCTGTTCAATTTTTACTTACTAAAACTAACGGCCTCACGAAGGCAGCCCCTTCCATGGGCCTCGGTGGAACAATTAAAAAAAAAGTTAAATGATAAAGTGTATATTTAGAGCCAGCAATATAATTTTTTTACAGATGAACAAAGAGCTCCATGATCACGTCCAGCCAATCCTTATCCCAAACATTTCGTGAGTTTCAAAGTCGCGAGTTACATAAGGGGTGGTTAGGTTGGATTCTATGGTTGTAGAACGGAGAATAAACTTTGACTAATCCGAGCCTTGGTGAATCATATTTTTTAAATCTGGAAAAAATTTATTGAAGATAGAAATTTGCCAAAAATCTCCATTGCAATTTGTCTGTTTGAGCACAAGAAAATAAAACCATCGTAAAAGTAAATGAGCAAGATGGATCTAAGAATGAGTTTAATGACGTGCCCTGTCTTGATTTAATTTCAGTTTTATTTCCCCCTAATAAATTCTATAAATAATGTGATTTGTTCATTCAACAGGGGAAAGGCAGAACTCTCGTTTGTGTGGTTGATTCTATTAGCAGCTCTCACACTCTCTATCATTCTCTGTTTCGATGGGCATATAGTCAGCGTGTTTAGCATTCTCTCGTATGGATATCACTTCGTTTTTTGCTCTAAATATAATTTTCATCTTATCGGCAGTTTCATTATTTTGTGTCTGTTTGAAGTGTTTCTTCCTGCATTTTTTCTTAATAAATTTTTTTCTTTTTTCATCATCTTTTGTTACTCTTTCACCGTCACCTCAGGACTTTCGGTCATGCTGTTTTGTTTCTCGGTCTCATTTCCTATCGCTCTTTCTTTTCCTTCTTTTGTCATCATTAATCTCAATATAGGTTTTGTTTCATGCATTGTTCTTCCTTTTATCTTGCATAGATTTTATTTGCTTTTTCTTCCTCCCGTCTCTTTTTTTCTTTATGTCATTGATCGAGTTCTCTCATTCTTGTTTACCATCTTAAAGTACCTTTTAATCATCTCTCCCATTGCTTGTTTTCTTTACTACATCTACGTAAAGGAACCCTGGTCTAAGAAACTTACTGAGTTTGTTTAAGTTTTTTCATGAAATGTTTTTTTGCAACATTTTTTAATTTTTCATTGCTTTGCGATTCTCAAAGTAGATCTTTATTAGAGTCATCAACAAGATTATGTTGGCTGGTACATCTTCAAAATCTAGCCTT
Source organism: Erpobdella octoculata (assembly GCA_963978895.1). Classification (NCBI taxonomy): domain Eukaryota; kingdom Metazoa; phylum Annelida; class Clitellata; order Hirudinida; family Erpobdellidae; genus Erpobdella; species Erpobdella octoculata. Next base: position 805,453 of record OZ022245.1, on the reverse strand, counting down.
ATATATGTGTTCACTTGTCCCTCTCTTAATTTGGTCTTCTCAAAATATTTCACCTATAACTGCCAACTAACTCGATGATTTTATTTTATGTTCATTTTACAAGAAAGTTTTCTTTTTTTCTATTTTTAGCCAAGAAAATATTCTTCTGTTTTATTTTGTCATGGTGTGTTCACGTTGATGACAATCATGAGATTTCTTCATTGTAGCCATATAGACACATATTCTAACAAATCGACGTATTCTAACAAATAGTATAGATGTACTGCTTATTTCTGTTGTGCAAGTAGCTGTGTCTGGACGATTGATTATAGTCTTTGACACAAGATGTTTTAATATGCAGCTATGTTTGATTGTACGTATATAATATACAAAGGGAATCATTTGCAGACGTTTATACCACATAAATTATTGTATTGTAATAATGAAGATGTGTTATTATATACTCCATTTTGTTCTTCACTGTCACATCTTGGAAAAAATGTGATGATGTTTTTCAGCTCCATACCTTCCAATAAACCGGTGCTAAAGAGTGTTTAAGCCTGTAATGGGTTTTTTTAATCGAATCAAGACAGATGAGGTAACCAGTAGACGGTTTTATCGGACCTATTCGATGTTATATTTGACAAAGCATGAGGTGTTGAGATAATTTTGTTTTATGCATGTTTTATCAAGTATTTGCATTTTAAGCTTTAATTTTTTTATATTTCTCTTTCTCTTTGAACCTCTTTATCTTATTTCAAATTTCTGCAAATGAATAACCTCATGATTACCTTTGAAATGTACGCGATTTTATTTCTTCCGAGTTGGAACCAGATATTTTCCGTAAAACTCTCAAATACATCATAGAGTGATTGTTTTGCTACGCATTATTTTCTGTAAAAGTATTTGTTCGCTGGCACAAGACTTGACTTTTTAGATTTTCAACAGGTGGATATAAAAAATGAATTTTAAAAAAGTCTTTATTTTTGTTTTATCACAACCGATCTGTAATAAACTACAATCTAAGTTTGAATTTTTGTAAAAGATTTTTGTAGGCTTCTAGTAATAGTGGTTTTCTCTTCCCATATGAAGTTTTTAAATGCATTAATTACTTAATAATTGATGGCGGAAACATCCACACCACACGCATTGTCTTCCGACACGAGCATGTTCTTAAAGTGTAGAGTTCTAATCTATGCGATTTGAGAAGTAAGCAGTCAAAATTTTCATGACTAATTGATTTGCCTACTCCAGAAATTTGTCACCGTCGATAAACAGTGTGACAAATTAATCGCACTCTAAATAGACGACAAAACGTCTGCTTGTCATATACACCTTTTCTGGATCAATTTAAAAGAATTACGAATCAATTTAAAAGAAATGCGAATCAAATTAAAAGAAATACGAATCAATTTAAAGAAATACGAATTAATTTAAATGAAATACGAATCAATTTAAAAGAAATAAAAATAATTTTAAAATGAAAGCATACAAATTTATTTTTAACAAAAATATATACGAATATTTATATTTTCTTTAATACACGCTCCGTTGAGTATTACCGCTTATTTGGCGTTAATTAATTTTCGTGCCAAATTCTCAACGTGGCGAAACGCGGGAGAAAAACAACAGTTGTCAGCTAAAAAAAATGTAGCGGCTCTACCATCAACGATCTTGTCAGCCAGTAGCGCCGCTACCGCTACCTTAAAAATAGCACCGCTACAACAATAGCGGTAGCGTGGCGTTACCGCTCTTAACAACCCTGCTCATACCTTCTGGATTGTTGATTCATATATATTGTTTCATAGTTCTTGTTATGTAAAACTTTATTGTAAAGTTGAGGTAGTTCAAAAGCATCTGGTACAAGAAAGTACTTTTAAATTGATTCGTATTTCTTTTAAATTGATTCGTATTTCTTTTAAATTGATTCGTATTTTTTTAAATTGGTTCGTATTTCTTTTAAATTGATTCGTAATTCTTTTAAATTGATTCGCATTTCTTTTAAATTGATTCGTAATTCTTTTAAATTGATCCAGAAAAGGTGTAGACATAGAGCTCGTGGGGGAGACGGGGGGAATTTTCTTTCCTAGAAAAGTGGTAGTAGTAGTAATAAATATCAACGCACATAGCTTCTGATGTCTTTATGGTTGTAAGTGTGTGTATGTTGCTTGCTTAGGTATCTTGTATGCATATGTGATGGCGAACTTACCTACTTTAAAATTATGTTTAAGTATAAGTATTACAAACTTAAAAGTAAAAGTATTATTTGTCAAATATTACTTGTTGTTATGCACAGAAAAAAAGTAATATAAAAAATTAAATTGACAAACAGTAAAAAAGTGAAATAAAGAGTTTACCAAATATTATTAAAATCGGTTGAGGTTTAAATTTAATGCTGATCTCTCTTTCTTTCTCTCTCTCTCTCTCTCTCTCTCTCTCTCTCTCTCTCTCTCTCTCTCTCTCTCTCTTTCTCTCTCTCTCTCTCTCTCTCTCCCTCTCTTTAACCAATGAAGCAAGTAAAGGAAAAAAACGAGTTTTTCAACACATACTTTTGTGATATTCAAAATAACGATCGTTACGTAAATAAATAAATCATGACGTCATGATCATCTTCAGATGAATCACGTGCTCACTTTGCTGTTTCGGTGAATTGAGTGTATTTGTTTATTATTAACATATGTCGAAATCAATTCAATAATTTATTATCTTCCAATATAAAGCTATGCTGAAAGTTTCAGCTTCCTAGCTAGTCAAAAAGCTGCTTAAATTTTACTTGCAAGATTTGCGTACAAAGAAAACACACACAAACAGAGATTGTAACCTAAATAAAAGTTTGTAAAAGAGAGAGAGACAGACAGAAAGAGAGGATAGAGAGAAAAAGAAAAAAAGAGATATAGGAGAAAGAATGAAAATAGTTAGAAAGATATAGGGAGAGAGAAAGAGAAATAAAAGATGAGAAAGTGACAAAAAGAGAGATAAAAAAAGGCGAAAGAAATAACAAGAAGAACCTCTTAAAACCCCGAGCAGCACACAGCAACCCCTAATGTAGATATCAATGAAGAAATCAGACCTCCACCACCGTCGCCGTATTTAGCGCACTGTCAGAGCGTAAACGTATGAACCGGGGACATTCTGATCAGGGACATCTTGCCAGGGGACATTTTGTCCAGTCACTCTCCGAGAGTCGGCGCCTTAACACACAGACACACGTTCCAACGAAACATAATTGCGGTTATACTAGTTCATCAAAACAGTTATAGCAATAACCACAGTCGTCCACAGTAGTGTAACGCGATTATTTCAAGTTAAACAGCAGACACAATAGCAAAGGACATTACTTCTCTTTCATGACATTGAACAACTGTTTATGGATGAGCGATAATTGGTGGCTCACTGTTTACAGGATGTGGCTAATGAGGATATCTCTATCATTTCCTTACTTCTAGAACCCCGCTGAGAGAGCGATAACGATGATGAAGCTAAAGGTTGCAATAGTTAGCTTATTTCTGATGGAATACATAAGTTACACAGCTGTATGGACAATTGGACACACCGTGGTTGCCTAGGTGATCTGTGACCAGCATCCTTATAAATAAATCGATGTTTGATCACAATAATCACCACCACCATCAGCAGAGTACCGTGACCGTGTCCGGAGTTTACCATTGAAAAATCCACCACCATGTGCCCTTTTAAAAAACCTCATTTATAGATACCTGCATAACAACCAGCGCGTGTATGCCGCTGTAAAATTTATCGATTTATAATTCGCAACGTCAAGCGTAAAAGAATTTATTTTTATTTTAAACCCGTATCTCTCTCTCCTTCGCCCTTCTTCTCTCTCTCTCTCTCTCTCTCTATTTCTCTTTCTCTCTCTCTCCTTTCCTCTCTTTCTTGCCATCTCACTTACTTTATTCGAGAATATTCTTAAACAAAATTAAAGCAACAGTTTCTGCGTATTTCTTCGTTTTACTACTCCATCATTCATTTCATTTACTCGCACACTTGGGCGTGTACGTGCGAATCCAGAGCAGTTGAACCGATGGCGACCTTTGGCATTAACCTTTTCACCGCGGGCATCTGTCCGCACAAAAGAACGAACGAACCACCCCAAATTTCTATTGTTCCGGTCACCGGCGAAAAGCCCTAGCGGTCAATAGGAGGATCACTTGGACGCACGGGCTGTCGCCATTGTTATTTCAATTAAACCATTATACATGGCAGCAAGTAGTTCAGTCAGTTCATTCGGTTTCGGTTTTAATACCGATATACTCGTATATTCTTTCTAATCTTTCAATGCAATTTAATTAAAAAGGTCGAACCGGGATTTAAGAGTTCGAATGAGCGAATAATAGAAAGGTCAAGCTTTTATAAAGCGGCAGTTGTCTGATGATGCGTGTCTCAGTTTTGTGTTCAGCAACCAACACGTTTCGCAGACACTTGAATTCTATGCATCCTTTAAATCCTTCTTTGTTCAGTCCGCCAGTCCGTCTTTTCATCCATCCGACCATTCATCCATCAGTCCATCCAACTTGTGACTAATTCATAGATTTTCTTCGTATCAAACACGATCCCACAAAATTCTAATTAAATGCAACCCATATGCGACCCTGAGATGACCGGCGAGGTCCTTAATGACGTGTCGGGTTATTCGGATCATCTATAAGGGTTGGCCTCTCTGACCCGTGCATGGGAGAGCATATTATAGCTTTGTATGATAGGTTTATTTTATAAATACATGTTTATAATTTGTTATATTTATTTCTTCTTCTGATTTACTTTATTATTTGATAACTAGCATCATTCACAGCCTGTCGTACGACAGGCATAAAAAAGAAACAAATATATATTTGTATCTGAAAAATAATTAGATTTTCAAGATCAGCATATAAAACTAAGTAGGTATGTCAAACTTCATTAAAATCGAAGTAGGTAATTCTATCAAAATTATATCCAGTTACAGACAGACGAAAAGCTAGCAAGTTACCTATAAAGCAAAAGCTTAAACAAGTAAAAGAAAAAACGAGATTTTTAACACAAACTTTAATTTCAAATACACTCGATTTAGAAATACGAAAGATGTTCAAATAAAGTTTTTTTTAAGAATCATGTATTGTCATCCAATATAAAGCTATGCTGAAAGTTTCAGCTCTCTAGCTAGTCAAAAAGCTGGTTAAATTTTACTTGCAATGCAAGATTTGCGTACAGAGAAAAGCCACACACACACACAAACAGAGATTGTAACCTAAATAAAAGTTTGGAAAAAATATATGTAGATTAATTTTTTTTAAATTATTTATTTGTTTTATTAAATCTAACAAAATATTGATAGTTTACAATAGAATTCTATACTCAGTTTTAAATACAGTGCTTATTGGTCGCCACCATGGCTGACCGCGTTGTAACGAGCCAATGGAAAGTGCACGAGTTGAAGCCAGCCAATAACCGATCGTTTGAAGATGACCATACAATTTGATAAAAACTAATCAAAGAACTTCACCGAAGTTCGAATAAAACACAGAACTTTTTCCAGGCACGGAATTATTCCAGCTGGAAACTTTGATAGACTATACAGAATATCATCTCAAAATTCGGCTTTCAGAACTGAATGTAAATGTGCTTTTGATAACGATAATATAAAAACGTTGATTAACAAATAATAAAACAACTTATTGCTCAGTTCAACAAGATGTCAGAGAAAAAGAAAAGCGCCATGGTTTTCCCGACCCTCAAACGAGCGAGAGATCCCGAGGATGAACCTCTGGATTTGAGACCAGACAGCAAGCGCTTAAGTGGAAACGAAACTCTATCTCCGGCTCGAGCATTCCACCAGATTACTACATCCAGTATACTGGAACCTGACAACTTTGTGCTCGATGGCGGGTCTCGTTTGAGTAATTCTGCTGCTAGACCAGCGACCGATGTACATTCAAACTCTTCTACAACAAAACGTCAAACGTGTTGCGAACATACTGGACCGTCAAATAATCTTGAAACAGAGGAAGAGTTAAATCCAAAAAGCACTTATGAGCATTTTTTCCAAACGTTTTTCAAATCTTCAACTCCATCAAACTCGTGTCTCAACTATCAGGGTTCTTCCGGTACCGTGGAGTCAAGAAAAACATCACCATCCAATCGAAGGCCAGAAGATGCCGATGTTCCAGATGTTTATCCACATTCAATTTTAGAAAATATCCGCAGTAGGAAGCATTCCAATTCAGCCCAAGCAGCGTCATTATTGGTGAATATGAGCTCGTCGCCGAATTTCCACCCGACGACTAATTTTGCAAAAAACCTTTTGAATTTGTCGAACTCGTACAAAGATCATTTCACATCAACGACAACCGGGTCAGTGGTTAGTCCCATCCCGTCTCGTAGATCGTCAGGAACGCCGAATATATCCACAGACCGTAGTCATGCCACGACCGGGACTAACCCCCCGAACATTCTTCAGATTTTCAGCAATATAATCAACGACAATCGCTCAACGTCACCCTTATTAAACCAGATTCAAACGTGTCCTCATTCAACTTTCTTTCCGTTCTATTCTTGGACTGAAAATATTACCCCAGAATCTCAAAGTGCATCGACAAAAACTTGTACAAAAGAACAAATAAATAGCGTACTGAGATCTCCTGAAACAGAGAAAATCCAATCTGAACTCTTAGCCTATCAAAACTGGCAATTCTATAACAATTCAGAACTTCTTCATTCTCTCCAGGCGCAGAACTTCATACAAAAATGTTTTGAAAACAACTTTCACAAAACAACCGAGCACAGCAGCCCTTTTGAAAACCATCTAGGCTTTCAGCAGACGAAAAACTCAGAAAAACCGGTAAACCCATCAAGTACCATAAAAACGGGAAAACGCTCGGGAAGAAAAACTGCTGGAAATCCATCCGCGACGCTACCCCACACGAAGTCTTTCGATCCTGCCTTGAAACTGGGTGACGACATCGCGAAACTCCACCACCAGTCTCAAAAGCTCAAAACGCGCCCAGCTGTCCCTACCCCGACGACCACGGCCGGTCCGTACCCCCTGTGGAGCGACAGGGTCAAGAGCAACGTATGGTTGATGATCGGTCAGGGGAACACGTGTTTCGCATGCGGTCGATCGTTCACGTCGAAAGGATCTTTCAGGTATCATCTCAGTAGATGCCACGTCCTCAGCGGAATGACGGCCAGGTAATATATGGAACCGGATTCGTCATTGGAATAAATAAACTCGCTTAGCATATCGTAAACACATCTTCAATAAACACTACCTCCATTGGAGATTTCGTTGAAATTGCTCCAGCGGTTCGGATGTGATAAGCGAACAAACAAACAAACAAACTTTGCTCTTTGTTATAAAAGTTCTTTAAATAAAGGGTCTAGCAAGGTTATCCAACGTTGCCCGAGGTTTTTTTGTTGATTTTTTTTTCTCGTTAAAGACAAAACTTCGTTGTTTACGGTTTGCTTGTTATGATTGCTATTTTACTCAATTCGTAGTGTCACAAGGAGTAAGCTAAGGATAAACAGGGGCGTCAATTAAGGCAGTGGCTTCTATCCCCCCCAAGTGGCCGGGCTCAATTCCCCCCCTATGTAGCTAAGCTTTCCCCCCCTCCTCCAGGTTGCGACCGCCATTATTTTTAGTATTTCACCTTTTATATATATATATATATATATATATATAAGGTGAAATACATATAATTTGAGTTTTAACACACTTTTTTGTTCTTTCTATACACATTTTCCTCAACAATTCGTCTAATTTCGGTATAATACCCAAACACAGAAAAACAACACATGTTAATATTGAAAAAATCATTAAAAACTATAAATCTAAATCGAAATTTATTTAATTAAAAGTTTCTTTAGCGGTTTTGATGTTGCAGCAAATCTATCAATGATTTTATCTACAGGAATGTTTTCCAAAATGTTTTTTTCTGAGGCAAGTATTAATAATGAAGAGAACCAATCATCCAACATTGAGGTCCTTAACAATTTTAATGGTTATATAAACGTCCGGGGAACGAACATTATCCGCCGGACGTTCCCCATGTGAAAATTTGCAAAATATAATAGGAACTACTAGACTAAATTTTTAACTATTAACTATAATTATCAGTAAAAAATAGTTTTAATGGAATTTCCGAGATGGAATGGAAAATGTCCTACATTCCATACGGCTGTGTATGTATGTATGTATATATGTTTGTGTAAATGCTAAAACTTTTCGTAACTCTGTAAGTTGGCGCAGAAATCGCACAACCACAAAAATATGCGTTGATGTTTAAAAATCCGTCTCAATTGTTCAAAATTATTTCTTTTACAATGATAAGGTAAGCTAACCTAGTGCATTTAAAAGCGTGATTCTTTCGACAATGCTCCATCCATTTATCAGATCGAACCAGGTTCCCGCAGGCTAACTCGCAACAACGTAACTTAAACTTGGATTTTTCTCGCGGCATACTCTTTTCTTTAACAAAGTAAACAAATTGTGAACAAGAAGGAGTCAAAAAGAGTCAAGTTTATTTTATATAGCCGTCATCAGTCGTAGAACTTATCAGCATTCATGGGCTTCAGCATAAATTATGTTCCATGTCCATTCGGTTGCGGCTACATCGTGAAGCGTATTAGATGAGCTATATGAAAGATAAGATGGACATTAAATGGTAATTAACGAATCTCGAGTCAACGTTGAGAAGCCACACGACGTCTCACGACTCTCACGTCGTTTAGATATATTCTTTAGGTTCAATCGAAATTTCGAAATGGATGGATTTTTAAACTTTTTTCCTTACCCCCTTTTATTTTTTTCTTCCCCCCCTGTTTTTTGCCGGGCGAAGCTGCGCCCGGCTGTATAAGGATAGAAGCCACTGAATTAAGGGGTAGAGGGAACGGTTGCCCCTGACTTTAAAATTAGACCCCTTGACGTTCAAGTAGCTTTTTTTTAAGAAGAGTATGGAAGACTTTAAAAAACACAGAAATAAACAGAAGTGAAAGTGATAAGCAAACAAACAAAATCAAAACTAGCAATGGGATGATGATGGTAGTGGTAGTGGTGGTGGTGGTGACGATAATGGAGATGATGATAACGATGATGATGATGATGATGATGATGATGATGATGATGATGATGATGATGATGATGATGATGATGATGATGATGATGATGATGACGACGACGACGACGATGGTGATGTTCATTTGGAATAAACAGTCAATATGCTAGAAACATCGCCACGCTGAAATGAAAACCAAGAAATCAATTCTTGAAAACTCTAGTCGCTTCAGCTGCCATTGGCAGTGACAAAAAACGAGAGAGATCGATACGAACGTAAACATAGGAAGAGAGAGAGAGAGGAGACACTGAGAAAGGTTTCCCAATTCCACACAGCCCACCATCTTCTCAGATGATACTCCCACCCAGGCACAATTCTAACCCATGCTCAAATCTCGCCTACTACCAGCCCCTTTTCTTCTCTCTCCGAATTAATATTAATAAATAACAAAAAAAGTATTATAATAATATCGGAGGCAGTCACCCTGCACCGCCATCATGAATTCTGTTGTCGAAAGTGTCACTACAAGACTGACACTATCAACCTACACCACGAACCTAACGTTTAATTCAATTTGCTTTGAAGATATCCATTCATATTGTGTTGTGTCATACACAAAATTATATAATAATTAATAATTACACGTTATTCAAGACAAGAATAACTAAAATTTGATACCTTCGGTATTTAACACTTCTGTACCTAATGTCCTAGATCCTATAATATGCATTCGCCGTAGTATAGTACCCTAACAGGTATAGTAGTATAGTTCATCGAAAGGTAATATTTTTCATCGTTTTAAAATATTACTATGAATGTCGTTTTTTGTGTTTATTCCGGTAAACGTTTTTTTACCGTATAAAAAGGCTGTCCCCTAGTCTGCTTTTATGAACAGAAAAATAGGTAAATGTAAAAAAATGGTAGGGGTGCTACTTGCTCAATTCTATTAAAAAAAGAAAAACTTTAACCATCTCTATTCTGTACTTCTATTATCTATTAATTAATCTATTACTTGTTTTAATTGTTTTAATGCTCGGACGATATTATTAGTCGATTATATAAGTTTAGTAGTTTAGTCGAGCGAAAAAGCAATTTAAATTAATTTACCTATCAATTTATCAGTATTATTTAATCACCGACCTTTTCTGTCGGATACAGTTGTTTCCACAATTCAATTCTTGTACGGTCTTCTTCATTCTTCATCATTCATTCATTAAGCAGAAACAGAAACTGTCCTGCCGTGAAAAACTGCTATGTAATGCAGCTGGTAAACTTTTTTTTAACAACGGGGTTCCGAGATCGATTTTTAAATCCAAAGCTATCAATCAGTCAATAATCGGAAACATTAAAATGAGACAATCTAAGGAATAAGAGAAACAGGCAGCGAGACAATTCGTCGTTCGTCCGAACGCTGAAATAATTTCGAAGAAAAGCGGTTGTGAGATGGCGTCATATGCAACCGAAGAAAATGTTTTGATCGGTTAAAACGTAAACATATTTATTATTTGCAAAATTTATTGTTTTATTTGTAAAATAAAACTTTAAAAAATATATATTATTTGCAAAATTTATTGTTTTATTTGAAATTTTTTTTTAAGAAGGTTGATTGGTACCAGCTTTTTTGATCGTATTGTTTCAGCCGTAGATACGATTACTATCTATGGTTTCAGCACTTACTTACTTCAACTCTTCAATATATCAATCAATCAATATATCAATCTCTATTTATATATAAATCCATAATCAATCGATATAAAAATTCTTTCGCGCCTTTTACTGAATCTCAAAAGCACTCTGCCGCGAAGCAAAGATCTATATTTTTAGAAAAGACACCAAAGTTGTAGGAGAAGAAGGAAAACGGTTCCATAAATATTATTATAAATCAGAGAAAGAAACAGAGAGCTTAACAAAAAGTGTTTAATAAAATTGAGATAGATGGGATCAGAGAAAGACAGTTACCCTACCACACATCCAACAACCCGGACGGGAGGCAGGCTATGGAATGCCCCAAAAATTCAGGTGACTTAATATGTTAATATGTAATGGCAGCTCCCTTTCAGATTCGGGCAAAAGAGCTTAAAAACGGACTGAAAATTCGGGCAAAAATCTTAACTCTTTCGAAAAAAATGGTATAAAATTTAGACAAAAAAGTTCTTAAAATTTTTGAATATTACCTTCGGTCCTACGAACTACCCCCATTTCCTGGTTATCAGCTTTTAATAAAAAAATTAAAAGTTTTTAGAAAAATGTCTTAAAACCTTCCAAATTATCTGCAACCAGGAGCGCCATTTCAGCAAAATCATGGTCATCAAAATATTTCAGAAACCCGCACATTCTAAAAAATCTAAGCTGTAACGTTAAACTTTTCTTCCAAAAATAGTTGATGACTGGGGGAGTCATGGGTTTTTTTTTTTACAAAAAATTCAAAACATTATAAACTTTTTCCTCCAGAAATACCGGATGACCAGGAGGGGGTCATAATTTTTTTTCTCCAAAAATGTAGATGACCGGGGGTTAATTAATTCTATTTTCTTAAATTGTTGGCCTACCTGGTGACTGCCAGTTAGTCTAGCCAGGTGGCCCAGTCCTGGCCCGGAGTTCAGACATAAAATTGTCTACACTTGCATAAAGTAGGTATAAGTATAAGTATTCTGGCATACCAGAATACTTATACTTATACCTACTTTATGCAATTGTCATCACGAATTTCGTTTTTGTAGCTTCATCATCAGTTGTTTCCAGCCCAGCAACAACAGAAATTGTGAAAAGTCTATTTCCTCGGTGGAAACGTACATACACGCACATACCTACAAGCATACACGAACATACCTACAAGCATACACGCACATACCTACAAGCATACACGAACATACCTACAAGCATACACGCACATACCTACAAGCATACACGTACATACCTACAAGCATGCACGTCAAACGCATCTCTATTAATAATAAAACGTAGTCAGAAATCAAAATCAAATTGATAGATTATTAAATAAATTATCGATAAAAAATGCATTAAAAAGAAAACTATAGATACAAAAAAAAGAAATGATCATCTTTTTCACGTGCAATCGATATTAACATAATGTGAACCACACAGCTCGGCGGCATCTCATTAAAGAACAAAAAAAAACCTTTCAAACAGATATCCGTCTGTAATGTTATTATGAGCATCAGTGTACCTATTATAAAAGAAAATGCAACAAATCCTCATGAAATCCGTACACCTCTTCATCCAACCGCCTATTTTCAAGTGTATATGTACACATTCGTACACACAGCTCTTCCACGTCATCTCATACTCGTACAAGACCACATTTACTTTTTCACGCATGGTTACACATCCAAAATCAAGGATCATCCGTTTAACATAAACCGATTTCTGTTTTCAGGTCGCGTTCGCTTGATCCGGTTTGATGTTCTTGTGAATTCTTCTGACGTGAGCTTTGAGATTGCCCTTCTGAGAGAACTCCTGGCCGCATATGGAGCAGGGGTGGGGTTTAACGCCCTTGTGATTGAAGCTGTGAATCTTCAAGGCATTTTTCTGGTTGAATTGCTTGCCACAGTCGCTACATTCGAAAGGCTTTTCGCCTGTTTTGAAATAAAAAAAATTTTAAACATAAATAACATAAAAAATAAAGTAAATCAAAATAATAATAATATTCTTTATTATTGTAATTATTATTATAATTGTAATTATTATAATTATTATTATTACTATTATTAGTTTTTGATAACACATTTAAATAAAACTGACAAATCTACAAGTATATAAATAGTTAAACACTGAACCACTAACTAACCCGTGTGTATCCTTCGGTGCCTGATCAACTGGCAGGGTTTATAAAAGGCTTTGCCGCAGTCTGGGCATCGACGCGACGGCACTTTGGCTTGCGGTTGTCCCGGACTACTGCTTGTTGCGGAAGAGGCGCTGGGCAGTAGAGAAACTGCCGTTGGTAGCGAAAAACCAATAACTTGCTGGAAAAGGCCGACTGTTCCAGACGTCGTGCCGGACGGTTTATTCACAGTCTGAAAAAGGTTCTTTTGATCGGAACTGAACAGGGCCTCTACTGATTGGAGAAGATTTGAACTTGTAGACGTGCCCATGCCGTCAGAATAAGATCCAACTCCTCCGGTCGACAGGAAGTTCTCTGACGAACTCATGAAGGTTTCTGACATGGAGAGGTCCGGTTGAAGGATCAGATACCCTTGATCGAAAAACGACGGATCAACTCCAGAGCCTAAAATTCCTTCCGCCGGTGCTACGGCCTCTTCCGAACCGAAGACGTTGTCGCCGGAGCCGTCGTTGTTTTTGTGCAGCTGCTGTTGCTGGTTGTGCTGATGGTTTCTGAAAATGTCATCGAGCGTATGGAGAGAGTACTGCTGCCCTGATTGCTGCTGCTGCTGCTGATCGCCAAGTGACGATTCTTTGGCCTGATCAGGTTCTCCGGTAGTGTTTTCGTTGCTTTGGTTATCTTTTCCTTTCAGGGCTTCATACTTAGCCTTGAGGATAGACTTTGAGAACTTGTTGTCCTGCCTGCCTTTCTGTAGCTTCTGATTGTTTTTGCTCAAGAGGGCTTTCTTTTTCAAAGAAGCAACCACAGAGTCTTTCACTCTGGTTTTCGAAACACCTGGCGCGGAACCTCCGGCTCGGCTGACGCTTTTGCCTTCTGAAGTTGACGTGGCGGCGGCGAAATCAGAATCGCTGGAAACCAGAAAGTTCTTCGAGAAGCCAGGCTGTTCCTGTAAAGTTATAGTTTGTTGTTGAGGTTGTTGTTGAAGAATGAACTGAGACTGCAGTGTCTGCTGTTTGTTTGGCAGCTGTTGTTGTTCGGTCTCTCCATCCTCTCTCTTGCGGAGGACAGCAGACGGGTCAAAACCAAAGAGTTGGAGAAGCTGCATGGCTGCCTCGCCGTCCAGAACTTCCGAATGCCCCATGGCGTTGGTTATCGATATATTGAAGTCCAGGTTCAGGGGGGCCTGTGGAACGGAATGGTGTAAACTTGTCTGATGTAAATTAATAACAAATATATCGATTGGTTTACAGGTGATTAATAATCACTGCAGCATACCTGCGGGCTAACGTTCGTCCCATCGTAGAGAGAGTTGTCGCTGCCAGTGGTTGCAGCTGCCAAGTCAAACACCTCAGACTGTTCTTCCGAGGCAACCTGCTCGTCGGACGTGGCTACCGCGGCTTTGGTGCAGTCAGTTCCGGAAGCTGCTTTCTTAGACGCCGACGTTTTTTTCTGATGCTGCCGAGTCTGAACCGTCGCTGGCAGAGAAGAATAGACGGAAGCAGAAGCAGTGCCAATCGCTTCAGCTGCCACTGAAACTGCCGCCGATGACGTCTTGTTAGGCGGTGCGACCATGAGCTGCAAGTGGTGAGACATGTGACTCTTCCTGTGACCCGATGTGCGGAACCTCTGGTCGCAGTAGAGGCACTTGAAAGGTCGCGAACCGGTGTGCAGCCTCATGTGAACCTTTAGACTGCCCTTGGTCGAGAACGGAGAGTTGCACATGTGGCAGTGAAATTTTTTCTCTCCTGGTAATGATAACATTGAGACATTATGTTAATGATATTCATGAATATAATTATAATATTAATTAACATAACTTCGGAGCTTCATTCCGCTTGTTTATATTACCATTTGCGTAATGACAAAAAAAAATAAATGATTAATAAAAAAATACAAAAGTGATGATGATGATGATGACACAAATAAAGGCAAAACACATTTAAGTTTAAATAATCAACAACACCAAGCAATACAAACATCCAGTCAGTAAGATAGATAGATACAAATTATCTGGATAAGATAGATAGATACAAATTATCTGGATAAGATAGATAGATACAAATTATCTGGATAAGATAGATAGATACAAATTATCTGGATAAGATGGATAGATACAAATTATCTGGATAAGATAGATAGATACAAATTATCTGGATAAGATAGATAGATACAAATTATCTGGATAAGATAGATAGATACAAATTATCTGGATAAGATAGATAGATACAAATTATCTGGATAAGATAGATAGATACTAATTATCTGGATAAGATAGATAGATACACAACACAACTGGATATGGCAGATACACAACATACCTTGACAAGATAGATAGATACACAACATACCTAGATAGGATAGATAGATAGATAGATAGATAGATAGATAGATAGATAGATAGATAGATAGATAGATAGATAGATAGATAGATAGATAGATAGATAGATGGAAAGATGAATGGATGGATGGATGGATGGATGGATGGATGGATGGATGGATGGATGGATGGATGGATGGATGGATGGATGGATAACTAGATAGATAGATAACTAGATAGATAGATGGATAGATAGATAGATAGATAGATAAATAGATAGATAGATAGATAGATAGATGGATACACAACATACCTGGATAGGATAAATAGATACACAACATACCTGGATTGTGAGTGTTCAGGTGATTGTCGAGAGTGGACTTGACGGTGAACCGCCTGTTGCACTGGTCGCATGCGTACGGCTTCTCCCCGGTGTGGATGCGGACGTGCCTGACCAGGTCGCTGGGCTTCTTGAACGTTTTATTACAGGTGTAGCACTGATTCAACGACTCGCCGTGCCCTCCTCCGCCTACTCCCCTGCTCCGTCTGCCGTTCGCGCGCTGATTTCTGCCGAGGTGCTTCGATGAGTTGGCGTTTCGCGTTCGGCTGTTCTGGTTCTGATTTCAAATTTAATACGGGCAGTTTTTTGATGAACGCAATTCTCAAAGGTGAAAAAAATACTGCGAAAACATCTTCAAGCATGTCGATATACTCTGTCTTAACTCTTAACGCAGCAACAGCGTATCTCGGTGTATCAACAACGTTGCCAAATCTATAAACAAACATTTCCAAACCTATCAACAGCATCGTAAAATCAATCAACGATGTTTCCAAACCTATCAACAATGTTGTCAAATAAATCAACGATGTTTCCAAACCTATCAACAATGTTGTCCAATCAATCAACAATGTTTCCAAACCTATCCACAATGTTGATAAATATATCAAAGTTGACGCTACCTGAAATATCCTTTTGCCTTCCTTCTTGACCTCCAATAAGATGTGCTTACTCAAAGAGACCGAACGTTTGTCTTCTTCCGACATCGAATCTCCCAACTGATCCTCGTCTGAGCATAAAACAAAAAAACTAAAAACTTTATAAAATGATTTTCAGAGAGAGAAACACTAACAGAATCGTAAAACTTTACCAGCAACGTAAATCTCTGCAAGCTACAAATTTATAAAATACTGTTACAACTTATTACGCTTACTTACTTATTACAATTTATAAAATACTGTCACCACTCATCATGCTACGGATTTTCGCTCTCGCTACTATACAATAAACTGATCAGCTGATACATTCACACAACTCACCTTCTTCATCAAAATAATCCTCATCGTCATCATCGTCATGGCTGGGAGACTCAAGTGACCCGGTACCGTTTTTCCCCGACTGGCCTCCGCTCGAACCCGTCGAGTCCTTCTCCTGGTGGTACGTCTGCATGTGTCTGACCTTCCTGGAGGCATTCCTAAACGTCAGTAAACAGACGTCGCAGAAATACTGAGGCATCTGAGGCGCCGGCACGGTCGAAGCGGCCGCCACGCCGGCTGCAGGTGCAGCGGCAGCTGCGCCCGAGTGGACCGTCATGTGCTGACGCAGAGATCTGCTGGAGTGGAAGACGACGGAACAGATTTCGCACGGAAAGACCTCCTCTTCAGGTTGTTGCTGCTGCTGTTGTTGTTGTTGCAGTTGTTGTTGCTGTAGTTGTGTCACAAAGTGCTGGTTGTTGTCGCTGATGACTGTTTTTGAAAAATAAATTTTATATTAGCTCTTTTTCGCCAATCTCTTTCCCTGATTCTCTTTCTCTCTCCAACTCTATTTTATACCCTCTCATACTTCTCTTTCGCCCCCCGTCTCTATCCTGCACTTCCTCACCTCTCTCTTCCACTCCCCATCTCTACCCTGCACTTCCTCCTCCTTTTATTTCACTCACCTCCATGAGAAGAAACAATGTGCTGTCGTAAGCCATCGACGTCCGGGCACAATTCCTCGCACAGGGGACACTGGTAGGCCACCTCCCCTACCACCCTTTCCGTCGCATCTTCTCTGACGTCACCAGCTTGCTCTTCCCCATCCTGGGAAAGCATCATGGTAGTCCAAGCTTGGTTTCCATCACCAGGAATGCTGACCAAGAGCTCCTTGCTGAATGAATTGAAAATTGATTAAAAAAATGGAAGCAAGATAATGACGATGATGATGACAGTTAAAGAAATGATAATGCATAAAAAATATGATGGAATAAATGACAACCAACCCTTCTTGTAACAGGATCGGATATGGACTTTGAACCAACGAATAGTCACTGCCGACTTTCTGCAAAATCAAGTTCCAGTTTATCATCCTCGATCGACAGAAGCAGCTAAAATGGCGGTGCTAAGCATACGTGACGAAACAGCCTACTAACATGCTGTAACAGATGTTGTTGATGCTGAATGGGTTGAAGCGTGACGTAGCGATGCTGTCCCTGACCATCGGTGTTCTCGGCAAGGAGGGTGTTGAGGTTGAGGTTGAGAATGTCGGCAGATGACGAATGTTGCAGTTGTTGTTGCTGTTGTTGCTGCTGCTGGTGGTGGTGGTTGATCGTTTTGCTGTCGTTGTTGTTCACAATTTGGTGGTGTAGTAACTGTTGAAAGTGTTACAAAAAACATTATAATCTCCGTCATCATTGAAACGACAGTTGTTCTCACATGTACTGATCTCAAACAGCTGATCCCAAACAGCTGATCCCAAACAGCTGATTTCAAACAGCTGATCTCAAACAGCTGATTTCAAACAGCTGATCTCAAACAGCTGATTTCAAACAGCTGATCTCTCAAACAGCTTGGGCGCGTTGTAACAATCCACCAGATGAAACACCGGTGGAACCAAATCGTTGTAACAATTAACCACAGCCTACTCCGGTTGAGCTCAACCGCGTTGTAACAATTCACCGCGCGCAACACTGGTGTCCATCACATCCACCAGAGTTAAAGCTTGGTTGAGTGTGGTTGATTGTTATTGTTATTGTTGGTTTCGAGCATGGCGGAACACGTGGTTTTCTTTGAGAGCAATAACGGAGAGCAATTTAGGGCGACAATTGTTCTAAAATTGACCCAGTAAATCTGGAGATATTCAAATTCTTGTGAACCCACTTTGAACTGTCCATTTTATTACGTTGGTCAATTTATTGGACATAGATAGGTCGGCTCGATTCGCCTGCGCGTCTCAGCTGTGCGACTCCCTAATCATAGATCAACCAAAGCGTTGTAATAACTATCGGAAATGCGGTGCACCAGTGATTAACCACAGTGTTGACAGCAGTGTTGAGCTGGTGAATTGTTACAACGCGCCCCTTAGTGTTATAAAACTGACTCTGACTGCAAGCATCATCATCATCATCTCCATTCATAATAATCAGCAACATCACTACAGGATGATAACTTGCCTGATGAGTTTCTCCGTCCTGCATATCAGGGATGTGCTGGAGAATGAGATCGTTGCCGTTCTGCCCCGCGTTGACAACCTTGCATAGTAACAGCATTTTTGTTATTAGATGAGAGATGGCTCGCTTTGTCAACGACAAAACAAAACATCCAATAGCAACATCCACATTTGAGTTAACAGCAACATCAACATTTAAGCTAACAGCAACATCCACAAGAACATCCACATTCAAAGCAGCCTGTATGCCATTGTAAAAAATAAACAGGATACACAACTGATACGGGAAACCTAAACAAGATTCACCACAGTAACCAAGCTTAATAAAAACAACTTCAACTATCTGCAACAAAGTACACAACATACACAACTACCTGCAACAAAATTCACAACACACACAACTACCTGCAACAAAATTCACAACATACACAACTACTTGCAACAAAATTCACAACATACACAACTACCTGCAACAAAATTCACAACATACACAACTACCTACAACAAAATTCACAACATACACAACTACCTGCAACAAAATTCACAACATACACAACTACCTGCAACAAAATTCACAACATACACAACTACTTGCAACAAAATTCACAACATACACAACTACCTGCAACAAAGCACGCAACATCAACGACCGAATACCTGCTGCAGAGTTTGAACAAAATCGGAGGATACTTCAATGAGACTGATCTGTCCCATCTCCCCCTCACCGTCCGTCAGGTCTGAAATCCCCGCAAGCTCCTAATAAATCGTCGTTTATGTTTGTGTTTAATCAGAATAATAATAATTATATTATTATTATTATAATTGTTATTATTCACAATTTTGATTTCAAACCCAATCAATAAATATAATAAATATATAAATCAGATAAGCGACTAATCAACCGGTCAAGCAGCTGATCAATCAAATGATCAAATGATTCAACAAAACGAAACAAGACCATAAAGATGATTAAAGATAAAACAAACAAACAACAAACAACAACAACGTACTGCATCATCATTGGTCATGTTGTTGTCGTCGAGACCTTGCAGTTGTTGCTGCTGGTGCGGCTGGTTGAATGCGATCGTCTGCTGTGCGACTTCCGTTCTGTGAGTTTTGATGTGCTTCTTGCAGTTGACCCGGGTCTTGAAGGCTTTCTGACAGTACGGGCATATGAAGTCTCTTTTCTATCGGTTTTAATAAACCGAAAAATAAATATCGTTGAGTTTTGAGAAAAAAATTTTCTATAGAAAATGGCAGCTAAAAATAGCTGTCCCCATCACGTTCGGCGTATCACGTTAAACTCTACTCACATCGCTGTGCGTGGTCATGTGCCTTCTCATGCTGCCGACCGTGGTGAAAGCGTGGTGACAGTACGGGCACTTGTGATCCTTCGACCCCTGGTGCGTCTTCATGTGGGCCTTCAGCACCCCTCCGGAGACGTAACCCTTGTGGCAGATCTTGCAGGTGTACGGTTTCTCGCCTGTACGAAAAAATCGGTGACGACGATGACGAGGACGATGATGATAGTTATCGCGATGACGAGGACGATGATGATAGTGATCGCGATGACGAGGACGATGATGATAGTGATCGCGATGACGAGGACGATGATGATAGTTATCGCGATGACGAGGATGATGATGATAGTGATCGCGATGACGAGGACGATGATGATAGTGATCGCGATGACAAGGACGATGATGATAGTTATCGCGATGACAAGGACGATGATGATAGTGATCGCGATGACAACGGTGGTTGAGTTCGTATTTTAGCTAGACGGAGATCTCATCATTCTTAGTAATATGACAACTCATATAGACAGGTGATTATTGTCCAGGACAGGTGATTATTGTCCAGGACAGGTGATTATTGTCCAGGACAGGTGATTATCGTCCAGGACAGGTGATCAGCACGCATGACAGGTGATCACCACCCAGGACAGGTGATAAATATAAAACGAAACTTACCTGTATGCGACCTGATGTGCTGCTTGAGGTGGCTGGACTTCTTGAACGAGTGCAAACATTCCAGGCAGACGTACGGCCTGTTCGACGAGCCGACGGTCTCCGAGGAGGCGTACCTGGACGAGTCTACCTGCACGGGACCTGTCGTTAAATCAATCGATTGTTATTAAAATAAAAATCAATTATTCAGACAATTAATTAAACGAGGATATCTTGATAAATAATAAATAACGACTGAATGCACAACCTACTCTAGTAGGCCTAAATATTACAATCAATTTTAATGGTGATGATGATGATGATGATGATGACGATGATAGGGTAGGTTGTGGATCCACTTGTTATATCTCAAGATGTCCTGGTAATTAACTAATTGATTATTCAATTAATTATTTAACCAATTATTTAATAAATTAATCAACAAGTGTGGTCTCTAAGTTAACAAATAAAAACACCAGCACAAATGCAATCCTGCACCTTGCTCAGTGATGGTGATTGGTTCTTGGAGCACAACATCAAGCATCGGACTGAGCTTACACTTGCTCGCTCCACCACCCACTTTGTGTTCATCGTCGGGACTGGAATCATCGCGTGGATGGCTGTTCGCACCCCTCCTGAGTTGGAACGGATCGTGAGAGTGATACGACCTCTCGTGGCTCGCACGGTGACCCGACGTTCGAAAGGACCGGTCGCACTTGCGACACTTGAAGGGTCTGACTCCTGCCGTTAAGGAAAACATCAATAGAACATGCCGATCATCTAATTAATTAAATATGTTAATTAAAATATGTTAATTTATGCTAATGAATTACCACATTTAAACTAAAAAAATATAAATGAACAAAAAAAATGTTAGCAAACCTGTGTGTAGCCTACTATGAGTGTGCAAACTGCTACTGGAAGAAAACCACTTGGAACAAACATGACATTTGAACTCTCTGACCCCTGAAGTCAAGGTAGGCATGTGATAAAAAAAACAGCAAGTGATTCAATAATTAATGTGATTGGCTAATGATTGGATAAATAATAATGGAGAAACAACATTATTGGTTAAATTGAATGTGCAATTGAACTCCTTAATATCGTGTATTAATTAAAACCCGATGACCAACCGGAATGGGTCCTGATGTGCGACGTGAGAGTGCTCTTGACGGAGAAGGACCTGTAGCACTGCGGACACGAGTAGGGCCTCTCCCTCGTGTGAACCCTGACGTGTCGAATCAGGTCGCTCGGCTTTTTGAACTCCTTCGAGCAGTAGTTGCACTGGTGCCATCTGACTCCGTTTACCTGCAAAAGCGATAGAAGATATTGAAATAATTACAATAATGATAATCATGGTGATGATAAAAATGGTGATGTTGATGATAATGATGGTGATGATAATGATGGTGATGATAATGATGGTGATGATAATGATAGTGATAGTAATGATGATGATAATGATGATCATGATGATGATGATCCCAGCAGCACCAACCTTCCTGATGAAGTGTTTCGCAACAGCCCCGGTGGCGGCGTCTTGCATGATCATCGTCATCAACTCCCCCTTCGAGTCGGGCACCAGCCCCATTCCGATGACTCCCCCGTTGCTGCTGCTGAATCTGTCGTTTGCGTTTGTGTCGTTGTTGTTGTTGCTGTTGTTGTTGCCCTCCATGTTGTTGGAGTCGTTGATAATTCTGTCGGCGTTCTCGTTGTCCGTTAAGTTGCTGCGATTCAGATTGGAGTAGGCGGAAAGAGAGAGGCTGATGTCGGAAAGTCGTTCCTGGCCCGAAGATGACCGCTGTGAGACGGGCGTTGTGGAAATGCGGAAAATAACGATAAGTCCACCATAGAATAATAATTAGTCCACCATAGAATAATAATTAGTCCACCATAGAATAATAATCAGTCCACCATAGATTAATAATCAGTCCACCATAGAATACAAATTATGAATTATATTCATTATTAATAACAATCAAATAATTTAACTAAGCAACAAATCCACAACTTCTTCATCCCAATTCTACTACCATCATCACCACCACCACCATCATCACTACCACCATCACCATCATCATCACCGAATACTCACATCAAGCTTCTCCCGACAACGTTTGTCACCTCCTCCAACTTCCACGTCGTCTCCCCGACCTCCGACTTCCCCGTCGAGCGACACGTCATTCGAATCGAGAACGGATTTGAGGAAGCCCGTCTGGGGGTCGATCAAGTTCATTGTGACGTCGGGATGAAACTGTGACAAAATAAATTCAATTGATCGTAAATTATTGCGGCACCCGAAAATATTGAATAAAACTAAACAAGTCATTTTGCCCGCACAAATACGGTTAACTGATTCACAAATGCGGAAGTAACTGATTCAGCTCTTTAAGAAACTTTCCAATAAGCCATTAGTAGGATTTAAAAAGCGACCTAAAATGCAATTAAATACCCTACTATATTCTATAATTTGATGTTGTTATTATTGCCACCATCATCATCACCACAATTAATATTATCGGTATGTTATCATTTAAATTATTGATTGATTGATTGGACATTTCAAGAAAACCATTCCAAACTACCTTCGGGTCACCGTGGAAGCGAGTCAGGTGAGCGTTGAGGCTGCTTAGCTTCTTGAAGATGCAGCTGCAGTGGAAGCATTTGAAGCTGCTGCCTTCCTTGAGCGTCGGGTGAACTCTCTGTTGATTGGTCAGAAAGTCAGCCAATAGGAATACGAACTGATTTAAAACTAACCAACATCTTACTGTGTGACATCAATGAAATGAACTGCAACAAAGCTAATCCTCTACAAACACACAGACACACCAACACATACAAATACACACAGACACACAAATACATACAATTACATACAAATAAACACACACAAATACATACAAATACACACACACAAATAAACACACAAACAAATACATACAAATACACACACAAAGCCAATTTATCATTTATTTTCTTCACTGCATATCAATATACCAGGTTTTGTTATCTAGAGCAATTCACAAACCTCAACTCAATTATAACCTTCTATCAACTGATGATTCAGAAAAATGCAATAGAAGCTCATAGAGTATCATTACATCAAAAAAAGTCACCAAACATATAAACCCTTGCGACCTTAAACTCATTTAACTTTTCCCTCTAAATCCCACATTATCTATTCGCATATTAATAACCTGAACGTGAGCCCTGAGATTGCCTCGCTGGGAGAAAGAGGAAGGGCAGTCGGGGCATTTGAAAGGTCGATTACCCGTGTGACGAGACAGGTGTATGATCAAGGCACCTCGTTGATTGAACGCCTTGTCACAGGAATCGCACTTGTAAGGGCGTTCACCTGTTGATGGAAAAATCGAAAGCCTTTACCGACTATCATCGATTGGTGCTTGACCAGGTAATACAGAACTGTACTTTAAAATAAAACACCTGTGGTGTATTCAATAAAGTAGGAAATTACCTGTGTGGATTCTCAGGTGACGTGTCAGCTGACTGGGCTTCTGGAAGCTTTTACTGCAGTAATTGCACTGGTGAGCAAACCTCGACCTATCAATCAGCCTCTTGTACTTCCTGTGGTTCTGAAATTGTCTGGCAGAAGATGTGAAGATCATGATGATCATGATGAAATATAATTTCAAAAACTGCAGCAACATTGTTTGTTGAATTTCAGTCATTAGTGATACAACTGATCATAATTCATGTCACAATGCATGTAATTACGATATAATCGGACAGACCGTCGTAATTCATGTCACAATGCACGTAATTACGTACCGATCGGACAGATCATCGCAATTCATATCAAAACCATACGATCAACTCACTTCAGGCGATGCATCTTCAAATGTTCCTTCAGTGCGGCAACTTTATCGAAAGCCATCTTACACTGGCCACAAATCAACGACCTATGCGTTGTCGACGGATTTTGCAACACATTTGTCGTTAGAACAGCTAACACATTACCAGCTGCGATCAACGTGTTCGGCGTGTTCAACGTGTTTGACGTCAGACTTTCGACCTCCTTTTTCACATCTTCGGAAGACGTTGACTGCACTCCGGTCGCAGCACTGGTCGAGCTTTCATTTTTTGAGGCGTTCGAAGCGTTTTGGAGATTTGCGACCTTGTGCTTCTTTCGCTGGTGCCTGTCCAGCTGAGTCTAAAAGACAACCAGATAAATATGCGCATATATTATTATTATTATTATTATTATATCAAAAACATAAGTCTTACACTAAGGTGAGTCATCAACATTATGATGTATTGTAGTGTAACTTTCAAGGTAAATAATTAATTAATTAAATAACTTATTAATTTAAAGAACAAAAGAAGCATAACGTTTTGAATTAAATAACACAGAACAAGAAGAAGGAAAAAACCAACTAATTTTCAAGTAAATGTTTATCATTACTATTAAAATTATAATGTAGTTGTACTATTTTTATCTTATTACTATTAAAATTATAATGTAGTTGCACTATTTTTATCTTATTACTATTAAAATTATAATGTAGTTGCACTATTTTTATCTTATTACTATTAAAATTATAATGTAGTTGCCCTAATTTCAATGAAATTCTTAAAAGAACTTTAACAGAAAGTTTTTTGAATACCTGATTCGCAAATTCCTCGAGACAAACAGGACATGGAAATATTTCTTCCTTCACGTGGAGGAGAATGTGCGATTTCAACGAAGCCAACCTGGAAAACTTCTTATGACATTCCGGACATTCCTGGATCAAAATCGTGTCGGATAAGCACAACTAGTCGAATCTTTAAACCGCATGAAATGCATTTTTTAAACTCACAATTAAAGATTACGCTTACTAAGTCCACACAATCACACATTGTACCATGCTTGTTAATCCCACACATTTACACACCACGATTGTTAATTCCACACAATCACACAAGCCACGATTGTTAATTCCACACAATCACAAACACCACGATTGTTAATTCCACACAATCACACACACCACGCTTCTCAACTCCACTAGCGCAGCAAACACTCTTCCACTGACCAGAGATTCGGTCTTGTGCACGGCCATGTGGAGGGTGAGGTTGTACTGCACTGTGAAGGTCATCGGACATTTCTCGCAGCGGAATAACGACTCCTCCTCGTGAGTCTTCAGATGTCGCTGGTACCTGGAAGCAGCATCGCAATCATCGGTGGTAATAAAACTGAATTAAAATCGAATGAAAAATAATTTTTAACAAAAAAAAAGAGGTGCACCACAACTACCTGCCCCATCTCTCGAACTGCTGGTCGCATTCCTCGCACTTGAACACCGGAGAGTCTAAAGTTATTACTTCTTCGGTCGGCACCTCCTGCTGGTGCTGGTTGGAGGAGGATTGTTGCTTCTGCGATGCTTGCGACTGAAAGAAGGGTTAGCTGAATTATTCAAACCGATGTGGAAAAACAAGATTTTGTGGCAGATGATATATGATAGATTACAGAAAGATCTCGACTGAAGAACAGTTTAGATATTCAATTTAATTAAATGACTGATTATACTAGCTGTAACAAAACTGAACTAAAAAATATTAAATTAAATTAAATGACTGATTATACTAGCAGTAACAAAACGGAACTAAAAATAAAATCCCCCACAAGCCAGAATAATATCGTTACTTCTTTCAGAGAATTATCCGACGTCTGGACGGATGGGACGGTCGCTCCGTTTGCCGACATGACGGAATTCCGCTGGCTGCTGATGGCTTGCAGTTGAGAATTATTTAACTGGAAGAGACAAGATCCGTTGATCGTGACGAAGTTGTTTGCGACTTGGCTAGCTGGCGGCTGCGCCACAACCTGGGTGTTCGCCAGAGATACGTTGCTCAGAAAAGCCATTTGCTGAGGCTGGACTGTGAAGTTCTGGATTGAAAAAAAAAACACTAGTAATACTCGAATACTGTCAAGCTACATGTTTTGAAGATTTTTTGCTTATTAGTCTTAAAACAAACGCGTGTGCCTTCGGGTCTCACCTTCAATTTGTAAGACTGTGCTGTGTTAATAACATGTTATTATTATTAATATAAATCATTATAAATTAAATAATAATTTAAAACTTGCATTTGTACTAAGGCTGTTCTGCTTGACGATCTGATATTGAGTCTGCCTCACAAGTCTACCGCTTGAGTCCTGCGACATCACAGTGACAGGCTGGAGCATGATCACCTGACCCTGACAGGATTTCAATTCACTAATATAATTTATGGGAAAAGTAGGAAAAAAATAAAAAAAGAAACATGTATTCTTGTCAAAACAGATTTTTAAACTTTCACCAGCATTACTATAAAAACAGTTAGCTAACTAGCTGTTTTCACTTAAAAAAATTAACAAAAAAGTAAATGGGATTAACTTACTGAGCCAATGTTGGCAATATTTTGTGGCATTATTTGAAGAGTGTTCACTTGATCATTTAGCTGGTTTATGGGAGCATGAACTACAAGATATAAATAGAAAAGTAAAAAAAAAGTAGTATGTTCAAATAGTTAAAATCAGCAACTGCAAAGCCCAGCTGAAAATCTTATTAAGCTTCTTCTAAGCATCAAACAATCAACCAACAAACAATGCGTTTGGGAAATTCTGTTTCTACAACCTTTAAGACTTTAAGATTATCTATAAATAGATGCCTTTTAGCTAAAGCAAGAATGCTAGTAGAGCTCAGAATCTAGATCAAGGTTTAATTGGCTCACTTCCACAGAAAACTAAGAAGTTTATGTCAGCGATAGTCCGTTCGCAGCCCCAGACCTCAGCAACCCCACCTCGTCGCCCTTATTAATTTTTAGTTAATAATTCATTCTTCGGCCCGCTGAGAAACTGGCTTTGATGGTTTCATTGTGTGCGTGTGATAGTATAGGTTTGGCAGGGCTAGGAAGATGTCGGCCGGCTAAGCCATAAAAAGAAAAGCTATCTCATTTGACCATCTTCGATGCCGTCGCCATAGGTAACGATGGATGTTTCGATATGACCAGCCAACAATGCAAAATAGAGTATCCATCCGCCGAATCGTCCATAGCGGCGCGATGCGCTTCCGCGACGATTAACCGCATAAGCGTCGATCTTTGGGACGACGAGACAGAACGTAACGCTAAATTTTGTCTAAAAAAATAATCCTGGAATCTCCTTATTTACCTGAAACGTTTTGCGCCATCAAATTGTTAGCCGATGTCGCGACAAACGCCATTTTAATTAAAACGAATACTGGACTACACTCACGGGCGGAACGAATGTTCTGGGGTGAACGACATAGAAATATTTTTTTTTTAATGACAACAAATTTATGTTCCTTCTTGCATAAAATACATCTCTAAGTTCTCTTTATTTAAAAAAAGTTGTTTTTCTGTAATCAATTGGATTTGAGGGCGTAAAGATACGTTTCCCGGTGGGTGCGTAGTAATTCTCATCAATTTTTCTTTCATGTCTTCTTTGAACTGTATAGTGCTGTCATTTTGATAACTAGTTTTTAAATACAGAAAACTATTTATTTATTTGCAAAACGTTCAATACAGATCTTGGCTCTATTACCGCGGCAGCTTCCGTGTTGTAAGTATAGGTAGCCTAATTTCATTAGGTACTACATAACCTTTTTTCCACGCTGGATTGGCGATTAAAAACTCAGTCCTCGTTGCCCATCAGGGCCGTGTTTAGGGTCCCCCAAACCCAAATGGGGAGACAAGGGGCCCAGGAGCCAAGTCATATATTTATATAAAAAATTCAGCTTATCTTTTAAAACAGCAGGCAAATATGACACTAAAGTTTAAATTTAAATAAGCACAGGTGTTTTATTTCGGTATCAAAAATGGCATATGCCTATGCAACAATGTTTTTAGAATTTTAACATTGATGAAACAACAGAAAAAGCTTCCCAGAGTTATTTTTGAAGCTTTTGTGGAAGTGGAATATTGATGAATATCTAAGGTTGTCGGAACAAGGTTTAAGGATAGTAGATAATATAATATGAAAAGAGCAAAGCTCCCGAAAAATAATTAACCCGGGCCCCATACAAAAACTTCTCCTTCAAATTCACATCTTTTCTTCTAAATTTTTTGGAATTTCTTTTGACCAACGCCCTCCAAAAAGTACCGGCTCATGGATGGGGTTATCTCCGTCTCTCCTTGTTGGCGGCCCTGAAATAAGTATATAGAGTAAGAATTGTGTCTTCTATAATAAAAATTGCATGAGTGGCTATTGAGTACTTGGGGGTGGCCATTCAATACTACCAGGTTGTACTAAATGGCCAGCCAGAAATTTTGGAAGAGGTTGCGTTATTTATCGTTTTTTATTAAATTGTTATAATTTGAAAAGTTTTAATGAGCGGTTTTCAGTAGTGGAATGTTTTTGCTTTCATTATGTGAAAAAAATTTATTTCTATCACTTATAGTTTTTTTGTATGATTGATTTGAATAAAAGTGTAAAATTGTCTGGCCATTAGGTACCACTCTCCCCTATATAGACTTTCTTTTAATTTCTTGTTTGTTTGCTTATTTGTTTATGATTTCCTGCGTTTTGTCAGGTTTTTCTTAAAACACGAATAAATAAATAAAACATATTTACATTTTCAGATTATTATTGTTAAAGCAACATTCTTTTTATGACTTTTAAAAGGCATGTCAGAGTGCACGTTATCTCTGCGTAAAAGTACGTTAAATGTCAATGGTGGTTATGCAATAAAATCCTAGAACAAGTTTTTTGCTCATAAAACGTGAAATAACGTGCCAACTTATTTTAAAATAGATAAAAACCTTTCTTCAATATGCTGTTTCCAAATTTCAAAGCAATTGGTCTAAAACTTTCTGAGATCATTGGCATATAACAAGCGAACATTTACATTTTCACAACGTTTTTATTAGGTCACTTTTTTGTTTGTTTGAGATTTTGTCTGTCCGCGAAATCCATACGATGATGTTTTTTAAATGCTTTCATTTAACTTCACTCGTCTCTCTGTTTCTTTGTTTGTCTATCTGTGGTGATCAAATCTTAGAAACAAAAAATTCACC
The DNA here is from genome assembly GCA_963978895.1 of Erpobdella octoculata. Lineage (NCBI taxonomy): Eukaryota > Metazoa > Annelida > Clitellata > Hirudinida > Erpobdellidae > Erpobdella > Erpobdella octoculata. The sequence goes on along the minus strand of OZ022245.1, from coordinate 775,917 downwards.
CACTTCTCGACCACCTAGAGCTTTAAAACTTTCAGGAAAGCTTTATTCTGGATGACAATACACGAATTTAATGTTTCCGACATGAATTAGGCCTTAAATCAATTAAAATTATTCAAATCAAATTAATTCCTGTCATCTAGCGACTGTAATAAGTTGTTTATATATAAGTCGCCAGAGGTCCAAAATAATTAACAAGATTGAGCGTAACGGTTGTATTAAATTCAAAAATTTTAGTTTGTTGACTCAGATAAAGAAGCAAATAAAAGCATTTTTTAAAATTATTTTTTATCTTTACTTGTTAAAGATTATAGCCGATGGATAATATATTACCACCTAGCGAAAAAAAGTAAAAAAAATATAAGATTTTAAATTCAAGGCTAAGCTTTGCACTTAGCGGAAAAAAGTAAAAACTCAAATGCTTACAAAATTTCACCCATCAAAGCACGAAAAAGTAGAAAATAATTTTTTGCATCATAATAAATACTTTTTTTAAAAACAACTTTTTTCTAGTGCCCTAAAAAGTATAAATAATATTCCTATAAGCCTATAATTCATATACAACGAAAAACGTTGCGGGCGCATAGGCTAAAACATCAAAACTTTATTTTTTTTATAATAGTTTATAGTCCTTTACACCAAGTGTTTTAAGACTGAAATGGATGCGTAGGATGCACTAAGTACTTCCTGCGTAGATCATATTTGATCTTTTCAACTGTCCCTTTTCCTTTATCCAGGCTTGGGACTGGCTCGCAATTAGCGAGGCGGAGTTGATCAAAACTTTAGTAAAACAAATAGTTATAAAAGATAATGCGCCTGCAACGTTTTTCGTTGTATATGAATTATAGGAATATTATTTTATACTTTTTAGAGCGCAAGAAAAACGTTGTTATTTATATAGATATGCATCTGACTGTTCGAAAAGCATTGATAAATTAATACAAAAAAGTTTTTTGAGAAGACAGAGTGAGGGCGCACGACTTTGGTATCCCATCCAGTGTTATTTTAGTTCATTAAATAATTTTAGTTCTTATTTTTATTCTATTCTTAAATTTTATTTATTATTATTATTTTATTTTAGTTCATCAAATAATTTTAGTTCTTATTATTATTTAGCTCTTCAAAATTAAATTTAGTTTTTATTTTATTACAGTTCTTGAAATAATTTTCGTTTTTATTCTTATTTTATTCAGATAAAAAATTTTTCGTTTTTATTTGATTTTAGTTCAATTTTAGTTCATGCTCTAATTATTTTTTTACTATAACCAATTTCATGCAGTATGGAAAAATAATAATTTTGTAACACAGGAAGATGGTATGATAAAAATTTCAAACAAAAAATATACATATAGAGTCAACAATTTTTATTTTAAGAGCAATTAAGAAATAATATTTCTATTGAGTTTAAGAAAAACTCTCATTTCAAGGGATTTCTTCATTCGATTACGACGGCCTGCTGTCAAGATGCCACACAGAAAAAATCCTTTCAACGTATGCCTGGGAGGCTGGGGCAGTAAGTAAATCTTCGGCAAGCATAAATAATTTAGTGTAGCACCCTTTCTTTTCTTTCCAAAAATCCAGTGCATTGTCACACACAATATTCTCAACATCCATTATATATCTATTTCGCTGACCAAGAGTATTATCTACATTGCTTGATGAACTAGGCAATTCGGATGTCCTAAGCTTCTCATTAAGAAATTTAAAGCGCTTAAGGGCTGGGCGATAATCTACATGAGAATCATCACTGAGCACAATTTCAGACTCTGTATAAAGTAGAGAAAGCAGAAACTTCTTTCCAGCGTTTAACAATGATACAGAACTGGGAGATGTCATGACACATAGCAGGGTTGGATCAAGTATGCATGCTGCTGCTGGAACAGGATTGAAGTTTTCTGAATCTGGTTGGAGTATCGATTCAAATCGCTTTTTAAAATCTTTAACCAACATTTTAGCAAGTTCTTTTGCTCCTTTCCATTGTTGCAAATGGCATTCCAGATTGAGCAGTGATGGTATTATGCTGGAAAGAGATTGCGAATCACTTTGAAGCTTGTTCGTTTGATCGGCAAATGGTTCCAGCAATTCAGCAATCATTTCCAGAAGTTCCCAATCTTCCACCATGAGTGAATTAACACCTGAAAAGCAATGAATCTTTTTATAAATTTTAAGGCAAATTAATATACAAGATTCTGTTTAATTTCTTCAAAATTCATTAACTATGTCATGTGGCATTTTGTCATATGCCTGTATAATATATTAGACAAATAATCAATAACAAAAAACAAATTTTAATCAAACAAAATGTATATTCACTCAATGAACCCAATTCGTATATTACCTATAGCTGCCGACACCTCATTGACAGGTTGTTTGATCTCCTTTAATCGTTTTATCATGCTGTACGTACTGTTCCACCTGGTTGGGCAATCAATCAGAACTGTTTTTCCACATTTTTCAATCAATTTTTCCACTCCTGGGCCAGACTTGCGAATTTTTTTGACTAACTGTCTCGTTTTCGTTAGCAGTTGTTCGTAATATTTGAAAACTGGTTTCACAACCAGCTGCAATGTGTGTGCCATGCATTGCATTCTCCTAAATTTAACCTGTTCCGGAAGGTCCATAATTATTTCATCTTTTTCAGGCTCAATATTTTCTTCTTCCTCATTATTGAAATAATCACTTTCTTCCTCTTCATCAGAAATCTCATCGGAAGGCTGTGAATACTGTGACTGTAGCAATTTGACAGCTTTGATCATGTTGGTTCCATTGTCTGTCCCAACCAACAAGACCTTCTCAGAAGAGATGCCCCATTTTCTTAAACACTCATCCAGGCAGCCAGCCAGTTTTTCACCAGTGTGTGGGTGCTTGATTTCCATCAAACTAAGGAATGCATGGACTGGCTTTTCTGACAACTTATCAAAAAAACATGCTGATATCCCTAAAAAAGAGGCTGTGAGACCTCTCTTTGTCCAGCTATCAAGACATATTGTGACATGTCTTGTAACTGCAAGGAGGTTCCTCAATTGCTCTGATTTTAATTCATGTGTTTTGAAAATGAAGCAGATCCTAAAGCAAAGTAAAATGTTTAAAATTGAAAATGATTCAGAAATCATAAAAACATAATATGAATTAAATATTTAGTGTAACTTTATTATTTAAAAAATAATTCTAAAACCTGACTACCTCGCAGATTGAGTTTCGAATCCCCAACTTTCCACATGTACCGAAAGGAGGGTTTATCGACATGCGTCACCGGATTACAAGTTTCGATTAACATGTCGACGATGCTGTTAACTCGATCTTTGTGTTCTATTGAATCAACATGCCAATGCCAATCAACTGAATTCCGTTGGAAACACTGCTTGATTGTTTGCTGGTCTCCTTCTAATTCAGCCTCGGCTTTACGTTTGAGGCTTGATTTTACATTTCTTTCTTTCTCCATAATCTCGAGCTCAACAAATTCAGATTTATGAAATCTCTTTAGATGCGAACTCAAATTTGTGGGATTTTTCCCGCTAAGTTGGATTCCACATTCTTTATTTTGAGAATCCATTGCCTTACATTTAGATTTGTTGGTGTTGGAATCGTAAACAAAAAATTCCCACACGGAACTATCTTTTTTTCGCCCAGCAAGCATTTTCGCAAGAGAACTCATAATTATTTTCAATGATTACAACGTTTATGATAACACGAAAGTTAAGAAAGAAATGGTTGTGTATTTCAACAGTTGCACAACCATAGAAATCAATATCATAGATATTATATATCCACAGATATTGGTTATCTAGGCGAATATCTATGTACACAACTTTCAATAATTTTCGTTCGAAAATTAATTTTAATTTTAATTTTTATTCAGTTTGCATTATTTAAATTTTATTTTTATTTTATTATCGTTCAGAAAATAATTTTCGTTATTATTATTATTCAGTTTGTACCATTTAAATATAGTTTTTATTCTATTTACGTTCTTTAAATAATTATAGTTTTTTTTTCGTTATTATTAACGAATACAATAAAAATTTTCGTTTTTATTCAGTTTTCGTTAACAAAAATATCACTGATCCCATCCATAAATCCACCACTGGCTACGTACCTTTTTCTCCGGTCATTAAATTTTTTTGGGGAGAGGGGGGAAAATGTATAAGGTTCTGAATGTTTTGGAAAAAAGTCTCTACTACTACCACCCCGGTCTACCCCCGGCTATTAACTATTTTCTATTTTGGGAGGAAAAGTATATGGCATTACGAAAATTAAATTTTAGAATTTGTGGCCTTAAAAAAAAGTAGCCTCCCAAGGTTTTGCTGAAATGATGTCCCTGGATGCAGATGCAGGACATGATTTCAGCAAAACCGTGGGGCAAGATGTTATAAAATCTATCTTTTCCTCGCAATGCATGAATGGTGGGCGGTGGGAATAGTTAGTACCTACTATACCTACGAGCCTTACCATACCAGCCTACCTATTTTTCTAAAAAGATTTAAAAGACTTTCATACTTTTTCATATTTTTTCTCTCAATAAAGCTGAAAACTGAGGGGTAATTTTCCAGAATTTTTACTTACGAGAGATAGAGAGGGAGGGAGAGAGAGACGCTAGAGATATAATCAATTTGTTATCAGGTCATTTACAGCGAACAAAAAAATGAGCTCGTCTACATTAAACAACACGAATTATACAATAAGCGGTTAAAATAAGATGAGGCCAATATTATAATTAATTAAGTCTATATCACACAATTGAAAACATGATTGAAGCAGCTCTTGTCATTTTAAAAACACAAAAATTAGTCGTTCAAATAATACTTGTTCGTCATTTAAAGTTCAACAGTCTGGTGTCAAATTTCGTCTGCTAAAAATAATTTTTTTTGTAACGTGCAGGAAATGAAGCAACAGACTGTTTTTTGTTTGTTTTAAAAGTTGCAATATATTCCAACCGAAGTTGCACAGAATAAATAAATTTATTAATTGTTTTTTTTCTTTACGAAACCGAAATTTCTAGAATCTCACGCCATTAACTCTGTAGCCGCTGATTGGTCGACGAGATATCCTAGGCTTTTATATTGAAAAGACTAACAGCAGCCAGGCTATACAAAACCGCATGTTGGTGTATTCGTGTCTGTTTGGCTTCCATTTTATCACAAATTTACGATTAAAATCTTAAGTTTTCAACGGTTCGATTGTCACCGGTGGTTTGTCAACAGATCACTAGGTAGCTTCCGAGTGAAATATGCAGTCGTTAGAAAAGCGATCGGTCAGTTTGATCAAGAAAATGTCACTCTTCTGCAAGCGTTGCCTCTGGAGAGGCGCGTCATTATTCTAAAGACTGAAAGACTTCCAAGTTTTCAATTTTTCCATCGAGAAAAAAGAAAACAGGCAGCATCAATTAGACGCCTTTGACAGTTGCCTTCAGTTTTTCTGTTTAATTATAAAAGGTTGGTCGTTTTATGTAAATTTTGAGGACGACCATTTTTAAACAAACATCACCATGATGACGGTTTTTCATCGAGAAAAAAAATGTATTCAGTAAAGGCTCAGCCTGTGTGGCAGTTGTTTAACTTCGAATGGCAGATCCCTGGTCAAAAAACTAAGTTGACTCCTATGGTCTTTAAGGGTTTATTGAAAAACTTAACTCTAACGTCTAACTCTAACTAACTTAGCATATTTTCGAGCACAGCTAACAGCATTTTTAACGGTTACTTGTCGTTTACATGTAATGAAGAATATATGTCTAAATGACAAAAATAATTTTTTCCAGGTTTTTGGTTTTGGTCTCTTCCATAGTGTGCCCGTAGCGATAGTTACGCTACTGTATTGTGTTCTTGTGGGAAAAACGAAAGTATTGTAATATAAATATGTTTGACAGGCAAAATCGATGATCAGTACTAAAATGACAAGAATTAAGTTAAACTCCGCCTCGCTTTTGCGAGCCAGTCCCAAGTTTGGAAAAAGGAGGAGGTAAGAAAAAGGATCAAATTAGGATCTGCGAAAGGAAGTACTTTGGTATTTCCAACATGCACCTATTAAAGTCTTAAAACACCTGGTGTAGAGGACTATAAACTATGATATAAAATAAAAAGAATTAAATGATAGAAGCCATAAGACTCAAGGCAGGCATAACAGTTTTATATTTTAAATGTTGCTAACTGAAATACACAATAAGTTTAAAACAAAAAACAGTTTCTGTGACTATCAGACTTTTGAAAGATCACCAGAACATCATAAAATCACTTGAAAAACTAAATTATCATAATTTAGTGGCTGTGTTATATTTATAGTTCTTGATTTGCATCATGCCAAAGATATCTTGCTGGATGATGGATTTTTTCGTTCTTATTCTATTTTATGTTAAGCTTTTTAATCAGGTTATATAGTTCAGTTTGGTATATTTAATTAGATTTATTTGTTTAATATAGTTTTTTGATATCAAACTTTGGTCCGGTCTCTAAAATGTCACCACCACTTAAGTGTTATAAATTTTGAATTGCTCACTCGAGAGATTGATGGCACATGCAGTTCAGGTTTTATGAGTGCTTGAAATATTACCGGCATTGAAAACATCATACAAATAACTTGAGTGAAAAAATAAAAAATAAAAAAACTTATTTGTCACGCCTGTGATGAATTGTTCTCCTAATTTTTATCTTTTTAATTTTTATGATAATTTAGTCATTCGAGTGATTTTACGATGTTCTGACGGTCTTTCTTTCATCAGTCTGATAGTCACAGAGTTTTTTTATTTTTATCTTTTTAACTTTTATGATAATTTAGTCTTTCGAGTAATTTTTTTTCGAGTGAATGTTCTGACGGTCTGATAGCCACACAGTTTGTCTATTTTTAGCACTGAAACTGTTTTTTTTTAAAACTTCAACGAGGTTCAAAGTTCTCCCTAGCTGGGTTACTGGCTTGTCTGAGTTCTCTTAATATGGTGTGTTTGGGCTATAAACAAACTGAATGCATTGCATCATCTTCATGATGATGACGATGATGATGAAGATGAAAATGGCGACCATAGGGATTAGAGCCCTACCTGCACAACCGGGTTCCCTTGTTGAGGTTATCAGAATAACAGAAGTCAACGTAACAACAGGCAGAAAGGCCCACATCGGCATGGACTAGACACGGGCCAAGCTAGAAAAAACAGACCAGTTGAGGGTTCCTGTAGGGATAATGTTTATTAATTGTATCGTAGCTGGTGGCGTTAATTATAATGTTTTTAACATTTCAAAACCAAATTAATTCGGAACTTCTACACTACTGCTGAATACGAAAAGAGATTTATAAAAACCGATTTATTTCTGTCATATCAGGAGACTTACATTTTGATTCCATAAATAAATAAAAATAATTACACAAAACACCTAGAACACAGAGATGCAGTACATCCAGCCGAACAACTCTCTGACAAAGCTTATCTCTTTTTTCTACTGTAGGCAGAGAGAGAGAGAGAGAGAAGAGCATATGTTTCCTATAGTTCTTTGGCCTTTTCCACTACCTCATACTACTTTCTTTTACTCACTCTCTCCACATCTTTCTCACCTGAGGTCGCATTCCAGTCTTATATGGTTGTTGTTTTTTTTCCTTTCTCATTCCAGTAGCTGTAAAGGAGGATTTCTTTCCCACAAAGGGGTTGGGATTTTTTATATGCTTTTTCTGTGTGTGTGTGTCTGGTGGATAATGAAAGTCGGTCATAAACAATTTTTTTTTTCGCCTCGCCACTCTCGCTTTACTAATGCAATTCCTTCTTGTTCTAGCTAACAGCCGACTTACTAGCAAAGCAAACAAGCATTTGTGTAAGAATATATTTTTACTTGTCGTATAAATTCACATACAAGCGCTTTCTGCTTTGGAAAGTAGCTAACTTATTTGTCAATCATATATATAATACAATATAATTACTGTTAATAATTCAGAACTGCTTGCTGTCACACAGCAACAAAGCAAGTTGCGATGACAGATTTAAATGTCCAAAAATAACCTAAAATCTTTTTAATCTTAATTAAATTATTATTATTATTATTACTCAACTTCGGGTTTATGTAAGTTTGTAGACAGTCCGGACCTTGTAACTAGACGGACACACACACACAAACACACATACATACACATACACAAACAGGCACTTACACACACAAACACACACACACAGGATCTTGTGGCGGATATGAGATTTGTTCTCATTTTCATTATCACAGTTAAGGGGCCTTGTTTGTGTCTGTGCTCTCACGTCCGTGTGTACGTGTTGGGCGAGAAAGTGAGCTAAGAATTGGTAATAGAAGAGAGAGTAAAAAAATGCACAGAATTATTTTTTTGGGGGGCGACGGGGGGGGGGGGGTGGACGAGGAAAGGTCAAGTTTTGAAAAAAGGACACTTTCGATGTCTTTCTGATTGCAGTCCATCTCATTCTGCCGCTGTAATTTCAGTTTCGGCTTTCATTAATTTTTAATATCTGTGTGTGTAAGAAAAGAATATGAGCTACCTCAGTTTTTTTTTTATGTAATTCGAACCACTAATTGTGTTCTATGATGTTCTTTATCTCTATGAGCATATTGTTATCATCACCATCATGGTTATCATCATCATCATCATGTTTGTCATCATCATCACCATCATGGTTATCATCACCATCATGTTTATCATCACCATCATGGTTATCATCATCATCATCATGTTTGTCATCATCATCACCATCATAGTTATCATCACCATTATGTTTATCATCATCATCATCATCGCCACCATTTTTCTTCAATTGATAAATGAAGTTTACAGTAAAAAAAATATATATATACATAATATAATATAGGTCATACACAGCTGCTCTAAAGCAGGCAAGCAAAGACAGCAAACACTTTTTATTTATCTGTCTGTATTTATCACCATCGTGTCCTCTATTTAGGAAAATCTTTTCTGTTGTAAAAAATAATAACTGGGTTAAGGACCAGTATAATATAATTAAATAATTAATTAAACAATTAAATTAATAAATTTTAATATAAATAATAATATAAATAAATAAATAATCAAATGTGAATATATAAATAATATGGCTTGAATGAATTTATTTGTTCTATTGGCTGTTCAAATTAGTTAGTTAGGGATGTAGTAATAGTTCTGCTAGCTAACTTAATTAGTTGATAAAGAGGGTCATTACTTTTTTCATTAGGAACTAATCCTGTTTAGCTTATGGGGGGGGGGGGGGGGTAATAATTAAGTGACATGAGTGGTTACAAACTTGTGAATTGAGTCAACAGCAAATTAATTTCTTTTTTTCTTGTCTTCTTTTTTTCTTTTTTTCTTTTTCTTTGTTGGAAGAAACCACTTTCATATTTTTATTGAAAATATTATCTTGATTGACAATTTTTTTTAAGAATTTTTCTTTTCTCATTTTTCAGGTGATTTGTAATCGAGATTCAAGAGTAACAAGTTGTCGTATTTGGAAAACGAGAGAGTGAGAGAGAGAGAGAGAAAAGTATAGGAAGAGAGCAAGGAAAAAAGAGTTTTAAAGGTATTTTTATTTATTTTATTCTTTTTATTTTTTTTGTTTTTTTTTTGTCGAAACACCTGATCTTCTTCTGACCCCCTTGCTCAACATTCTTATTTTTTTAACCCCTTCAGATTATCAGGCCCTGCCTCCCCCCCCTCGAAAGATGCCAGGTGTGAGGTCATCGTCGTCCGAAGAGTTCAGTGACGAGGAGGATTTTATGATCTTTCCTCTCACCGACTTGGAAAACAACAAGAACAAAAATAACAACAATTCCAACAAACATGGCATCGGTGGTGGAAATGTCGCCAACGACAGGCGCGTGCCGGTGCTGAGGTCGATCTCGGACGACCTTTCGCCCCTGTCTCCGTTGTCCGAGGACGGGGCGATCGACTCGTTCGACGTTCCGCAGTCGTCTAGAATGGTCATGTCCACGAGAGGAATTCCGGTGAGCTGTTTGTTGTTGGAGAACTGCTTTTTTTTGTTCGTATGTGCAAGGTTGTCTTTTGTGTGCGTGTGGAATGTGGATGTGTGTTAAAAAAAAATCGGACCAGATGAGGTATCGGTAAATTCAATTCCATGACTTTATGTTTTATAAATCTCCAGATCCATCCATTGTCCTCATTTACCCACCACCACCACAACCACCATCTGTCGCACCACCTCGGAAACGGGGCTGCCAACACCACCAACAGCTTCTCCGGCTCCCCCCGTCTAAATTGGATCCATGCCGTCAAGCTGATCAAAAGTTTGAAGGACCCGTGGGAGAAATACCGTATAGTGGACAGGCCGAGCGAGTTCGCCCTGAGGCACCGCTACCATGCCCTCCGCAAGCAGTGGATCACAGACCGCGTCGAAGTGAAGATGGAAAAAGAGGTGGTTATGATAATAGTTGCTGCAATTTGTGGTGGTGATGATGATGATTGTTTTAAGTGAGATTTTGTCAGGTGTTGATGATGATCGTAGTGCTTAGTTGATAATGCTGATTAGGGGGGTGGTAGTTAAACGTCATCATTTAAATATTTGTGAGTACAATAATATCTTTAGGAAGTGCAAAAAATTCTTTTTTTTTAATAAAAATAATTTTAAAGTTAAGTACAAAAAATTTCAAATTTTTTTTATTTTAGTGCAGATGGGAAATTATAATTATAATATTTATTTACTCGCTAACTTGTGGTAATCAAGTGTGAGGAAATTAAATTTTTAATTCTAAATTTATTTCTTGCATTTAGAAATGGACCAATAATAAGGTTCTTAATATTAGTAATAGTTTGAATAATACCAGTTATTAATAATATTGTTGTTTTTATTACTTATATTAATACTAATTATGCAATAATTAATGAGTTGTATCAGGAGGAGAAGGAAGGGTGGGGGTGGGGGTGGGGGTGGGGGACAGTCATCTTCCAAGCTGAGAATTGATTGATTAAAAATAAATTAATTCTATTAAAATTAGTCAATGAAATTAACAAAATCATAGAGAAAGAGAGAGAGAGAGAGAGAGAGAGAGAGAGAGAGAGAAGAGGAGAGAAAGAGAGAATGGAGAAAAAGAGAGAGAGCATAACTTTTTAGTAGTTTTCATTTATGGTATATCAGCATATCAGGGTTTGTATTTTTTTTTGACATCTCAGTATTTTCATTTCAACTATATTTTAAAGAAATATTAATAAAAAATTACATCTTAATAATTATGAACGATAATTATTATTATTAATTTCTTCAGGCATTCGATAGAGGTGCCATGAGATGTTGTTACAGGATGTGAGTCGTTTTAGTTTTTTTATCTTCTGTTATTTTATTATTTAATTCTAATTTGAATATTCATCAATTGATTAGTTGGTTGAATATTGATTTATTTGATTGTTGAATATTCAGTATAAGTTTGTTGATAATCTAAACAATACTGATGCTGAGTTTTGATTGGACGAGTCAAATCGCTCCGTTCATCCAATGCCGACGAAGTTTGAAATAATTTTTGTCCACGTTTTTTAAAATTAAGTATTATTTAAAATTATAAGAAAAATTTAAAATTATAAAATGATGGACAAAAATTATTTCAAATTTGGGGCTTGACTTAGGTTGTGGCATGAGAAAATAAAAGGTTGTGTTGATGATGACTAAATGACGATGATGATGACTAAACGACGATGATGAAGATAGTGATGATAGTGATAGGGATGGCAATGACTAAGAAATGATGAGTGATCAACCTGAGAGATGGGATGAAGTTATTGATCTTATTGAAAACTTGTATAACTAAGGGAGTTGCCACTTTGCCTGGTGGTTGGTTAGTCATACTAGTCAGTCAGTTACAAAGTGTGTGTGTGTATGTGTAAGTGTGTATCTGTGTGTGTGTGTGTTTTAAAGAGAAAGCTTGTAATGCATTTCTCTTTTCTCCCTCTCTGTATGTCTCTGTCTGTCTGCTTCTCTTTCTCTCTTTTTTCATCATTCATTCAGTATCTTATGGTTGTTTATAGCAAGAAGATGCCCACCTTTGGCAAGCAAAAGGATTGGAAGCATGCGCACAATTACGTGGCCAAGGAGTACCTCAGTCAAGAAGTGGACAGAGAGACCTACTTCAACGATGTTCGTCTCCAGATGGATGCCAAACTGTGGGGAGAAGAGTTCAGCAGGCACAATCCACCGAAGAAGGTTTGTAGAGGGATGGAGAAAATGAATGGATGGATGGATGTATGTATGGATGTGTGTATGGATGTATGTATGTATGTATGTATGTATGTATGTATGTATGTATGTATGTATGTATGTATGTATGTATGTATGTATGTATGTATGTATTGGCTAACTAAATGATTGCTAGTTTTTAAAGCAAAAAGGTTGGTGGATAGAACTATGGACAGAGGGGTTGCATCTGGTAAATTAATTGGTTGTTGGTTGAGTAGGTTTTAAATGATGATGGATTGAGAAGGAAAAGAGAGAATGCCTGATTCATGAACACCTGTTGCTTACGTACCTGGATTGAATAAGAAATTGCAGTGTGATGGGATAGTAAAAAAAAATTGAATTTATCTGATTGATATATCCACTCACCTGATTAATGATTCATCAAGCCCGCCTCTCATTTCGCCTGTATTGTCTCGATTACAGGTGGATATCGTGCAGATGTGCGTCCTCGAGTTCTGTAACAGGCCGTCGGGCAGGCAGTTCTTCCATCTGGAGCACTTCATAGAGGGACAGTACACCAAGTACAACTCCAACTCTGGCTTTGTCGAGGAAAGTCTCAGACTCACACCCCAGGTGATGATGATGATGATGAAGGTCATTGTAGTGATGATGATGATTGCTGTTATGATGATGATGATGATGTAGGCAGCATTTATTATGTTAATTATTCACTGATATTAACCAATCTGTCAATCATCACTACAGGCTTTCATTTATTATGTTAATTATTCACTACAGGCTTTCATTTATTATGTTAATTATTCACTACAGGCTTTCATTTATTATGTTAATTATTCACTACAGGCTTTCATTTATTATGTTAATTATTCACTACAGGCTTTCATTTATTATGTTAATTATTCACTACAGGCTTTCATTTATTATGTTAATTATTCACTACAGGCTTTCATTTATTATGTTTATTATTCACTACAGGCTTTCAGCCACTTCACGTTTGAAAGGTCCGGTCATCAGTTGATCGTGATCGACATCCAGGGTGTCGGGGATCTCTGGACGGACCCGCAGATACACTCGGCCGAGGGCTCTTACGGGGAGGGGGATCTGGGATCGAAGGGTATGGCGCTGTTCTTCCATTCGCACAGGTGCAATCCGATCTGCGAGTCTCTCGGACTGTCGAGATTCGATCTCGCTCCTTCAGAAGTCGAGGCGCCCGTCGCAAAAAGAGGGATCAACTTGCCGGTGGGTTACGAGTGCGGGGAGGATCGAATTCGTGGGATGATGATGATGATGGTGTTGATGATGATGATGACGATGATGATGATGGTGATGATGATGATGATGATGATGATGGTGATGATGATGATGATGATGGTGATGATGATGATGATGATAAGTAAATAAAATAGTAATATTTGTAGCTCGCTTATATGATACCGTTTTCGTAGAAATAGTAAAAAGTGATAAAAAGTATCAAATGATTTCTTTTGCTGCTTCGTTTATGATGTGCCAGAGAGGACTTGCATTAATTACATTGTTAAGTAAATTTCAACTGCCAATCACCGCATCTTTGTATCATTCAATTAAAATGAATAATTTAAATATTTATAATTTTGAATATTATAATTTAAATTACAATTAATGCTGTTGTCAATTATTCATCTCCCCTTTTTTCGTGCAGAAGCAAATTATCTCGGCCACTCGTGTCAGAGGGGAAGAGGAGCCCTGCGTCGCTGCTTCTCCGGCCGAGCGCTCGAACCTGATTGGCTTCCTGGGAAGAAGTCGCAATTTGTCCACGTGTTCGTCGAGTATGATCAGCGATACGAGCGAACTGAGCGACGAAGACGACGGGATCGGAGACGATTCGTCGCCGTCCAGGTGGGCGGAGTTACTATTTATTCGGAGTGAAATTTGACGAATATTAATTCTGTACGAGTACATTCGATTCCTTCCAGCATGTACAACGGAAGCAGCAAGCATCATCACCACGGCAACCAGCTGGAAGAGGAGAGCTTTTACAACAGCTGCAGCAGTCCCATGATGTTCTCGCCTCCTAGGAGACAGCCCAGGCAGAGATTCTTCAGCGAATCAGAGGACTCCATGTCCCTGGGCAAGGCAGAGGTAGGAGAGACAGTTGCTGAACAGGGGGTGAAAGGATAGTTAGGTGATGATGATGGTGATGATGATGACGATGATGATGACGACGATAATGATGATGATGATGATGACGACGACGATGGTGATGATGACGATGATGATGATGATGGTGATGATGACGATGATGATATTAACAGGAAGAGTTCAGATTGCAGTTTGAGATGGAGAACCGAGAGAAAGCAAGACCGGCTTGCGTTCATCACGAGATGGAAATGAGAAATCTTCAAACCGTCAGAAGACTGAGTGACTCAGTTCTTGGACAGGTGTGTAATTTGTTTGGCCTACCTGTAGTGTTTATCACCTGTCGATATATCGTCAACCACCTTTGTAGAACGCTGTGCTGATTTGATCGGTTTTATAAAACTATTCGTCTCATCTTCATTAAAGAAATAGAAGCAGATCAGTCTCATGTGATATCTTATGAACGCATAAGTAATCATTCTGAGGGCTTCTTGTGAACATAGTGGGTTTAAAAGTAGTTCCCTAATGTGACCTCCTTTCTATTCTGCCTCAGATCCACCACGAGCTGGCAAAGTACCACGAGATGGGAAGGTTCTGCGACAAGGGAGACCTGGTGTCCGGCGTCGACATGGAGGCGGCCATCTTCCACGAGAGATATGCCGCTGACCTCGGAGTGAAGGAAGCACTTGTGACTCTGGCGTGCATCTACTTTGATCTCCCGAGACAGATCATGATCGATGTCAGACTGGAGGTGAGTCGGTCGGTTGTGAAGACACGCGACCTTGTGGCATAGAGGCACAAAAGGGGCTTCATATTAGGGTTTTTCAAAACGGACTGGCAAGGCCGGGTCTGGATTTTTGTGCTTATGAAACGGCCCGGGCAGGGTAGCAAATGGGCCTGGCCACGAAAAATCGACCCGGGAATGGCTCTACTGTGGCACTGATTTATTTTTCTATTTTATTTATTAATTTATTTGTTTGTTTAATGTTGAGTAACATTGAATTAAATTTTACAGAAATCAGAAGAAAATTTGAAAAGAGGAGTTGAGTACATGTTGATGGCTGCAAATGCAGGTGACAGAGGTGCTATGCTCTACCTGGCGAGAGCCTACGAGACCGGGGAGGGACTCGACCAGTTGTGGTGAGTCATTTTAGTCCTTGGCCAATCATTGGTCTCGTTCGTGACAAATCAGATTCCGCTATTTGTAATTAGGTCAACTTAATTTGTGGGGCTTATTTTTATTGGATGCAGATCTTACTGTAGTGATTATATATATATACATCTGGCTAAGATTGTTTTGTTTTGAATGTGAATTTATGCTATCATTTAATTAATTAAAAAAATAAATCTTTCAACTCTGACTATCACGAAATCATGCGATGATTAGATAAACTCATTTTTTTCTTTACTATCTACACTTATCTTTTTATCATGGTTTCCTGTCCTATTTCGCTATCATCGTTTGATTGATTGTCTTCTTCTTCTTTTTCTACTATCAGTCGCTCGCACAAGAAAGCGGTGGAGTGGTACGAGGCCGTGCTGGACATGAGTGCCGATGACGAGGTCGGGGAGTACGACCCCATATCGGATTGCCCCTCGTACGAGATACTCGCAAAGATGGCTAACCTGTATCTCGACGGAAAAGACGATCTGGAGAGGGATCCGTCATATGCCGGTTGGTGGCGTCGGTGGTGGTGGTGTGATGAGTGGGTTGTTGAACAGGTGGGTGGTGGTGACGGCGTCGTAGGTCAAGTCGATTGGTGGATGGGTGGGTGGGGGGATGATGGTCGGTCGTGGTCATATGCCGGTTGGTGGCGTCGGTGATGGTGTGATGAGTGGGTTGTTGAACAGGTGGGTGGTGGTGACGGCGTCATAGGTCAAGTCGATTGATGGATGGGTGGGTGAGGGGATGATGGTCTGTCGTGGTGATAAGAATATTAAAAAATGACCGGGGTAATTCATACAGTTCTACTCAATGCTGTAATCGATGTTTTCTAATTGAATTTGAAGTCGTGTGCGGACGGTGGCCATTCATCTTATCCCTTTTTTTTAAAAATCACATTCAATTCTTTCATTAGCACGTGTTTTTTCTTTTACTCGTTTATTTCAAACGTGTTTCCGTTCGTTCTCTCGCTCAGGAGATCTGTACACGAGAGCAGCGGAATGTGCGACGGCAGCCATGAAAGGAAGGATCGCCAACAAGTACTACGCTCTAGCCGAAGAAACCTGGGCGCTCGTTGACGATGCTGACGACTGAATTCGACGCGTGTGACGTGCGAAAGAAAAAAAAAGTCAAATCTTGTACCAAAGGAATATTTTTAATGATCCAGTGAAGTTTGTGTGTGTGTGTGTGTATGTGTGTATATATATATAAATATATTTTGATGAGATTATGTCATTTTAATATTTTAATTTCTTTGCTTAATAATAATAATAATTACAACTGCGCAACGACCGTTACTTAACGTGAATTTTCACGATTGAACCTGTGTTGTTGCTGAGCTCATTTGTTGTCGGTTTTGTTTTTGACACTTTTCGTTTTGCAGTTCATCTAACGAGTTGTTTAAGTTTTTGTTTTTTGTGGTCAGATGACACAGGTGTGATGGTGAGTACTACAGGTGTAGTTGTCAACCTGTTTGGAATTCCGTTTTCTGTTTGTTTTTCTATTTCTTTCTTTTTTTTTTTGATCGATTATTATATGCGTGTGACTCCATCTATGTGTTGCAAAAGCCCCCTTCTGTAAAGAAATTAAAATTCAAATAATTTTGAAAAAAAAAATACTTAAAATAGCTTGAAAACCGCGTCGTGATTTGCTATTGTCATGTGCTGTTCATGACTTTTGTGCTGTTTGCTTAAACCACCTGGTGAAATTATACTTTCAGTTTCACTTTGCGTTACATTCTCCCTCGTTGTGCATCTCGTGAGTGATTTCACTTCATTTTTTGTTGTTGTTTGTTTGAATTTTCCGTCGATGCTTAAAACAACAATGAATTTTTTTTTCTTTTTGTTTGCGTGTCGTGCATGTTAATAATGCAGGATGATTATTATTTCAGGTGACTGGTTAGCACATGCACACCTGTTTCACCTGCACACCTGTTTCACCTGCACTCTTGCAGTTTGCAGAGTTTACTCGGAGATTTTTTATGTTTTTTTTTCTCCTATGCATTCGTCTGCATCCCTTGAAAAATTCTATCGACTTTCGCACGTTGACTGATATCGGTTGATCCGAAGAGAAGCAGATACAGCTGACCAACTCGCTTATTATTAATTATTTTGATGCTTTCGGGTACGGACGGCAGATCAAAGGAAGAATGTTTATTTCTTGCAGAAGTTTTCTCTAATTTTATTTGCTTTCTTCTCAAACGACGTTTTGTTTATTAATCGATGAATTCGTATTTTTTTTCGTATAACAAAAGACAGTTGCGAATATTTAAATTGGCGATGAAATGGTGGTTGTAGTGCTATGAGGTTATTACTCTGTTCTACTGGGTTGACGTTGGTGAATGGTGGTGAAGCGAGGATGTGGTAGAGTGCAGGAGTGATAAAGAGTGAATGATTGATTTAGGGAGTGAATGGTTAAGTGATGGATAGTGAATTGTTGGTTCAGGGAGTGAAAACGACTGAATGATGGAGTGACAAAGAGTGAATGGTTGAGTGATGGAGTGACAAAGAGTGAATGATTTATTGAGGGAGTGAATATAATTTACATGTCTCCATAACCCAGCCACCGGATTGTGATAACTTCAAAACTCTAGCACAGGTTCTTTCATACTGTGCGTTGTTTTAGTTGTGATTTATATCCAAACTTACATACATAAAAGTTTGTTTGTTGTTTATTTGTCGGATCTCAGTACCAGTATTTGTATTTCTGCATCGACGTTGCTATGGAATATTGTAGTTGGTCTGCCAGTTTGTGACAATTAATTAGTACTTGGCAGGTGACCAGGTTTTGAAGCCTCTGATTGGCCTGCAAGTTCGAGATGACAACGAACGAACGCTTGTTATACGCGACGAAACGAAAGTGAAACATCGGGCTTTTTTTACGTATCGTCATACAGTGAACTGTAAATGGATGGCGGCGATGGTGATGATGATTGCGACGGACAATTTTTCATGGTGGTGGTGATAGTGATAAAGTATCGTCCGTTATATTGATTATTTTTACAGCTGGTTTTATGAATATTCATTTCCTTGTCGCATCATTATAGTGTTACGCATACGCTGTTTCGTGACATTCAAGCTATTGTTTATTTTAATGTCATTTCCATTTGACAAATGTTTACCAAATTGAAATTAAAAGCGAAAGTACCACAGAAGCTTGTACAACTTCCACACCAACCAGTATGGAAACGTTTCGAGACCTACTTAAATAACTGTTTCCTGGTGGATACGACAGCAGAACTGCCACCGGGTTGGAGATGGAGTCTCCTCCAGTTCTACAATCACACCATCCATGAACTGTGTCTTCCACCATACCATCTGTGGGGGTGTGGATTTTCTATATACTCATCTTCACAAAGAAAATAATAAAAGTTTGTTTTTACTCCTCCCGGGCATTCATGGAACTCTCCCCCGGGCATTCGGACTGCTTTTGCTACCGCACTGCTTATTAATTAATTTAATTGATCGACTAGTTTGAAATTACTTAATTTTAATTGATTGATTGTGTTATTCTTTCACTGAATAAAATTTGTTCGCCAGACGAGTGTAACGGGCCACCTCGGTGCGATGTGGTGGGGTCCCTCCTGTAAAGTTATGGGCCACTTCGGTGTGATGTGGTGTGGTCCCTCCTGTAAAGTTATGGGCCACCTCGGTGTGGTTCCTCCTGTAAAGTTATGGGCCACCTCGGTGTGACGTGGTGTGGTCCCTCCTGTAAAGT
Source organism: Erpobdella octoculata (assembly GCA_963978895.1). Classification (NCBI taxonomy): domain Eukaryota; kingdom Metazoa; phylum Annelida; class Clitellata; order Hirudinida; family Erpobdellidae; genus Erpobdella; species Erpobdella octoculata. Next base: position 756,799 of record OZ022245.1, on the reverse strand, counting down.
TATGGGCCACCTCGGTGTGATGTGGTGGGGTTCCTCCTGTGAAGTTATGGGGAGTATTTTCAATGCCTCTGTAATGTCGCAAAGTCCTGCGAGTCGAGAATTAATTTCAGTTTATAAATTTGTGGTATTTTAATGAAGATGTATAAAATCAATACGACACGATCTTTATGAATTCTTGAATGAATTAAAATAAAATTTAAACTTATTCATTAATATAAATCATTATTAACGTACAAATTCGAAGACACTTGTGGAAAGAAAAGTTGAAGACTACTCTTGTGATGGACTCGGTTGAATGGAAAAAAAGATGCAAACAAGAAAAATCAAAACAAAGATATCAGTAACTTGAATAATAAAAATAACAATTATTATTATTTTTGTTTTAATACACAGTTAATCTTTAAACTGTCTGGAATCATCTTAAGATCAATCATCGCTAATATCATGACGTGAAATCAAAATAGAAATTCATTTTTACAGATATATAAATAAATGCTATCCCTCATATGTACTCCTGCTGCAATAACTGTTCTTGTTCATTCAATAGCTGTGCTTCGTTATACAGCTGTTCTTCGTTATATAGCTGTTCTTGTTCGTTATACAGCTGTTGTTGTTCGTTATACAGCTGTTCTTCGTTATACAGCTGTTCTTCGTTATACAGCTGCTCTTGTTCGTTCAACAGCTGTTCCTGATGCAGCTGCAACTGCTGTTCTTGATGCAGCTGCAACTGCTGCTGATGTTCGGTGTCCGACACGAGGGCGGCTAGGTCACTGGGAAAAGAGCGAACGTTCTGCTGGAGCGAAGGATCTTTAAGGAGCGCGTTGACGAGCGGGTATGAATTGGTCGGCTGCTCCTCGTAGGCGTAGTAGTTCTTCATTCTCGTGATGCTGGAGTGATGTCGCTGAACCGGTTTGCTTTTCGCTTCGCCCGGCTCCGACTCCGTCGAGGAAGCCTTGCGCAGGGACTTCACGGGGACTTTCAGTTCCTGAACAAAATTTTTTAAAGGCTCATGAGATATTTTCCAAAAAAAAAAAAAATACTATTTTTTTACAAACTGATTCAAAAAGAGATGCGACACAAACGTGATGTTGATTGAGACATAAATAATCGTTTAATCGACAAACCGATCTTCCGGAAAAGTTGCTCGAACCACGAAGGACAGCCCTGTCGAAAAGTTGAAGGTCCTTTCTTTTTGAAAGAGGGGTCGACAGGGGTACCTGCTCGGCATAGAGCGGAAGAGCTGCCTTGACCTTCTGAGGCTGCGGCTGACAGGCCTGTGAGACAGCAGGTAGTTGTTGTTGTTGCTGCTGTTGGTACTGAATCCACTGCTCGTGAGAATTTAGCGACGAACGATGGTGAGGGCGCTGGTGGGATTTCGTGACTTCCGGCATGAAATCCGTCAAGGCCTGCTGACGGCTTTCGAGGACGGAAGAGCTAACTATCGGAACGCAGTAATTGTCATCGAGACCGTTCGCAGTGAGTAGCGGAAACTGATAGTCGAGTATGTTCGACGTTGGAAGTTTCGAACCCGAGCCGCCGCCCGTTCGGCCATTCCAGTTGTATTCTCGACTCGAATGGTAGCTATCGCAAGGTACCAACTCGTCGACGTCAAAATCGAGCCCCCTGATGGTGCTTGAAGTAGCCATTCGAGTGCTGTCCTTCCTTGCGACGCTGACTTCGTAAGACGGAGGTGGCGGCCTCTGCGACCGATCGGCGCCCGACGCCGAGCCACCGCTGGCGCTGTCGACGTTTTCGTCTATGGAATTTGTGCGCATACGACTCAATATGCTCGATCCGGGAGTAGCACTTTCGCCGGAGTACCTGATGGGTGGGTGGACACCTCTGTCCGGTTGAACGAAGGGGATGTATATAGACAGAGGGGTGCTTTTGTACAAACAGGTAGAATATGGGACCTGCTGTTGAGGCAGGAGCTTAGGAATGTGCTCTGTGGACTGAACCGGTGGAAAGTCGAACGAGCGCAGCTGCCTTTTCATCAGCCTGCCGCTGCAACTCGCCCTCCAAAACGGATTCGATTGGTTCGAAGAGGAGGAGGACGAGGCGCCCCCGACGGCTTGTCGGAATAGGTCGTGTTTCCGACCGAGGAGTTGATCCGCTGCTGCCGCTGCTGACGATGTTACTGGAGGTGGCTGATGATAATGATGATGTTGTTGTTGTTGCTGTTGATACTTCAGTTGATTGTTGAGATATGGCGTGAGGGGTGTTCCGAGATAGGAGGTGTGCCGGTAGACGCTGGTGCTCTTAGGAGTACCTGGGTATCAAAACGAAGCAAGTGTTACCTCATATTTGAGTCGGTTGCAGCAAATAGATTAGGAAAAAATTTTTAAATGTTCATATTAAGAGATGAAGTTATTATTATATTGATGGGTAGTTGGACAGATACATGGATAAATGGAAAATTAAATGGATGAATGTTTGGATAAACAAATGAATGGACAAAAAAACAGCAATTTCCCACTTGATCTGACAACTTGTGCAGGATCCAGGGGCGACAGATTGCTGGAAAGAGGCGTGACCGTCGTGATGTTGTGCAAGTCGGTATTCGGCGGAGTGTCGATGAGAATCTCGTCGTTCACGTTCAGTGCGGTGAAGTTCAACACGTCCGAATCGGGATCGGCCGGAACGACCTCTGGAATACGTGCCGGCATCTGACCCACGATAGGGGTGCCAGGGGGCTCAGGTGGAGCTATAACATCATCTGAGGGTAAAATATTATGCTTGCATCATTATAAGTTCTTTATATCCCTGAACAACAACAACCAGATGTTGCCAGAAAATAAACCTACCAAGAGCGACGCGAAAAGGTTCTGTAGAAACGAGAACATCTGGCCTTTCTCCTTTGCCTACGGATTTTAGATCAAGCTCCTCGATGCCATCGTCTTCACGTGCTGATGAGCCTTTTTGGAAGTTTTCTCTCTCTTCCTTCGCCAAGCCATGATGATGAACATCGTCTTCCATGATCCCGTCGCCGTTAGCAACGATATCCGTGAGCCCGAGGTCGTTGATACCGGCGGAAGTCGCCCCCGCAGCCGAGTTGAAGATGCCGATTCCCGTGCAGGCTTTCCCGTTCTCCTTAGCCTGAGTGGAAATACCGGACGGAACCCACAGAACCCGGTCCGGCATGCAATCGCCGTTCGGCTCGTTCGGTAGTTTGTTCTCGGATCTCCAGGTGGCGTCGCGGCTTTCCTGGCGGTTGAGCTCGTTGACCTGCGGCTGGACGTCGACCTGCCACTTCTGGATGGACTTGCAGAGGTTTCGCAGGTGGCCGCACCACTCCTTCGACCGAGCGAAGAAGGTGAGACGTCGGCCGTCCCCCATGGCCGATAGGAGCTCGAATTTCTTTTTCTGCACGTGGGATCATCACAATCACAATCATCATCATCATAACCATCATCATCATCATCACTGATATAATTACTCCACTTACATCACAGTTAATCTTGGACACTCCCGCCCAAACAACGGACGTCGTCGGTCTCAGGAAGCCTTCACTCGGTTCGAAAATGTCAAGGCCGCGAGGTCCCACGCCCACTGAAAAGTTATCTGTTGGTGGGATGACGGTTATGATAATGATGTCGACGATGTGGTGGTAATGATGATGATGTCGACGATATGATGGTAATAATAATATGATGGTAATGATAATGATGTGATGGTAATGATAATGATGTGATGGTAATGATAATGATGTGATGGTAATGATAATGATGTGATGGTAATGATAATGATGTGATGATAATGATGTGATGGTAATGATAATGATGTGATGGTAATGATAATGATGTGATGGTAATGATAATGATGTGATGGTAATGATAATGATGTGATGGTAATGATAATGATGTGATGGTAATGATAATGATGTGATGGTAATGATAATGATGTGATGGTAATGATAATGATGTGATGGTAATGATAATGATGTGATGGTAATGATAATTATGTGATGGTAATGATAATGATGTGATGGTAATGATAATGACATGATGGTAATGATAATGATACGATGGTGATGATGATAGTTTGACAACAAACCGGTCTCGTCGTATTTCCTCTTGGCTAGCTTGTACGTGTGAAAGTTGTGGCAGAGCGGAGGATTGGTCAGCTCGCTGATGAAGCACATTAGCGCTTCCATGGACATGGAGGATAGCTCCTTGTGCATGATTGGCAGGTTCTGCTTCATGTAGTCCAGTCCCCTCCTCATTATTACCTGCAAATCAAGAGCGGATTATTATCGGTTAATCTAGACGAGCCAATAAATCACTCGGGCGATTGGGGGAAACAGGAGGAGAAGCAATCAATCAATCAACCAATCAGAGCGCCGCAGTCGACCAATTAGCCAATTACGACTAGGGCATGTACACTTCTTATTCTAATAAAAAGAAATATATGGTCCATCAATTTCTTCGGCAAAAGAGACTAAACTTTGCCCACAATAACGGAGATGATTGAACTTATTACAGTTTATTATTTCCATATTACAGCAACTCACACTCACTCACTCACTCACTCACTCACTCACTCACCCACCCACCCAATCCTCCGATTCATCCCCCCTCAAAACTTCTCGCGTTCGTCTCTGCCATTTTTTTTCTACAATGCTTTTATTAACTCGTCGTCTCTGTTTGTTACTCTTTCTGTTTGTTTCTCTGTTTCAAATCTAGCAATCAATTTTTGAGTCACTTCCTGATGATAGATTTTTTTCAAATTTTGCATACATGCTCAAAATAGAAGATAATGCAATATTCAATTATTAGTTTTACAATAAGTCAATTAATTTAGTTAATTTTAATTAAACAGTCTACAAGAAACCGCAAATTGAATAAAATTTGTCTCATGGGAAGCTAGCTCAGTTGTTTATTTAACATGATGCGGTACTCTGGAAGTTTGCCAAGGGAATTGTGAAGAGTAATATAAGAAAAAATTGATTGCAAAATTTGTGTTTTAATTACATATAAAAGCATTGGGTTTTAAAAATTCGTTTTTAATTTACTTGTTCTTAATTAAGGAAGGAGGTTCTGTTTATTTACACGTTCCTTCCACATTTAAACTCGCGAGGCCCAGAACCCGAAGTTATGTAAACAGTGCTGCACAGTCAGTAGTTTGAGGAGGAAGAGTTTTTGTAGGAGAATAAACAAGGAACGCAGCAGGTAGACGAACACACAGCGAAATAATGAACGAAAGAGACAGGCAGACAGACAGACAGACAGAAAAAGAGAAAGAGGGAGGGAGAGAGAGGATGAGGATGAGGGGAGAGAGAGGATGAGGATGAGGGGAGAGAGTGAGTGAGAGAATAAAAAAAAGAAACTGCTTGATAATGTCTCTGAATAGAAAAAAAAATCAGGTACCAAATGCACTCAGTGACTCCTTCAAAAAACAACAACAAACCACCCACAACAATCTACTACTACTACTAACGACTAACTCAACAAACTTAGCAGCCACCTGAATTTAAATTAAAACATTTTAAACCTGCGTCCACCTGTTCATAACTCACAAACAATCAGCCAATGAAAAACTTCCAATATCATCATCATCATCATCATCATCATCATCATCATCAGCAGCATCATCTTCCAACTATACTGACCCATGCAGGCAAGTACTCCCTCGGGTCGAAATAGTCGCAAGCGCCGTGGGTTGCGACGTCGAACTTTCCGTGATCGGCGATGAGAGCGTAGGCGGAGAGCAGGAAGCATTTCTCCTCGCTGATGACCAGGTTGTAATTGAGCAGGTTCTCCCTTAATTGCAGGTAGTACAGGTGTCTCGTCGTCCTATGCCTGTAGAGCAAACGTGCTTTGTTTGTTTGCTTGTATGTATGTTTGCATTTGTGATAATATGGTTTCAGGATGATGATGATGATGATGATAGTAATAATGATTACGATGGTCCCACGATAACTGGAATCATTACGACAATCTCTGTCACATTAGGATAGCAATTAGTATATTTAATTATTATTATTATTAAATCAATCCATCTTAAAAACAGGAATTGAATGAAATATCGGAATGTTATGAGTAAGCCACTTTTCTATTTGGCTGTTTTACTACTTGAGAAATATTAAACTTTCAGTATTTTCTGGCATCATTGATGAACGGTGATCTGTCATAGTCGTAACTCCAACTGCAAGTGCCGCAAAGGCAAACAAACAGACACACCAAATTCAAGAAAAGGACATCCAATCCACTTATTCAGGATATATGGTTGAACACTGGCATCATCATCATCATCATCGTCGTCATCATCATCATCATCGCGAGCAGATGACATAGTTTGTAATCATAGATCCCTGCTTCTGATGCACATTTAAATGAGCCATATTCTCTCTCTCTCTCTTCTAATTTTTATCCTTTAACATTCATTCTTTTGATGATCATCGGCAACTTTCTAACACTCCCACACGCATAAAATAAGAAATTACACCTGACCAAAACGACATTCCTCGTTAATGGAATAATCAACCAATCATCCAGTCGAGGATATATGATATTGATTGCCTTATCAACTGTTTAATAATAATCACGTAGTTCTAAAACTACATGATAATAATAATAATAATAATAATAATAATAATAATAATAATAATAATAATAATAATAATAATAATAATAATTATTATTATTATTATTATTATTATTTTAGTTCGTCTGAATCCAGTAGGGTATGCACCCCTAACCAGCTTATCAATACCCGGTTTTTGGAAAATTCCTATAAATGGAAGAAGTAAAATTTTAGGAAGGAGAAAGAAAGTGTAAGGAAATTGAGAAAATTACCACAACCCCCCTCCCTCCCCCTCCCTTCCGGTCATTTTGGGAAGAAAAAGTGTACAAATCTTTGAAATTTTTTTGGAAGTGACGTACCAACCCCCCACCATCAGGAATTCTTAGATACGCCACTTGAAGGTCTGATGTGGTTGGATGGAAGTTAAAGAAGTTTTTGTTGCGTAGAGCATGTAGTTCTAGTCATTCTCTGCTTTGCTGAGCTGTGCTGTGCTGTGTTACGCTGTGCTGTGTTGCGCTGTGATTATTTTGTTGGGGACGGCTGGGAAGTTTTCAATGAAATTCATGAATCACCAACACTTCAATACTACTATTTAAATAAGTAAATGTGTTAGTGTGTAAAGAGAGAGAGAGAGAGAGAGAGAGAGAGAGAGAGAGAGAGAGAGAGAGAGAGGAGGGGAGGGGGGGATTCAGGTGACAAAAGTGAACGAATGAAATCAGTATAAAATTGGCGAAAGTCAACCATGAGAAACTGTGACGGTAAGTTTGAGATGAAAGAAGAAAAAGATGACAGAAAGTGAGAGAAAAAACGAGAGAGAGAGAGAGAGAGAGAGAGAGAGAGAGAATGAAAATGAAGCAGAGAGAGCGACTAAGGTGGGGGGAGGGGAATTGAACGAACTGAATGATGAAAACAATAAGAGAAAGACAGAAATAGAACGAAAGTGAAAAAGAGAAGAAAGAAGTACGAAGAAAACAAAAAAAGAGAAAGAAAATCAGTCCAACGAAACCGCAATTGATTTGAGTTTTAAATGAACGAGTGAGGATAACGAACTAAATATAGCCAAGACGTTATATATATATATATATATATATATATATATATATATATATATATATATATATATATATATATATATAAATGAAAAACTGTCAATTATTCAATCAACAACGTGTTAACCAAAACACCAATTTGGCTATTCACTGAATGCACAATAAATTAGTGCCAAACTTTATAACTAGCCCGTCATCAACACAAAGTGTTAGGCATGATAATGATGACATAACCACCAACAAGCACCTTAGTCCGTCGATGTGGAACAATCGAAAGTGGCGCCACACTTGTATAAATGACTAACATATTTTCAATTCATCTTTCATCATTTCCATCTTCTTCGACAGGTGCTGCGTTCACATTTTCCACTTCTCCTTTTTTTTACACATTTTGCAGTAAAAAATATGATAAATGTTGTTGTTGGCGCAAAAAAAAGAAATTTTATTAAATGACGAATACTTGCGAAGTCATCAGTTTACCGATGTCGAATCTAGGTCGCCATTTTTATTATAATATCTGGATAAAAATAGGTAAAAATGAAAAAAGGAGGATATTCTTATATAGGTCACCACACTCACCACATAATTTCAAACGTAGGCTCAACTACGGAAGCCCCCTTAACTAATTTAGGAACAGGAAAGAAAGCTGATGTCACCTCTTCAATGTGGGTCGCCAATTTGAAATAATTAAAAAAAATGGCAGTTAAATTTATGAACTAATGGAAGATGAGCAACAGACCGGATGTTATGATTTATTTGTGTAGAATATATGTCACGTGGCTGACAAAAAGGAAGATAATAAATAGGTCAATTTGAAATGGGGTCAAGTCTTTTGCTTTTTAAATGAATGTATGTATATATATATATATATATATATATATATATATATATATATATATATATATATATATATATATATGTATGTATGTATGTATGTATGTATGTATGTATATATGTATGTATGTATGTATGTATGTATGTATGTATGTATGTATGTATGTATGTATGTATGTATGTATGTATGTATGAATGAATGAACAAACGAACGAATGAATTATTAAATGTTTGAATGAACGAATTATTTTATTATATAATAAATCATTAAAATTATTATTAAATAATCATTGAAATAATTAATGAATGGATGATAATAAAAAAACAGGAGTTCTAGAAAGATTTTTAAACTGCAAGCCAGCCATGGAGAGCATGTGTAAGGAAAGAATTGTTCTGATGAGATATTCTATACATGCAAGTACAGAACAGATTAGACTAATTCAATGTTAAAGCATTAAACAGATTGGACCTATTTACACATAAAACACGGAATGAATAAATAAATTCTATTTACAAATTAATAAATAATGATTTAATTTAAAAAAAAAACAAAACAAAATCGAAAACAAAAAAAAACTTACTTGAGTAACCTCACGTCGTCGACGTAATACATGACCCGAAAGTGAAAGGTCAGACTGGGTTCGTCCGCACTCTCCTTCTGACTCCACATCTTCGGGGCGAGCTTCTGCAGTTTCGTGTCGGGTTCGACGAAAAAGTACTCGCCGTCTGGAATAAAAAAAGAAGTTCAAGGTCGTATCGAAAAATAAGTCGGTATAAAAAGTCGGTCGGAGATTTTACCGTGCGCACTCGTCTCGTACAATCAGCAAGGACTTGATGAAATAAAAATACAAAAACGCGATCAGGTAAGTTTAAAAGATGCCATTCCGACAGAGTAGCTGCTATCTTTCGACCAATCACGGTCAGAAACTGCTTCTGCACAACCTATATATTTTTGAATCGACCAATCGAAAAAATGTATCGTCACCCTTGAGGATGGCCAGTCCGAAGATTTCGACGACTTTCAGCTCGCAGTGCTGGCAGGCTCCCTCGAAGATGTGGGACACTTTGGCATTTTTGTTCTGTCGAGAAACAAGTTGTTGTTGTTGTTGTTGGGTTATTAAATGAATATTTTAAAATTAAGGAATTAAACATCGACGTTGTACATAAAGTGAAATATAAAAATGAATTTAATTAAAAAAAAACAAATATAAATTACTTTAAATAATATTTATTTGACATAATAATGTAATTAAACAGTTCATTAAAACATGTTAATTGATGACTGGAAAAAACCTTAAAACTATTTATTTTATTGATATTTATACTTTTTGCAACAACATTCAATGTAGCTAGTTTAAAAAGGGGGTGGGGAGATCTCATGGAATTACATCACATTTAACATACGAATTATCACCACCGAAAGGTGATGCATACTCTACTCATCTCATCCAATACCCTACTCATCTGTCATCATCATCATCACCACCAATGCCTTCATCATCATCATCGTCGTCATCATCATCATCACCACAGCCATGCCATCATAGATAGCACTTTCATTTCTTCTCAGTCATTGTCATTATACTGACTTGTAAACACTTCATACAATTTCTTCTTCTTTTTTTTATATTATGCTATCTAAACAAGACATTCATCTTACAATCATAAATTGTTTACATACTTGAGCTAATATTATAAATATACGCCAATTTCTATAAGCCGCCCCTCTCACCCCCCCCCCCCCAGGTCCAATCTCATGGCAGCAGTATGAAGACTGATAGAATCAGAAATGGAGAACAATTTAACAGAATCGCTTTTTTTGGCCAAAAAACGTTAACTGGGTTACAGATATTTTTTTATATAGAATAGAGTGGTCTCAAACCACACCCGAACCTGTGCTCCTAAATTATAGAAAATTTCAATAAAATACATTCAGGTGTTTTAAATTTAATATCGATAGATACACACATTCATACATACATACATACATACATACATACATCCATACATACATACATACATACATACACACACACACACACATACATACATACATACATACATACATACATACATACATACATACATACATACATACATACATACATACATACATACATACACACATTCATACATACATACATACATACATACATACATACATACATACATACATACATACATACATACATACATACATACATACTTACATACATACATACATACATACATACATACATACATACACACACACATACATACATTCATACATACATACATTGAATCTTTTTATATAGAGTGGTCTCAAACCAAATTTCAATAAAATACATTCAGGTGTTTTAATTTAATATCGATAGATACACCCATACATACATACATACATACATACATACATACATACATACATACACACACACACACACACATACATACATACTTACATACATACATACATACATTCATTGAATCTTATAAGCTGAAAATAAAAGAAACATCAATCAACCTCAACTCGGATGAAGATCTCCTTCTTGTTGAGTAAAAGCACTCGCACCCTCTTGGATGGGGGCGGTGGGGCACCCTGCGACGTGGACGTGGCGGCGGTCGACTGAAGCATCTCCTGGCCATCTAGCGACCTCTTCATAAACTCACCCGCTTGACCGGAGGCAGGGGTGGTGACGACGATGATGGCGGAGCGAGGAGAAGGATGAATAGAATTAAACGACGATGACTACGACGACGACGACGACGACGATGATGTAGTATCCTTAGACGAATATCAACGCGCTAAAAAATCCCATTAGAAGTACAATCAAGTACACGCTTATGTACGTTCGTACAAGTACATTATTGTACAGTTTAGTACAACAGTTGAGTTCGGCTAAATGAATATTTGAATTTCTCTTTCTTCTACAACAACAGCGAGAGTCTCAGAAACGATTTAAACTTTCAAGAAATCATGGAGCTGGGGGTGCGCGGTGGGGCGGAATGGGGCCGTTCTGTTGACCGGGGGTCTCGAATGCCCTGGAAACGATAACAAGAATTGAATTTTAACAACTTGTTTTAAATTCATTTCATTTAATTGCGTTTATTTATAAATCAACAGATTAATTAATGAACTATAGAAGCGGTGGTGGAAAGCAGTAAAAGTGGTAGTGATGATGATGATGATGATGATGATGATGATGACGGTCTTGATGAAGATGAAGTTATTGGGCAATGAAGAATTAAAGTTGCAGAAACAAATCAGCGAACAACAAGAATAATAATAATAATAAACACCAAGAACTGCGAAAATTATACAAATCAGCAAATTATTATTATAAAGACCAATTACAAAGATTATTCATGCAATTTTAAATGGTGAGAGATTACTTAAATAATAGAGAATATTATACTTCTTTCTCCTCCATTATTGAAATTATTAGTCCATCCGAACCCAGCCCCGTACATTCATTCAACCATCCGAGACTTATCCGTTCACCCACACTTTCCCTTTTTTATCCAGCAATCTGGAAATACCCAAATGTTTACAAATGCACGCTCATCCTCTCCAGTCGATGTAAATCAAATTACACGTTTGAAATAATAATAAAACATTTGCAAGTAAAAATAACCCGTGTAAATCAGATTACACATGTAAATTAAATTACAGGTGTAAATCAATAATAAGCACGTAAAAACAGTAAAAAATCCATTAAGTAGTAAATAAAATATAAAATACTTTCTCACGAGGAAACCATCCACCAATCATCGGACGCGGAAAAAACCAACCAATCATCGGACGAGAAAAACAAGAATGTACAAAAAACAAAGTTTTTTAAAAACACACTTTTATATTTTTTAAATTATGCAAATCGATTTCTAAATGCAATAATATTTTTACCATTGTTTATATATAGTGATACTTTAAGCAACATTTTAATAAGTTTTTGTCATACTAGTCAGGATTACCTAAAAGTTCATTTTATTGACGCTAGCGCCGCCTAGTGAATAATTTTAAATGACTTACAAAATAAATATTGAAATTAATTGAAATGATTAAATCGCTTCGGAAACTATTTAATATTGTTTTGGCAGGTGGCTAAAGTCTATGCTGAAAGTTTCAAAGTTCTAACTTGTCTAAAAATTGGTGAAAAATCAAATTAAAAATTTTGAACACAGACAGAAAAGTCAAGTTAAATAAAAGTGTGTAATAAAAACAACCAATCACTGGCGTGGTATAGATAGGGGGTCAGAAGGTGCGGTCCACCACCCCGACCGGCACTTTCGAAGTGGGAGAAAAAATGTTTTGGGCAGCAGAGTTTGAAAAAAAGTAAAAGTGTATTTTTTGATTTTACTCCTTCCCCTGGGTCATTAACTTTTTATTAAAGGTTTCACCTTCCCCTCATCGATTCTCCTGTTCCCGCTACCACTCGCTCTCCCGTTCCCGTTCCCGCTCACGCTCATTTCCTTTCTTCCACTCCCTCCTAACTTCTTTTAGCACATAAAACGTAAAATTAATTTGCAAAAAGTTGTTAGATTAGAAACCTTCAAACGTTGCTACATAAATTAAATTTGATTTTTTTACGCAAATCAACCTTTGATGTTCGTACACTTTTGCCCTGGGAAGTTATTTTTTATAAAAAAAAAAGTAAAAAAATTTAAATTGAAAAATAACATATGACCTTACACGAGATGCAAGAAAGAAGAGTCCAGTTTGACATTCACTGGCCTATGCCATGCCAGCCACGTCTAATGAATATTCATCGACTCAGTCATTAATATTCACAAGATTGACTCATTCGACCCGGACGTGAAAATTGATGACATACAAATCTCGCGTTTAAAGGGATTTCAAAGGTGTCCCCGCATGGACGTTTTGTGTGATGATGATGACGATGACGACGACGATGATGATGACGACGACGACGATGGTGATGACTATAGAGGTGCGGAAGACAACAGGGAAATGGAGGGTAGTGATGGTAATGATGATGTTAATAATGCAAAAATAATATAATGAATAACAATAATAATAACAAAAGTCACGTAATAATAATAATAATAACAAAAAGCCTGTGTATAAAAGCCGCATTCTCCAAATTCCATTGGGAGAGAAAAAGAGAGAGAGAGAGCAATGAGATATATAGAGAGAGAGAGACAGAGAGAGAAGCCTGTCAAACATACGGGCACTTGAAACCTACTTGCAATACCAGTTGTTAGGTTGCAGTGCTGATAGTTTGTGTATGTGTTTGTGTGTTTACGTGGTTTTGCGTATGTGTGTGTGTGAGCATGTGTGATGGCGGTTTTTACAACTGCATATAAAACCAGAATTATGTAATTATAGCATAGCCTTATTTATAAATTTTATTCAATTATTAAATATACTCCATAAATGCATTGGCTCTGTCACAGACGAAGACTACACTCGTCCAAATTTGTCTCTAAGGAATAGACCGGTCATGTCTCAACCTCAACCAGATGACAAACTTGCCGGCTGCAAAATCATCTTCTGCGTCAAACCTTCTTCTTAACTACATGCGTCGAAGAGCGAGTCTTTACAGAATCTGTTTGGATCGTCGTATCCCCAGGACGACAAAGAAAGCATTGGATTGCCATGTCTTTTAAAAATGGCCAACTTTTCCAATGATGAACTAGAGATTGAGAATTTCTGCATTCAACCTGTGGCAGTCAGATATGTGGACTAGAGGTGTGCACGGTAGTGGGGACAGCAAGAATACCGCGGATTTTGCGGTAATTCCGCGGAAATGGGGACGAATGAGGTGGGGATACCGCGGTAATGGGGACGACTTTGCGGGGTTACCGCGGGGATAGAAAAAAATGGTTGGGGGACTACCGCGGCAATGGGGACGAGTTTTTGCGGTATCACCACAAAATTAAAATAATTTATTTTCACATCAGCAGCAGCATTCTCTGCCAACGTTGGCAACCACAAGCATGACATCATCAGTTCTTAAATTCCACCACTGACGCTATCCACGACACTGTCAACAACTTTCGTGTCGTTGCTGTGCAACTGTGCATATAGTATGATAAAAAGTATTCTTCAATTGATACCGAAATACCTATTATACCTTTCGCTCTCTCTCTCTCTCTCTCTCTCTCTCTCTCTCTCTCTCTCTCGCTCTCTCTCTCTCTCTCTCTCTCTCTCTCTTTCTCTCAGCATTGCTTAAACATTATCACCATGGTTACTTAATCATTTGATTCTTTCTATCTAAATTCGCTGCCAGACGTGAGTGACCAGAGAGGTCAATATAGTAACCAGTGGTAGTAGTAGTAGTAAGAGTAGTAGCTGTGGTAGCGACGGTAACAGTAGCAGTAGTCGCTAGTAGCAGCGGTCGGTGTTGATTTAACTTTATAGTACGACTAGCACTTTCCTTGTTGTTTAGTCACCGCACTAATATGCAAAGAATGCAGGTTCTCATTAGGCGATGTGCAACACGTGTATGTATTGTGCAATGTACACACACACTTATATATATATATATATATATATATATATATATATATATATATATATATATATATATATATATATATATATATATATATATACGTGAAGAGCTGGAGTTCCTTCAACGACTCATGTCTCTGCAATAGAATAAAAAATAAAAACGTTATTACTGAACTGATGTTTTGAGACTGACTCTCGACAACATCATCAACATAAAGACAATCCTTATCACCACCACCACCATCATCACCACTACCATCATCATCACCACCATCATCATCATCACCATACCACTACCATTATCATCACCATCATCATAACCACCTTTTGTTAATTCCCTAACAGTTATCACATATTTATAAAACTTGTGCGCAGACTAGAATAAAAACTATTATTATTTATAGATAGATATGAACGAAAAAAAAACTTTAATCATCAAAAAATTGAAAACCTTTGTCCCAAAAACCCCTACCCTGGACTTCATTAACATACAGGGTTCTAGACACATACACGCACGCACGACCACACATTCCTCTGCACACATTCCAAACGGACACACACGCACACAACATGAACACCTGTGAACAAGCAGCAACAATACCAAAGCATTCCGATACCTGAAATCCCAGTTCGACCAATGAGAAGACTGGAAATTCGAAAATTCAAAAAGAGCACACGCTATTGGACAGTGTTAACGATGGAAAACCTTCCGAACTTGCTGGCGATGACTTTCAAACTCTCTTGCTTTATCTAAGGTGTGTGTCGCTCGTAGTGGTCAAACACACACACATAAACACATCACAGAACACTTAAACATACATCCCGTCTAAATTGTCTCAGACAGATGCAGACGTTAATCAATCTAATAAAATTCGCGATGAAAAACTGGAGACAAAATGTTGACGCAACGGACATTTTCGAGACAAAATGTTGACACAACAAGATGCTATAAGACAAAATGTTGACGCAACAAATATTTTTGAGACAGATGCAGAAAAAAACAATTTTCGCGATGAAAAACTCGCGCAATAAATGGAGACAAAATGTTGACGCAACAAATATTTTTGAGACAAAATGTTGACGCAACAAATATTATTGAGATAAGATGTTGAAGCAACAAAGTTCTGTGAGAGAAAATGTTGAAATACCAAGATGATAGATGTTATAAGATGAAATGTTGACACAATGTTATGATAAAAAAAAATTTTATCGAAAGAAGATCTTTTCAATTCTTTTCACACTGTATGCAGATAGTTGACAACCAATTGATTCCATCTAAACTGGAATGCGATTGGATGGCGGTACGCGCATGCGCACTACCGGACCAACAACTCATTGACAAAAAATATTCCCCCTATCAGTAGAGTGGCAGGCAATACTCTCACTTCCACTATCTCTCATCGTCGTAAGCGAAGGAGAAGTTTACGAGCCTGTCGCTCCAGCCAGTGGTATGAATGGAATGTCTGGAATGTATCTATGGAGTTACACGTTAGGCCCCTCCCCCCGCTCCTCTCTTCAATCTACGCGACCTTGTCTACCTCTCCTCTTCTGATGTTTATAGTCTCACTTTTACTTTCAACTCTGTTGTTGACAGTAGTGTCTCTATGTGGCTGGATGGATCATTGGTGTGCGTGTTTGTATATTATATGTACGTCCATCCATACGTCTGTCTATCTGTTTGTCCGTCTATCGATCCATCCATCCATCCATCCATCCATCTATCCATCAAATCAATTCCATTAAAATAATAATGATTACAAATATAACTTTTCCTCTGATAGTTTCACAACCGACAGAACGATAAAATCCAAAAGTAATAAAGATTTTTTTTTCGTTTACATAGAAACGATTCTCAATTTGAACTCAATAACGTCCACGGCGCCCTTACAAGGTCACAACCAAGATGACGACCTTTCAACTCCTTCCGCTGGAATTCCCCCAGAAGGATAGAAATAGAACGAGAAAATAAAAAGAAAACAAATAAATGACAATGATGATGATAATGATACCCAGGAGAATCACGTGGCAAAAGAACATTTATATAAATGATAAATTAATGAATATTAAATAAAATAAACTTATATAATTAATGAATAAATATGAAATTAAATTTATATAATTAATAAATAATTATAAAATTAAATTTAAAAAAATACATGAGTTTGAGTTTGTTTATTCAGTTATCAATACATACATAGGAAATAACGAAAATGACGAGAAAAAGAAAAAATAAAAAAAATAAATATTCATTAAAATAACTAAATAGCATGCATGATTGATGAAAACAATAAAAAAATTCCCCAAGTAAGTAGAAAGCTAATTTGAATTTATGCGAGATAAGAATCAGAAGCAAGCTGGCCAATTAAAAATCCAATGTGATGAGGGTGTCAATAAGGATCCCTAGGCGGGCAGGCTGGGCAGGGGCTAATAAAACCCGCCCTCTGGAAATTGAATCTTTCAAACGTCCTTGACACAATTTGGTCTTCAAATAGGGAAGTAAGCAGAGGCGAGAAACCTGATAAATGTGGAGGTTGCATGGGGTTGTATTTGTATCTACAGATATCTGAATTGGCTGAGAGGAAAAATCTTTAATTAAGAGATGTTAGGGTTCAATCCACTGTATTACAGAGCGGTCCAGTTTACTGTTAAAAATATGCACACACAAACACACACGTACACAAACAAACAGATGTAAAACGTGGATTAGTACATATTGAGTCCAGATGGTTTTGATAAAAATAACGAAAAAAAATGAACGAATGAATGAATGAATGAATGACAATGATGAATGAATGAACTAGTGTAAGAGTGAATGAATGAATGAATGAATGAATGAATGAATGAATGAATGAATGAATGAATGAATGGAATGAATGAACTAGTGTAAGAATGAATGAATGAATGAATGACATCACTGAATACGATCATGGCATGCCTGCAAATGCTTTCACACAAAGAAATGTTGACAATGGCAGCTCTCTATGCGCGTTTACTTTCTAATTTCTAATCGCATTCTATTCAAATGTACCAAGCCAAGAATCTTCCATGATGTGGTCGAGGTATCTAACTGGGTACTTACTAGGTATCTAACCGGGTACTAACGGGTATTTCAACGATAATTTCATCCTGGCTATTAGATAAGCATTTAAATGCCAACTCGAGATAATTAAATCAAAATTCCACTCATTTGAATTGCAACATTCCAATGTTTATATACACACACACACACCTGAGGTATTTTATCAATAATAATATATTTAGGAATCCCAATAACACTTCAAATATATTTATGCATGTTTCAAGGTATCCAAGTACAAATATTTACCTTTAGTACTATATCGGAAAGGTTTTGAGCCAAACCCCAACGGCATATGGACACATTTTATTAGTTGTTATAATAGAAAATACCAGCATTAGTGCTTCCTGCCTATCTATTATATATACATTATACAATGAGATAAAGAGAGAAGAGAATGAGATAAAGAGAGAAGAAGGAAGATATTTTCTTCAGTCCCATATGAGTACCCAGACATGCTCATCAACACCTCACTCTCAATCATCATCAATCATAACCGATAGTTGATTTACCCTCGTTAAACTGGGTCAGATCGCCATGATCTGTTGTGAAACATGATCAAGCCCTGAAGCTTGGTATTGGCTGTTTTAGTCATCCAGGTCAGATAAAGCAAGACTGAAGTGAGAGTCAACTGAGATTTTTAAGATTCCAAACAATCATTGTTCGTTCAATGACTCAATCAATTCATCACTCACTCACTCACTCACTCACTCACTCACTCACTCACTCACTCACTCACTCACTCACTCACTCACTCACTCGATTCATCAATCAATCATTGAACCAACCAAGCAATAAATTCATCAATATATCACTCAATTCATCAATCAATCATTCATTCAACCAAGCAATCATCAAAGATAAAACTTTCTCCTACTCACATTTTCAGATCCAATCTTTAATTCATTAACAAATAAAAAGATTAAAAAAATACATAAATATTTCATTCTCTCTAGGATTAACTCCCATATTAATTGACATACAAAAACAGCAAACATTGATTTTTTTCTACTGCATGCATAAAATTTGCACACAAATTATAGTACAAAAAAAAGAGTAATTATGTTATCCACACATTGGTTGGGGGTACAACTGAGGAGGAGAAGAAGAACAAGGAGAATGCCGTGATAGAATTGATTAAAAATATAAAAAGGCTTAAACAAAGAAATCAGTTTCTTGATTAAATATGAATTCAATCATATCATCATCATCACCATTACCATCATCATAACCATCACCATCATCACCATAGTCGACGTCATCATCGTCATCACCATCGTCGACGTCATCATTGTCATCGTTACACAACATAAATTATTTTAATTTAAATGCTTGGAAGAAAACTGATGTTTGGACTGTTGAAAAGAAAATATGTAAAACAGTAAGCCAAACAATAAACCAAATTGAACATTTATACATTAAAGAGTAAGAGTTAGAAAGAAATAGATAGACATACAAACACACACACAGACAGAGAAAGAGAGAGAGCGAGAGAGAGAGAGAGATAGTAGATAAGAGAGAAAAGTGTATCTACTTGTTGATCATTTAGGCCATGCATAAACAGAATCTTATTGTCAGGAATTCTAAGCATTCCACTTGTGAACAACAGCTTCTACTACTACCATGAGAATAAAAATATTATTTAAAAAATCAATAATAATAATTATAATAATAATAATAATAATAATAATAATAATAATAATAATAGTAATAATAATAATAATAGTAATAATAATAATAATAGTAATAATTATTATTATTATAATGATAATGATAATAATAATAACTACAGTGGTGATGGTGATAATGATGATATAACAATAATGATGATTATAATGATGATAATAATCTTACTAATTAAAAATTTAAGAAAACTACTAGTGGCAGGGTAATTGTGCTAGTAGTTGTGAATATTGGAGAACTTTATATTTGCAGCAACGTTTTTCATAATATAAGATTTTAATAAAATTATATATTTAGCAAGAAATTGTGCTGAAAATGATGATGGTGCTGCTGATTGGTTGATAATGCTGACGATAATAATCAGACGACTAATTCTAAATCTAAGGGTTTTTCAACATAAATTTACTCGAAAACTCATTTTATTGAATACCACTGACTCTACACAATACTTTCCTACTTTAATCAGCTGGCAACTTTAAAAGTTAAAAGGGCTCCAAACGAATGTTGGTGGCCGAAGAGGGAGGTGGAGCGATACCATAGCCAATGAGGTTCATCCGAGGCTGGTTAAATTGCTAGCTGAAGTGGAGGTCAATTTGCCGGTCCTTGTCCAAGTTATTGCACCTCAGTAGTTGGCGGGCCATGTGCCCATGAAAGCCTTGTGCTTTCGGCGGTCTCTCTGCCCCAAAGCCACATAAACACGTCACAGAACACTCAAACATACATACCATCTAAATTGTCTAATTGACAGATACAGACGTTAATCAAAACACATTAAAAGTTGAAAGTTAAAATGCAAAACATTTGTTGGCATCATTTTTTTTAAATGAATTGGAGACTTGACTTTGACTTGCTGAAAATAATTTTGCACTCTATCATATCACATATCATAACTAATCATAAGTTATTTAAAATTTAAAAAGAAGCCTAAAATCATTTAAAAAATTTATCTCTTACCCCTTGCAAGTCTTGCAGTTACAGTTACAGTAGTTACACTGTTACAAGTGTTACACCTGATCTGTTATTTAAGAATTTAAAATATCCAAATATATCCAAATGTCTCTAACTACGTTCACTTTAAATCCAAAAAAAGATGAACAACTTAACAAAACAAAACTGTAGTACGTAGTATATAAGTAATGATCAGTAATATATTGTACAGACGGCAAACACCTTGTGCAGAGACGGCAACTCACTCATCAACAACCTGTTTTGAAAATAAAACTTTTCTCGTTGAAACAGTGATGTGATCATGCGGTTTATGGAACAGGCATTCATACTTATTTTTTATCATATTTATTTTAGTTTTTTAAGCTAATAATAATACGCTGCGTAATATTTAAAAATAATAACTTTATTCTTTTGTAGAATAAAAACTTTGTTTCAATTTTAATGATTGAACTAATCACATTTCTGAAACATTCTGCTCATAGTTTGCATTCTGCTAACGAATAAAATATAACATGATTTTTAAACCTTTAAATTGAAACAAAAATTAGAAAATTTTTATATAATTAATTAATAATTAAAATAAAAGTTATGATTGATATATACATTGAGTAATGAGGTTAATTTAAGCCACCCTGGATAACAGTTGTGGCGTATTTTTAAGGAAAAAATATTCATTTGAGATAAAAATTACTCATCCTGTCTTGAGAGCTTTTAAGATTTACAAAATTATACATATGTTTTGTAATTTTTAAGTAGTTTAATTGGCTTGAGTTATTTGAAAAACAAGTTTTTTGTACTTAGTTTGAAATATGCTTGCTAGTCATACAACAAGGTTATCTTCATAATTGATTAATTAACTATATATAATCATAGCTTCTTCATTTAATCAAGCTGAAGCTTAGAACATGGACCCATTTCCAATGACTATTGCACTCTATTAAATTTTGGTGGTCTTCTGATTCCCTAATAATCATTTAAATAATTTTTTCGAACCTTGGGGTGTTAATTTTTTATTAGATATAAATTTTGTAAATTGTAAATTATTAGTATTTGTTTTTTAAACAAATTTAATTAAATAAAATAATTAATTAAATTTTGGGCTTGAAGAAGTAATGTCCTACTCTAAAAACCAATGTCTAGGTCACCACCTCCACGACATAAACAAACCGGCCATTTGGCGCAGCGGTTCAAAATGAAGAAATAATGTGTTAAAAATCTAACTAACAGAATAATAAAAATTAGTATTAGTTAAAATTATAAACAAGTTAACGATAGAACTCTTCAAAACTCTGCCAGACTTGTTGGGTTACATCACACTACAGTCACTACACACTACACTACCTGACTACTACACATACTTACACTACACTAATGACTACTACACTTACACACACTACTACAGTTCATTGAGTACATCAGAATCAAACTATCTCTTACCGCCCTCTCCCTTCTAGCATTAGCACTAGTCTAAATTTTCTTCAGTTTCCAGCTAAAAAGAAGATAGAGGAGGAAGGTATGACGATTTTCTTGCGACTACTTTTTAAGATTTTTTCATTCCTTTCCTTGCCTTATTTACTTAAAATAAAATATCAGCAGGAACATCAATTTTTTTGCTCACAACCCCTGTTAACTAGTGTTAACCACCAGGCTAACCACAAGCTGGTTAAATTAGAATATATTAACAGTTGACTAAAACCCACAGAATTTCTTGCAGACTCAGACACTATTTCACGACTGTGTTGTCGCTTGTTTGCAACTTTTCTGTTATAAGAAATAAAGTTTTATAAGATTATACACATGTAATTAAAAATAGCTTTATACCTTTAGAAAAAGTATGACCTGTAAATCTTAAACATACAATTTAAAGAAGATTCCATTTTTAAATTCAAGAAAAATCATAAAAGTAGTAAAACATTATTGAACACTGGGAAAATATAGCTTTGCAACATAATGTTGTATTCTATTTACCTATTTAATATAAATTAATTCTTAAAATTTGCTCAATTATGTTTAAAATTAAAATTTGTCTTTTTCCTCTAAACTTGAATAATTTAATTAAAAGCTTTCTTAAGTTAGGCCTAAAATCTTCAACTTTTAATAATAATTCTAGTACATTCTCTTTCTCCTTCTCTTACCACTTCTTTGTCACTGCACATACCGCTTTTCAGACAACCCTTTATTTGATAACTAAAAAAAATATTATTTATTATTGAATAAAACTTGTCTTTCAAATTTGGTTGATTTACTTGTTTTATAATATTTTTGTGAATAATAATAAAATATTACAAAGCCAGGGAAATCCTCGGTGACAATTTTCTATCCCCCCGTAAGGAAATGAGCTCAACGCTGCCGACTCTCGAAGCTTCCGGCACCTCCGCAGCTCTCGATTTGACACCAATCCGTTCGATCCCGTCCGTGATGGACAGAGTCAAGCCTTTCGTATCGCAGTTTAAGTGGGAGCATCTGGTGGCAGGTGTGACCGGCGGTGTTGTTTCCACCATGGCTCTTCACCCTCTCGATCTGATTAAGATCAGACTTCAAGGTGATGTTACTATTATTTAAATAAAAAAAATTCAATTTTTAAAGCGCCAAGGTACACGACTGATATGGAAATATTTTTAATTGGTTTGGAATTGGAACTATTTTTAAATCCTTTATATTATTTTCGATTGTCTTCCCGTCTGTCTGTCTGTCTTCCTGTCGGTCACAAACTTTGAGTCTCAAAATTAACTCACTTCCCGTTATCCGATCGAGCTGAAATTTGGTACATCGACTTGGGCTGCGAGACAATTGAATCTATCAAAATTTCAGTTTGATCGGAAATTGTATAATTAAGTTTTTCAAAAAACACCAAATTTTAACGGATTTTTAATTTTTGAATTTGGCTCTGGGCTGTAAAAGGAATTAGTACCGGAAATCTAGGATCGTATATAAAGGATTTATAATAAAAACTTTGTTTTTATGGGTTAGTTTTTATTTGGTTAAAACTATTTTTATTTGGTACTAGCGGGGTTACCCGGCGTTGCCCGGGGTTTTTAGAGGTTTTTCTAATGTTTGTCTCTCTCGCTCCCGTTTCCTTCTCCACTTTCCCGTTTTCGTCGCGTTCCCGGTCGCTTTTCCGCTCTCGGTCGTTTTCCAGCTCCCGGTCGCTTTCCCGCTCAGAAGTTTTGTTATCGATTTTCTCTCTTGCTCGCGTTTCCTTCCAAGCTTGCTCTCCCGATTCCAGTCGCTTTCCGCATTCCCGGTCGCTTTCCGCGTTCCCGATTCCAGTCGCTTTCCGCGTTCCCGGTCGCTTTCCGCGTTCCCGGTCGCTTTCCCGTTCCCGGTCGCTTTCCCGTTCCCGGTCGCTTTCCTGTTCCCAGTCGCTTTCCCGTTCCCGGTCGCTTTCCCGTTCCCGCTCACGCTTGCTTTCCCGTTCCCGGTCATGCTTGCTCTCCCATTCCCGGTCACGGTTGCTCTCCCGTTCCCGTTCCCGTTCACGCTCATTTTCTCTTTTCCATTCTTTCAAAACTTCTGTTAGCCTATAAAACGTAAAATAGATTTGCTAAGACTATATATATAAATGAATGTTTGTGGGTTAGTTTGTCTATTATAGAAACGGGAAAGCGACCCGGAACGGACAGCGAGCGGGAATGGGAAAGCAAACGTGAGCGGGAACGGGACAGCGACCTGGAACTGGAAAACGACCGGGAGCGGGAAAGCGACCGGGAGCGGGAAAGCGACCGGGAGCGGGAAAGCGACCGGGAGCGGGAAAGCGACCGGGTAGCGGGAAAGCGACCGGCAGCGGGAAAACGACCGAAAACGGGAAAGCGAACAGGAGTGGGAAAGCAGGTGGGAAAGGAAACGGGAAAGAAAGAGACAAACATTAGAAAAACCTCTAAAAAAAACCCCGGCAACGCCGGGTATCTCCGCTAGTACATACATAAACACACACACAGACACACATACATGCACATACACATACATACATACATACATACACACATACATACGCACATACATATATATATATATATATATATATATATATATATATATATATATATATATATATATATATATATATATATAGTTCCCGCTCGCTCACCCGCTCCGCTCCGCTCATTTTGTGACGGATTTCAAATTTTTTTTTTTATTTGACTTTCCCCTTGACTCTCAAGGTTGTGTGAAAATTTCATTACGATCGGATGAATGGTGTAGCAATGCCTAAAGGACATTAATATATATACAAACATTCATTTTTATATATATAGATGAATGTTTGTGGGTTCGTTTGTCTATTATAGAAACGGGAAAGCGACCCGGAACGGACAGCGAGCGGGAACGGAAAAGCAAGCGTGAGCGGGAATGGGAGAGCAAACGTGAGCGGGAAAGCGACCGGGAGTGGTAAAGCGACTGGGAGCGGGAAAGCGACCGGGAGCGGGAAAGCGACCGGGAGCGGGAAAGCGACCGGGAGCGGGAAAACGACCGAAAACGGGAAAGCGAACGGGAGTGGGAAAGCAGGTGGGAAAGGAAACGGGAGAGAAAGAGACAAACATTAGAAAAACCTCTAAAAAAACCCGGGCAACGCCGGGTATCTCCGCTAGTACATACATAAACACACACACAGACACACATACATGCACATACACATACATACATACACACATACATACGCACATACATATATATATAGTTCCCGCTCGCTCACCCGCTCCGCTCCGCTCATTTTGTGACGGATTTCAAAAATTTTTTTTTAGTTTTGATTTTCATTGACTCTCAAGGTTGTGTGAAAATTTCATTACGATCGGATGAATGGTGTAGCAATGCATAAAGGACATTAACATAAATACAAACATTCATTTTTATATATATAGATGGAATAGTTTTTATTTTGTGGTATGGAACTATTTTGTATTTATGGAACTATTTTGTATTTTGGAACTATTTTGTATTTATGGAACGATTTTGTATTTATGGAACGATTTTGTATTTATGGAACTATTTTGTATTTTGGAACTATTTTGTATTTATGGAACTATTTTGTATTTATGGAACTATTTTGTATTTTGGAACTATTTTGTATTTATGGAACTATTTGGTATTTATGGGACGATTTTGTATTTATGGAACTATTTTGTATTTATGGAACTATTTTGTATTTATGAAACTATTTTGTATTTATGGAACTATTTTGTATTTATGGAACTATTTTGTATTTATGGAACTATTTTGTATTTATGGAACTATTTTGTATTTATGGAGCTATTTTGTATTTATGGAACTATTTTGTATTTATGGAACTATTTTTATTTAGTATCTATGGAACTAGTTTTGTTTGATATTTAACTGTAATATATTGATAAAAACTACGGTTTATAATTCAACTTCATTAAAATATCTAGTCAATGAAGGCAAATCCCAGATGGGGGTAGTACGACCTCAGTACTCTGGCATGGTAGATGCTGCGATGTCGATTGTCAGAAAAGCTGGAATCAGGGGTCTGTACCAAGGGGCAGTGCCTAACGTGATGGGTGCTGGGTCTTCATGGGGCTTGTTCTTTTTTGCGTGAGTCAATTTGTTTTCGGCAGACTAGATCAAAAATATGTTATTTTCATCCATCGTTGTACATCATCTAATGTTTATAAACATAACTCTTTCATCTGGTGAAAAGAAAACTGTATTGCTATGCAGCGAGGTTTATCCATCATTTCTGAATAGTTCATGTATATCAACATGTTTTTCCGTAAAAACAGATACAACACGCTTAAATTACAAAGACAGAAAGGAGAACGAAGCACGATGCTGGATGCTCACGTCCACATGTGGATTGCGGCGCAGTCGGGTGAGTTCCACGCTTTTACGTTACTTCAGTGTTTCTGTGTTTGGGATTCTGAGTACTTTTTATTGTTCTGATTGCATTTTATATCTCTTTTATGCAACCATTTTTTAGAGAATTATTGTGATATTCTAAACAAGTAAATTAAAAACGAATTTTTAAAACCCAAGGCTTTTATATGTAATTAAAACACAGATTTTGCAATCAATTTTTTCTTATATTACTCTTTTATTTTATAAATGTTCTGCTAGTCACGAATATAAATTATTATATTTCTTCCCATATAAAAATGAAATTAATTAAAATTAACTAAATTAATTGACTTATTGTAAAACTAATAATTGAATATTGCATTGTCTTCTATTTTGAGCATGTATGCAAAATTTGAAAAAAATCTATCATCAGGAAGTGACTCAAAAATTGATTGCAAGATTTGAAACAGACAGAGAAACAGAAAGACAAACAGAGACGACGAGTAGATAAAAGCATTGTAGAAAAACATAAAATTAAACAATGCTTTAATAATTAGTTGTGTATACTAATATTTTTATGGTTAAATAGCTTTATTGTTTTTTAAATCTATAAAGTTTTAATTATAGTGTTTGTTTTTTGGTGTAGAGATGGTATAGAAAACTTGTCTTTCTACGAATGTGGTTGTTGTGTGTTTAAATTTATTCGCATTGCATTACATTTCAAAATTACCTCTTAAGTACAACTGTTCCTGTATACATACATGCATACATACATACATACATACATACATACATACATACATACATACATACATACATACATACATACATACACACACATACATACATACATACATACATACATACATACATACATACATACATACATACATGGAAGGTTAACGATCGATTGAGGAATGTGCCGTACAAATATTAACTATATGAATTTAATATACAGGTGTTTTCACCCTCATCCTTACGAATCCCATCTGGGTGGCAAAGACGCGACTGTGCCTCCAGTACGAGCAGATGCTGCCGGGTAAGAAGCAGTTTGCCAGATCTGATTCCAGCCACTATCGGGGTATGGTTGACTGTCTCAGAAAAATCTACCAAAGTGAAGGAGTTGTTGGCCTATACAGAGTACTTATTTGTTCTATGTAACCCATTATTGGCCATTATTTTGTTTCATCTAGGACAACAGCTCTATTGTTTTGTTTTGTGTGTGTGTGTGTGTGTACAGCTGTTTGAATTTTTGCGGTTTTGTGTTGAGAAGATTGTTATATAGCTTTATCTGAAAGATTTTGATGCTTTAAAATTTAAAGAATTTGTTGTATGATTTTAGAGCAATTTTATATTCACGTAAAATCTGACAGAGAATGAGAAAGTCATTATGCTCATTGAGGTTCAATTTAATTGTAATATTATTTCATTTTGTTTCCACTTACAGGGGTTTGTTCCCGGAGTGATAGGGGTCTCCCACGGTGCCCTTCAGTTCATGGCCTACGAGGAACTCAAAAAAGTTTACAATTCTTTCTACGAACAGCCTCACAATTCAAAACTGGTTGGCTGACCTATAATTATAATTATAGTAATAGCTTTATCTAAATTATTATTTTTTATTTATTTTTAACGTTAGTGAAAGGAGTTGGTCAACCCCGCGAGACACTCAACCTGAGCAATGCGTGTAAAGTCCTTACTTAAGGGAGCTACGATGGTGACTCCGGTGAGATTCGAACCGCCGACCTACAAGGCGATAGGCGAATGCTTAACCGCTTTGCCACCATAGCCACCTATTGTTATTATCACAATGGTTGTCATATGGTTGTTAGCATCATCAACATCCTCGTTGTTGTTGCTATGGATGAAGCCTTGCTGATATCTGTGATGAAAGCAAGCCAATTAAATTGATCAGTTGCAAAACTAAAGAAAGAAAGCCGAGAGGCAAGAATGCCCGGAACGCACACGACAGGGGATGAGCATTCTCTCCCTTCCCCCTTAAAATATTAATATTTCAATCATTTTCTATTTGGCTAGATGTCCCATATAAAACTGTCTGTGTTGTCTATTCAATGAAAGAAATGATGTCTCATATGTTATGATTGCTTATTAGGCTTATCTTAATTTTATTATTATTCATTATATAAAAAAGTGCTTATTTTTATCTCAGTTACCGATTTTATGCTTATTTAAAGAATATTTTGCGGAAATAAAATCGTACGGATTAGTACAACTTCTTTTTTACTGCAGGGCACTTTTGAGTACCTGATGTTTGCTGCCCTCTCGAAGATCTTCGCGGCATCGGCCACTTATCCTTACCAGGTGGTCCGCTCCAGGCTGCAGGACCAGCACAGGAAGTACGACGGAGTCGTTCACGTCGTCAAGGAAACTTACAGGTGAGTAGTAGCGTGTCATGTGTGCTTACCTACGTTGTACTCTTTTCACGTTGTACATCTTGTGTTACTTCTAAGGGAAATTGGTTTAATTTAATAAAAAATAATTTTTTAATTGATTGATTGATTATATTTAACACATTTATTATTACTAATTAATCAGTTGGTTCTTATTTCATAGACTATTTATTTATTTTATTATTATTTTTTTGTTCGATTATTTTTAAGTAATTGGTTGGTCATAATTAATTAATTAATTAATAAGAACCTATTTGAATAATTAATTAATTAATAAGCACATATTTGAATAATTAATTGATTAATAAGCACATATCTGAATAATTAATTATTTAATATTATTATGATTTAAACTTTCTATAGACACGAGGGCTGGCGAGGCTTCTTCAAGGGCATGGTACCTGCGGTCATCAAGGTCACGCCCGCATGCTGCATCACTTTCGTTGTGTACGAGCACCTCGTCGAGTACTTGAGGCCCATGCACACATGATGATCGTGATGATGATGGTGGTGGTGATGATGATGGTGATGATGATGACGATTGAGATGGCGATGATGATGATGATGGTGGTGTTTTTCCATTGGAAAATAAGTCTGGGAAACACTGGATTCAAGTCACTCTGCTCATTCCTACGACCAAGCCTGAAATGAAGTCCTTGAAGTCCTTGATGTCTTTGATGTCTTTCTTCTGCTAATCAATGACTGTCTGGTATTGTCAACTGTTTGTAGGTATTATCCATTCAACCAACTGTTTCCGTCACATTATTATTATTATTATTACTATCGATGTTGTAATTATAATAATTATATAAATAAGTCGAATTGTTCGATCTTGTTGTTAGGTTATCGTGGAGTTGATCTTTTTGGTCTTCTCAAAAATTCTCTTGTTTCGTTTTCGCTGTGATTATTTCGATATTATTCTGCCTTGGACGAGCGTGGTTTCTTCAAGGGGTTTTTCAAGGGGATCGCACCTGGGGTATCTGACCCCCTAACGTCGTTAAAACTCGGCCTTTCCTTCGGCACGTCTTGGATACACGTGCGGGTGGCTTGCAGGTGTGGTCCCGTATCCACGGGTTGTTTTCGGTGCTGCTGAGGTGTATCGGCACAAAGTGGTGCCCTAATAGAAAATAAATAAATAAAATGGTTAGACCGCAAAATTGAGAAATACGTGAAAGGGTTAGCCACGAGGGAGAAAGTTTAAAATCTAAGAAACAGGCGAATAAACCTAAAAAGCTGACGGGGTATTGCACCTGAGGTGTCTGACCCCCCTAACGTCGTTAAAATGAACTTTAGTTGGTGAAAGGACAGCCCGCCACGTGTCATAGGTCACTCAGTGAACGCCAAAGCTGGATTTAACCACAGAGACCATCATTGGGTAAGCTCGTAGAAATCAATCTGCTCTTGTCAGCACCATTTCAACTACCATAGGCATGAGATTGGAAGTCTGTGCTTTTGTTAACGACTTATGCCAGCAAACAGCAATGTTAAGCTGAAAGACAACCTCGGACAGTAAAGCGGTTGTTGCCAAAAGTTGTGGATTTACTAAGAGCCCTTCGACATTCTTTAAAATTAATGTCAATTTTGATGAATCACTTCGACAATTTTTTTTTATTAACGTCTGGTAGGTACTGTCTAAGAAGATTATTTAGACGCCTGCTATAGCGTTCTATTTAGTGTCAATATGGCGCGAAACCAGTGCGGCTGATTTATTTTTAGGATTCGGGTCAGTCCGGTTGTAGGTAGTAAAAGGTAGTGCGATTGCGGCCCGACCCGCTGAGAAGCCACCAAAAGCTTTTCATAGGTACACGATTTACTTCTTCTTAACCTGTCAACGTCTTTGGAATAACCTGACAGAGCTGACAAACTGACCTCTCCCGTCGAAGTTGAACCTACCTAATCGCTTCCACATGCCTGGCACAAACTTATATATTAGCTTTTAGCTAGGGTGCAATTAGTCCGTAATAAATGTCAATTAAACCGTAAAAAGAGACACCATTGGTCGCAGTGCTTAATTAAGGTTCTTTGATGAATTAATTAAGTTTTAAACTCCGCCTATTTATCCAACTAGCGGCATTGTCTAATTAGTGCTAATAAGATTGCTCATGCAGTTTAACAATTTACAGCTTACAAGTGATTATCATTTACGCTTATTGTGTATTAATCAAACGGATGAAAGCAGTGAGGAAGTTATCATCAATATACAAATAACAGCCGGATAGATATGATATTTCAGAATTTATTGGGTTAATAAGTAGGTTAATATGTTTAGAGGATCTGTAATGACTACCTACGAAGGTTATACTTGGATGGGATGATATACCTATAACGAATGATCAACCAACAGATGATGACCGACCGATATGAGTCATTTAAAGATGAAGATGGAACGTCAGTTTGGTCTTCCAGTCGTCAACCTCGTCTTGGAGTCACTCCAGTTCCAGTGGAAAAATCGCAGACGGATTTTTCGATAGCGAAAATTCTTTCACACGAGTTGCAAAAAGATGAACAGAATTCATCTAAGAATTCTTCTAATAAGCGCTGGCAAGCAGAAGACAAGATCGTTTACAATTCAGCAAGTGTTTTTTCGATTTCTAAGGGTAACGTGGGACCCGTCAAACTAGAGCCGTTTACGGGGGTACTCGGCCGCCCATCACCACCATCTTGTATCGGTACTGACCGGGGCATGAATGCGTCATCGTCTCTCTCCTCACATCTATTTGATTTCCAAAACTCTAAAAACTTTTCACTACTGGAGATTGACCGTTCGCAGTCTCCAAGCAGATGTCTGAATAATCCGTTAAGAAAAGAGCTCCCGATAGCAGGTTTATTTTTATGGATGAAATTTTTTAGAAGCGTTATGGCATGGTATAAGTACCGTATAAATCGTGTGCTGTAGATGTATACCTTTAGTTGTCCATTTTACACAATGTGTTCATAGCTTGGTTAAGTGATGAATTAAGCCTGTTTTATTAGTTGAACAAAATTGTATTTTTAGTTTTAATAAATATTCTTATAATATAAATTTCGCAATCAAATTCAGGTTCATTTCCACATCCGACCATCGGCCCGATTTATCGGCGCCAATTCACCGCAACAAACGATTCCCTGTCCAGTAAGGGCTTGGAACTTGGCAGAGAACCAGTTTTGCACCGATACGAGACGGCTGGCATTTGTCGCCCAATCCCTATCCGGCCTCTTCCGAACGAATGCGCATGTCTTCACACCTCACCAAATAGCAGTACGAATTCTTATCTGCGATTTAGATACGTTAAGTAGACAATAGATTATTAAAATACTTTTTTCTGTCCCAGACAACACCGAAGCAGTCAGGAACCATCGACACCATTTTATCTCCTTTCCACCTCCGTCAACTGAACCAGCGCGATCCACCATGGAGAGCGGCAGGCAGAAGTTGAAACGTCTGAGGACAGCCTTTTCCACTTTCCAGATGAACCTCTTGGAGAAAACCTTCAATAATCGACATTACGTCGTCGGAGAGAGGCGGAAAGAACTTGCAGGAAAGCTGGGACTTAGTGAAACTCAGGTTAAATAAACTACTAACAACACTAAAATAAAAGTAAAGTTTAACTTGTTCAACGTGGTCCTAATCCTTAGACCTCTAGGCCTAGGCCGCCCTAGGCCAGGAATCACTTATCCAACTTTACTCACTTGTGGGCTCGTTTCACAGAACATCCAGAGGCAGCCATTTATTAGGCTCCTACATTTAAAATTAATTTAGTGATACTTTAAAAGACTGTCAACTAAATGGTTTATGCTTTTACGGGTTTGATTACTAGTGGTGCACCCCTCCCACCAGGAGGTATAAAGGTCTCCCCGGCTTCAATGGTTTCTTTGGGCTGGATGGGCTCAATAAAAATAAGTTGGGGAAAGGTCAGATGAACTTGTGTACTACGATAGAGGTCATAACATTTATTTTTACTCTGGTATTATACGTATTTTTTTAAAAGAAAATTTCATGATAAAGATATAGACGTTTATAATGAGGTTTGAGAAGATTAAAATTTGATTGAAATGATTCTTGATTGAAATGATTCTTGATTGAAATGATGCTTGATTGAAATGATTCTTGATTGAAATGATTCTTAATTTAAATGATTCTTGATTGAAATGATTCTTGATTGAAATGATGCTTGATTGAAATGATGCTTGATTGAAATGATTCTTGATTGAAATGATTCTTGATTGAAATGATTCTTGATTGAAAATATGCTTCATTGAAATGATGCTTGATTGAAATATTTTCATGTCAAACTCAGGTCAAGGTCTGGTTTCAAAACCGACGTACAAAACAGAAAAAACTGGGACAGGACACAGAAAGATACCCGACAGAACATCACCACCACCACCGTCATCACCACCAATTTTGAATTATTATTGTATATTATTATTATTTGTAAATTATTAAATTGTTTTATGACGATATGCATTATGTTTCACGCGATAAAATCGTAGAGGTTTTGAAGCTAAAATGATACAAGTCCTGTTGAAGAAAGTTTAAAAACAGCAATCCTTGCTGTCTTTTAGTTATTCCCAGTGCAATGCCTTATGGATGCCTTGCCTCACCTATCCAAACCGCCAAACTGGCGCCACTTCAAATTGAAGTTGCAGGGCACGGCAATTCGACATAACTATTAAAAAATTAACTCATAATAAATGATAATTTTTATTTTTATTTTTGAACGGAAAAAGATTAAATTCTGATATTGCAAATATACTTGTTTTTATTCAATTTTCAAGCAGCATCACTGATCTTCACAAATGTTGACAAATATATACCTACGCCTACATGAAACACATGGGCATTGATTGGTTAAACTGGACTGACATGACCCATTATTCTGAAATTCGATTCGCTCTCCGCTATAGCCATGACCTTTTGACCGGCCCGGGGGGCATTTCAGCTAGGAAAGAAATTTATTGGACAATTAGGACCGAGTTAAAGAAGAACACGCATCGGATGGATGAGCATTCATCGCACTGTTTGCTATCAATAAAATCAAACGATTATTGAGAATTAATTGAGAAAATGAATAAATTACATTACCTTTTTAATAAAATTATTAAACATATTTAATTAGAAATTAATAATTTTTCTTATACATAATTAATTTTTTTATTGTAGTTTCCAGTTAATTCTTATTAATATATAGGCCTATTTATATTAATTTATCAGATTCCCTGTTCGTATTCATCATGTTCATTAAAGTATGTATTTATTATCTTCGTTCTTTATGAACAAAAAAACTGTTTCCGTTCTAAAATCAACCCAACCATAATGAAAAGAACATAAAATATTCAAATCCACTCCAACCAACCCGCCGATAATCGTCATCTCGACGTGCAGGAAGACAACAGTCGCATGGATAGCAGGGAGTGACATGCGATACCGGACCGACTGACACGGGTCGTGTCACGACGGGGAGATTTCCGCGTGACCTCCGAGGACACGTGTTTACCGACGGATCGGCAAAATGGCCGTCTTAACGGTATAATTATGCAATGCGGTCATCGGCTACCAGTTTGAGAGATCGCCAGCGTCTGAAAAGAAATCCCGCGTAGGAGATGACAGCAATATGAACCATCTGAAAAATTCATCGAAATAGTAGTACTATGATTTTTATTTATAAATTTATAATCGGTGTATCATATATATTAATTAATATGATAAACTTTACAAGTGCTGAAATACAAGCAATACAAGTTGTTTTTATTATGGCCCTGTTTTACCATGGTGGCCTGGTGGTCTGGCTCAAGGGCAGAAATTTCACGCTTCCCCAGATGGTATGCAAGGTTAGCGACGGTCAGCATGAATGAAGGAATATTATGCTGTGTTGCTCATTGTTTCATTTTTTTTTATCTTTGAATGCAAAATTAATGAAAAAAAAATAAATAATAGAAAAAGACTCGTAATTAGTGACGATAGTGATATCACAGATAAATATATACATCTCTATTACTTCACTATATATATATATATATATATATATATATATATATATATATATATATATATATATATATATATATATATATATATATATATATATATATATATATATATATATATATATATATATATATATATATATATATATATACCTTCTTGCATAAATAATGACGCAATTATAATATTAAATATACTCGATTGACGATTAACCGGTCAATTTGAGCGACAGACCTTGCGGCAGTTAGAATTTATTTAAAAGCGAGCGACCAGATTAATTACCAGAATATATAACGACAATAAAATCAATAAAGTAGTAACAGAAACAAATAAAAATAATAATAAATACGGTTAAATCGTCTAATACAGACATCTATGATTATGTATTAACGTATACTGACAGACCGACAGAGCGACCAAAACGCGTCGCTAGTGTTGTGTTAATAGAATGATCTCGAATGGAATGTAACGCATGTAAATGGAATGTAACGCATCGACAGTTTAGCCGGCTGTTTGCTTTCATGTTTGTAGATTTTGAAAACATCTTTTGTCGTTAGCTGGCCTGCATGTACCTATATTGATTTGTTATTCAAAATTAGACGGAATTCAAGCTCGTTTTGTGGTGGGTTTTTGACTGAAAATTTGATGACAATGATTGAGATGAGGTTTTTTTTGGTTCCATGTGGAGTCTCTTCTTTGCCAGGGGCGTAGCTAGGGGGGGGGGCAGGGGGGGCGAGCTGCCCCGGGCGCCATCTTGGGGGGCGCCGAAGAAGAAGATACAGTATATTCATGCTAGACTAACTCTCTCTCAAAGTTTGCGTAAGATGCAAGAACAACAGTAGTTTCCTTCCTTGCATCAGGATGTCGTCCACAGTCTAGTTGTATATCTGCTGCTTCAGTCCATTTAGTTGTTCTGCAGCATCAAACTTGTTAGGTTCTTAGGAAGGGAGAGAGCCATGTCACTCATGTGTTTCATTTCAAACCCACCAGCCACAATCTAGGCACAGATCTCTGGCTCAGGCAAGGTGGAACTTGGTGACCCCTTCATGCTCCAGCCACCAGTCATTTCACATCGTTGACGTAGAGCCAATGTTTTGAAAGCTGCTCTTGCTATCTAGAACGTCTGTGCCCTGTGCAGCACACCTCCTTTATGACATCAAGTTTATGACACACAGCCTAAGGACCATATTTAATTTCATCAGTGTGTGCATTTATTGACATTTATTTATTACATTTATTCTCACTGAGTTTTGTGGATTAAAAAAAAAATTATTTCTGTTCTTTACGGTATTTTAAATAAAATTTTTGCTTGCCGCATTTTTTTTCAAATACTGATCGCGAAAAGATGGCGCCAAAACGGGGGGGAGCGCAAAATTTATAGTTTTGCCCCGGGCGCCAAAAACCCTCGCTACGCCTCTGTTCTTTGCAGATAATCTCTCATCTCCATGCTGGAATCTAGAGACAAGGTTATCTGGGGTCGGTTGCAATGATCCCGGTTGTTACACCTCTTTCCGCAGTGGCGTAACAAAGGTATCTGGCGCCCGGGGACAAGGTATAAAAAATGCGCCCCCATCTTCCATTGTCTTCCCAATTGGACGACCAAAACCGATGAAACCGAAGGCGCCAGAGCCATATCCGGGACTCGGTGAGACCCTCCCCAAAAAATTTTTAGAAATAACTTGTGCGAAATAGTGCAAAAATACAATTTGTTAATTTTACATGTTTTACATGTTCAAAAATGGCTAAACTTTGGTGAAATTGTTGTCTTGCCTTTTGCTTTTTGGCGCCCCCAAAGCTTGGGGCCGGGGGCAGATGCCCCTCTTGCCCCTTCGCCACGCCACTGTCTTACCGTTAGTTACGTCACTGTATATTTGAGTGTATATAGTTACATTACTGTTGTCACTGCCCATAGTTACACCAGTGCAATCGAACGAACTTATTGAGTCCCCCATGATGATGAGGCCGATGAAAGACTTGCTCATACATCCACTCCACACTCATTTGAACTAAGTATTTACTAAAGTATTTGAACTAAAACTGTAAATCAAAAAATATTTTATTGGCCTTTAAATTTTCTGGGGAAACGAGCAACAAATCCTTGAAATGTCATATTAAAAAATTAAAAAGTTACAAGTTCTAGCCAGACTATTTGGTATAAGAGACTATAACTAGAGAGTAGACGCGTAGACGGTGAAGGATATCTTGTGGAAATGAAAAAAAATAACTACGGAGCTTACAATACAAACTGATGACTAACAGCATGGAATGCAATGCCATCTCATCTTAGATTACTTAAGATTACTATTTATTATATACGATATGCCCAACTTTTCATAGCAGTCTACTGTAGACGACAGATTAGGTATGTATTTCCAAATTTCCACTAAACTGCTGCTCCAAGCGATGTATGAATAAAAAAGAAGGTACCTAATAAACCATTAAAGATAAAAATGCCTGGTATGAGTTAGCATTAGCAATTATTGTTAAGAAGAAAAATGGAAAAAAACATTAGTAAACTTTTCATTAGATTAAAATTAATTTAATTAAATATTTTAAAAAATAGCAGAAAGAGTTAGAAGTGTCAAACCAGAACGATTTTTGAATAAAAAGTATTAAAAAATATTACTTTCTTCAAAAACTCTCCAAAGTATTAACGACACTAGACAAAAAAAACCATTCTGTGAAATAAAAAAGATTTAAAATCGATTGATTGCTCAGGCCAGGTCAATTGATTGATTGATTGAATTCTGCTGATCGAATAAGCAAAGATGGAAGATGTCTTGGTGCTTATAAGGTTACTCGTTAACAAGTCGATGTCCAAACCCATGAATATCGTCATCACTATCATCATCATCATCATCATCGTCGTCGTCGTCATCATCGTCATCATCATCATCATTGTCATCATCATCATCATCGTCGTCGTCGTCATCGTCATCGTCGTCGTCTTTGCCGCCATCACCTTCACCGTCATCATCATCATCATAATCACCAACATCATTAAAATGGCTTTTGGATCGATCGTAGTTCCCCTCCAGGCTTAATGGCATTCGAAACGCGAAAACATGCAGAAATTAAACAGAAACGTCACTTAAAAACTCTTGAAGAAAACTTGTTAACGTTTACAAGACATGCATCATCATCATCATCATCATCATCATCATCATCATCATCATCATCATCATCATCATCATCATCATCATCATCATCATCATCATCATCATCATCATCATCATCATCATCATCATCATCATCATCATCATCATCATCATCATCATCATCATCATCATCATCATCATCATCATCATCATCATCATCATCATCATCATCATCATCATCATCATCATCATCATCATCATCATCATCATCATCATCATCATCATCATCATCATCATCATCATCATCATCATCATCATCATCATCATCATCATCATCATCATCATCATCATCATCATCATCATCATCATCATCATCATCATCATCATCATCATCATCATCATCATCATCATCATCATCATCATCATCATCATCATCATCATCATCATCATCATCATCATCATCATCATCATCATCATCATCATCATCATCATCATCATCATCATCATCATCATCATCATCATCATCATCATCATCATCATCATCATCATCATCATCATCATCATCATCATCATCATCATCATCATCATCATCATCATCATCATCATCATCATCATCATCATCATCATCATCATCATCATCATCATCATCATCATCATCATCATCATCATCATCATCATCATCATCATCATCATCATCATCATCATCATCATCATCATCATCATCATCATCATCATCATCATCATCGTCGTCTTCGTCGTCCTCTGGCAGATCCACCATCTATTGGAAGACTGTGTAATGGAATTGTTATCTTAAAGGTGAGTTAATTAATAATATCAGTACTATTCTCAAATCTGCGAGCACTATTTTTAATTTCCCGCATCCCTTGGTCAATTTCTTCCCCCCTCTCTCTCTCTTCCTCCCCCCTCTCCCTCTCTCTCTCTCTCTGGAAAAGACACTCCGGTTGTCCCGGTGGGAATTGATACATTAGAGGAACTAGTAAAAGGAGTGTGGCGGAGTGAGTGTATTGAAACGAGATATTGACACATATATATCACGTGTTTTAAAAAGTTATCTGATGAAATAATAGGAGGAAAAGGAAAAAAGAGTGTGCGTATTTGTGTGTTTGTGCGAGAGAAAGAGTGAGAGAGCGCGAGAGAAAGAGTGAGAGAGAAATTGAGAGTGAGAGAGAGAGAGAGAGAGAGAAAGAGAGAAAGCAGGTTTCTTATAACAGAAATTTGAAAAGTTTGCAGCTGATGCTGGATGATGCTCACTCAAATGCACTACATTCTACAATATCTCTCTCCATATCTCTTTCTCGTTCTCTCTCTTTCTCGTTCTCTCTCTTTCTCGCTTTGTGTTCTATCAATAAATCCATCTTTTATATTTCGTTCTCTCCATCTTTAAAGCACACACACATAAACACTAAACACACACACAAACAAACAGACATACAAGTACACACATTTCATCATCATCACCATCAGCATCTCTTCAAGCACGTACACACACAGAGGAACGCACACACAGAGGAACACACACACATAGGAACACACACACACACGGAGGAACACACAAACAAAACAACCCATCAAACTGACTACCAAACGTGTTCCAAACCAACGAGCTTTTCATAGTAAGTAGTTTTAGATACTCAGCGGAAGGATTGCTGGAATTATATAGGAAATTGAAATATATTCTTTCATTTATTTAAAGATATTTTTATTAGATAATATTTTTAACAGAATGTTTACCTGTTGGAATAAAAAATAAATTTTAAACATCGTTTTAATGAAAGAGTTTGTATAATATCAGCTCAAATCAGCTGTGATGTCTCTCGAATAATAACGAATTTCTGTTATAATATTAAAAAAACGAAAAAGAAAACGGTGAGTCTATAATAATATTGTTTTAATAATATTTATTTTATTTATTTTCATTGAAATACGGTTAACAATCATTTACATTGAAGGGCTTGACTTATAGTAGTCACGCACGTTACCAACCTTCCCTAACTCCCCCTACACCCCTTCGGGAGATACAGGGCCAACGTATGCCCAACCCGTCAAAATAATTGGTTGCTATAAATACTTATTGAAGACCGGTGAACAAATCAAGCTTTGATGTTATATCCCTAAATTTTAACTTACGATTCGTAAAAATTTCAGGGTAGCCACCAATCCGAGTTTGAATATCGAAAAGATATTTATTTATTGAAAAATAATATAGAGTAGAGTATCTATACTGCATGGGCCGAATTTTTGCAGGCCGGCCCATCGGCAACTATACACGGCAAAAATCTCAGCCCATCCTGACCCCTGACCCGGCTTAATTTCAAACTCGACCCAGCCCGTTTGTTGAAAACCTTTAAATCAAGGTCAGGTCCGTGCAGTGAATGTAGTATGTATCCTTTAAGCTTTTACTCACAGCTTCATTACCTCTTTTACGTAATAATTTTTTTAAAATAGTAAAACCTTTCCATATTGTCTGTAATTTATAATCACGTGGCCATATGATGGTAAGGCATTGTTGTGGGAAGGTTGCCATGCTG
The DNA here is from genome assembly GCA_963978895.1 of Erpobdella octoculata. Taxonomy (NCBI): domain Eukaryota; kingdom Metazoa; phylum Annelida; class Clitellata; order Hirudinida; family Erpobdellidae; genus Erpobdella; species Erpobdella octoculata. The sequence goes on along the minus strand of OZ022245.1, from coordinate 716,423 downwards.
ATGTTCCCGTTCTATGCAATATTCTCTCACTCGATCCAACACCTTTGCTGTTCTTCCTCTAGCTTACAAACACGTCTAATAAATCCCCACCTAACTCACATGCAGAAATGCTTACTCATGTTGTTGAACTTCAAAGAAGTCTTCTTCTAATGAAGTTTTTTGTATCGCTCTCATTGCAAGACTCCAGACTTTTCCTTGCAGTACAAGCCTTGGAAAAATACCCCCACCTCGACCCCGAGACATTGTTTCAGCATTTTCGGCAAGCAGATGTAATTGGTTCAACCTCTCTGGTTAGGGGATTAGAAGCCGTTTGGTCGTGGAACACCACGGAGAAGAGGAATTTCGGTACCCACCTAAGCCCTAACTCCCTAACTCCTTCTAAGATGAAATCATCTTGTGAACGTTCTACATGTACACATAGATGTTCGCTAATTACTTGCTAACTAGGACAGGAACGAACGAACGAACGAAAGAACGAATAAATGTTAACCATTGACATCAGTTTTAAAAGATAAAAGAACAGTAACTTGTACATTTACAAATTTGAAAAAAATTGGGTACTTTTAAGCCAATACTAAAGAACTACCAGAAAGCTGGCAGAGTATACGAATGCACACATCTACTTGATCACACGCATGTCTACTTGACAACAGAATGCCTAATTGACCACACGATGTCTACATGGCCACAAATATGTCTACCTGACCACAAATATGTCTACTTGACCACATATATGTCTACTTGATCACACACGTGTCATCTTGAATTCATGACAACTGAACCGCTTTCAAAAGCCATTCCCCGATTTCAGAATAACAACCCGTTTGGGCTGCAAGAAGCTATATTTTTTCGTCCGAGCGACACATTTTCTCCTAGAAAACAGCCCAGCTACCTACTTCTGCAAGCTGCTTTAGCTAGTTAAAACTTTCAGCTAGCTACTCTTGCTGCCAGCTACTCTGCTAGCTATTCCTGCTAGCTTGAAGCTGAAGTTTGAATCTACAATTATGTTATCCTAAATGCGGAAAAGTTCAATGACAGGAAAAGTTTTGAGTTTGATTAATTAGGAGTAAAGTGATGTAAATCATGTTTACTACGTTGGTATTTTACTGCAGACTGGCAGACTTGCAGACTTGCAGATCTGCAGACTATGAATTGAACGTATTCTGCGAGTACAAACAAGACAACGATAAAAGCCAGACTTACATCTGGTTCATACACGTGTGAATGAGCGTGTGTGTTTGTGTTTGTTTGTATGTATGTATGTATGTATGTATGTATGTATGTATGTATGTATGTATGTATGTATGTATGTATGTATGTATGTATGTATGTATGTATGTATGTATGTATGTATGTATGTATGTATGTATGCGTGTGTAACCTTTTGTATGTGTTTTCACTTGTGCGTATGTGAACAAGCACATAGAGAAACACACACACACAAACATATTCAATTTGTTGTGCAGACGAAATCGTCAAGGTTATTCTATAGAGAGAGATAATAATAATAAATAGCATTGCTTTGCTTTTTACTCCAACGGAAATATGATAGAAGAAGAAGCGTGGATGTTAATAAGAAAGAAATTATTGAAATTATTGAAATTAAATTATGCTTGTTTTCATGTAATTTCTTCAAATGTGTAGATTTTGTTGTGTGTTTAGTATATTTATGTATGCCTTCTTATGTGCATATTTTGATGTGTGTTTCTTTAGATGTATAGATTTGCTTGTGTGTTTATTTATGTGTTTCTTTTTAAGCGTGGATTCGCTTATGAGTTTATGTAGTGATAGATAGTTGTACGTGTTGGGTGTTTCTTCCAGGCTTGGAACCGCGGGGACGGGCGCAGGTAGTGAGGTAGGGGGCGAAGGTAGTGAGGTAGGGGGCGCAGGTAGTGAGGTAGGGGGCGCAGGTAGTGAGGTAGGGGCGCAGGCAGTGAGGTAGGGGGCGCAGGTAGTGAGGTAGGGGCGCAGGCAGTGAGGTAGGGGGCGCAGGTAGTGAGGTAGGGGGCGCAGGTAGTGAGGTAGGGGGCGTAGGTAGAGGGTAAAGATTAGAAAAATACTTTGCACTTCGCTCGGAAGATGCTTAGAATTTGCGGCTTTTTTGAGTTTTAAAGAAGAGTTGTTAACTTAGTTATAAATTCTTTCAGTGTTGTTTCACTTTAGTGGCGGTAGGTAAGTTAGCCTGAAAAATAATCAAAATCAATGGATGCGCTGCTTTTACTTTGGTTATCATGGAAAAAACAATTCACAACAAGATTTGCAAAATAAATCAAAACGGTAAATATAATTATTGAGTAAAATATAATATAATCTAAAAAGGTAAACAAAGTAATATTTTATAATAATAATAATAAGGTTTTTAAAACCAGTTTTTAAAGTTTTTGTGAAAAGAAAAAGTTTTCTTTCCTAGGCTTGCTAGATTTTTGTCGTCTGCTGTTGCACTCTTGGATTCTAATTTAGTAATTCATATCTCTGTATTATTGTATACAAGTATACAACACTTTCACGATCTGTGTTGACATAAAGCATGGACTTAAGTCTATAGAAAAAGTCGCCATTTGCTTGGGATGCCATCTTTGCGTATGAACGTGCTTTTTCCATTTCGCTCCATCGCCTCCACCCCTTAAGAAGTAAGATTTTACCCATCTTATGACGTCTGGTTTCGGTCTTAGATTCCATGTCCTAATAATAGGTATGTGTGGATTTTCTGGTGTGTCTTTCGTCATGTGTGTAGATTAACTTTTGTTTTTTTCAAACGTGTAGCGGAGACGGCCATCTAGTGAGTGGCCTGTCCAGCTAGTTGGCCTGTTCTTCATGTGTAGATCTGCTTGTATGCTTGAGTTTTTCTTCATATGTGTGGATTTGCTTGTTTGTTTCGTTATATGTTTAGTTTTGCTTGAGTTTTTCTTTATATGTGTAGATCTGCTTGTGTGTTTCTTTATATGTGTAGATCTGCTTGTGTGTTTCTTTATATGTGTAGATTTGCTTGAGTTTTTCTTTATATGTGTAGATTTGCTTGTGTTTTTCTTTATGTGTGTTGCATGTGCTGTTCACACGTGTAAACACGAGCGGCTGTTTTGTTTTTTAAATGTTCTACATGACTACGAAACAGTGCTAATGTACGATTACAGTGTTATATACTTGCTATGCATTTCTCTCATATTATTTAAATGCGTGTACTACAAACAATAAATGTTGTTATTTCAGACCGCGGCTTACTACAGAGGCGCTACTAGTGCGCTTTCTCAATCTCTGTTTCATTTACTACGTCTAAAAAGTACTACGATATATTCATCTTTGAACCTTTCATTTCTACAAGTTCACTCTCTTTTGGAGTGATTTCTCTTTTTTCAGGAAAAGAAAAGTGATTAGAGGAACGTGTGTGGCGGACGTGATGATTTGTCGATGAGTTTTCCAGAAGGTGGACGATGCGACGGCCATTTTACCTTCTGAAGTCTTAGGGCCATCTTGAGATATTAATTAACTATACTTTTTTTTCTCTCTTTTATGGTTTTCATTCCACTCCTTAATTCAATTAACATATTTAGTTTCCATTAGATATATTTGATCATATATTATTGGCATTCGGATCAACTTAGTTCGGCTGAGAGCTAACACTCACACACACACATGCATACATGCACAAATACAAACACACACCCACGTAGACAAAGTGCACGCACGCACACACACACATAAACAAACGCACTGACATAGAACTACAACTAAAGTTCAATTCATTTTCCACATGGCTCGCATCTATACCATTCTAGCGCGGTTCAAATCTGAAATTCAGCCTGGTTTCAGTTGGTAACTTTTTTTTCTCTCTCCCACATTGAAGTAATGTTGAACGATTATTGCACCGTAGGTACCTACACACGTGTTTCTTCTTCTAATTCTTTTTTTCTTCAAAATAATTTAGTTGTCGGCAAGTTCGTTGGAAATTTTTTGTTTTTGTTTTCTCTGATAAGACGAACGGATAATTAGGAAAAAAATAACAAAAAGACAGCTTTATAAGCTTATCAGGTGGTTTTTTTCTTTCATCCGCATTATCTGAAACGTCTTCTTATAAAATGTAGATGGAAGCACATAATTCTATTTACATTCAATTAGGAATTATCTATTTTCAGTTAAAAAAATAAAAAAGAAGAAAAGAAAGAAAGAAAAATACCAGCCTTCCTCCAACATGAGTTCAATCCTACAGCTTTAGAGACGACACCTAGTAACAATTTCAGCAGCCCTACTAACACTAACACCCACAGTTGTGTTACATCATCACCAGGAGGCGCAACACTAACCAACTAACATCATCTAACACCTGGCAGTTCTTCTGCTTCAAGGTCCTGCGATGTCTCAGAAACAGAGCCACATCGTTTCGACAAACCTCTTCCTCAAGGACAAATCCCGACCGAGCACCGCTAGGAATTTCGCCGACGATGATCGGGGGGCGTTCAACAGCTGGGACAGGCCGGCGGCGCAGTACCCCGTCCCGACGTGCATCTCCGGCTACCAGCCGTCCCCCATGACCACGACCACCATTACCACGAAGCATTACTTGACCAGTCCGGAGCAGGTGCAAAACTCTCAATCCCATCATAATCATAATCAACAATCGCTACAGCACCAGAAGCCGGAATTCGTACTCCTGCAACAGCAGCAGTATCAGAAGCTCGTCGAAAAACACCACAGGCAACAACAAGAAATGTTGAAACAGAAAGAACAACAGCTGCAACAGCAACAGCAACAGAATCTACAACAACACCATGCTCTGCTCCACCAGCAGCAACAAGAACAACGCAAAAAACACGAAGAGCAGCTACGCAAGCAGAAAGAATACCTGAAACAGCTGCAGCACGGGGGCGTTCGATTGACCGGGGTGTACCCTCCTGAATACTTCCAGCGGGACGAAGACGATCCTTCTCCGGATGACGACGACGACGACGACGTGGACTACTACCTCCCTCCACCAGCTCAGTTCAGCACGAAAACCACTCGTATATCTGCTATCCCGCCACCGGAGGATTTCCAAGCCCCTGTTTCCGGCACCCCGTACTCAACCCCTCTGAAGGAGGGTAAACCGACGGGAATTTTGAAGTCGGACAACGCCAACCTGAAGCTCTTCGTCACTCCAGCTACTTTCGGGAATAACGCGAAGAAACAGGCCGGCGTTGTTGTAGACTCACCGACGACGGAAGCATCGCAGCGCAGAACGACTGGAAGCGTGGAACACAAGATGAACGGCAAAGCAACGGCATCAACAACTGTCGGTAAAAACATCCAATCAGATCGCATGAACGACCTGGTGAGCAAGAGCGGAAACGTCGGTAAACTCGAAAAGAATTCAACGCCGAGCGACGAAAACAGTCGCTCCGAGAGAAGAAGAGCCGAAGAAACTGCACCGATCGATTCGAAAAAAGTAATCAGCGATTCGCGCGGAATGTCGGAAAAGTCAAAACAACCGGTGATGGATCGGATGCAGTGCGTAGATGATGATGCTAAGTCGATATTGAAAAAAAATTCAACATCACCCGGAGCCGGCTCAAGCCCTGCCGATGTTGATCGTCTAGACATGAAGAAGGCGTCGCCAGTGACTGTAAAAGAGGGTCCCGAGAGGTTTCGCACCCCCACTAGCCCGTCGACGGATCTAGGCACGGATCGCGTTTCAGTCCCGCCGGTTCTGATAAGAAGACAGGTCGATAGAAGCAGTTTAACAGATAAGACGAAATCAGATATTGAGAAAGTGAACCACGACTATAAACCCGAAACAACTCATCCCCAAGAGCCGAAAAGCATCAACAAAAACACCGAAAAAACCGCTACGAACAAAACTATTTTTAGCCACGAAGCATCTAAAGCAAAGGAAGAAACGATAAAGGCAAAAAGCAAAAGCCATTCTCCAGCTTTGGTCGTAACTGAATCAAACACCGTTCCTGCAAAGCCTATAGAAGTCAAAATGGGTCCGAAAGAAGCATCATTTATTAGAACCGGCTCTATTAAATTTAAAGTCGATTCGACACCCAGGAAATCACCAAGTCCGGCTCCCTTCAGCCTGCCAACACCTGAATTAAAGGTCCAGTACGTCTCGAAGCCGCCTAGAAGTCCCACTGGTTTGAATCCAGCTGAAACGTATCCCGTACCCGATTCGCCCGTTGAGAAATCTGGAGACAAAAGCTTTTTCGCCAGCATGTCGTCTCCGTGGAATGTCAATAAAACAGTTTCCACCACCAGTCCCATGCCCGATGGAAAACAAATGAGAGAAGGCGATGAAGAAAAGTCAGCAACAGATGCAAAGTTGTCGAATACTCAGAAATTTCTGAACTTCCTTAGCGTAAAGAAGAGTCCGATAATGTCTTTCAAATTCAGCAAGTTAGCTATGTGTGTTATTATTTTAGTGGTGTGACTTGTTTTTGTGGACCTTGAAAGATGTAATGTAATGTGACGTGATGTGATGTGATGTGATGTGATGTGATCAGTGATGGGCAGTAGTTAACTACTTTTAACTACTTTAGTAGTTAACTACTTTTAACTAATTTAGTAGTTAACTACTAGTTTAACTACATGGGAGTAGTTAAGACAAAAAGTTTAACTACCCGAAAGTAACCGGTAGTTAAAGAATAGTTTAACTACTTTTTACAGTGGTTAACTACAATTAGTTTAACTACCTAAAAGTAGTTAAAGCCTAAAAAAATTAAATCAGCCTCAATAATATTTTACGCAATTTTTCAATTGACTCAACAACAAACTTACTGCTCATGTATCCTCATCTAACAAGAGTTTTTCTCAAGTTTAATACAAGTCTACCAAGCAGTGCTGCTGTTGAGAGACTGTTCATTTGTGCAGGTCAAATATTAGTACCAAGACGGTGCAAAGTGTCTGACAGTATGTTTGAAAAGCTTGTTTTCCTGCGTCATGTACTCAAAAGATAATCATCTACAGGTAATAAGACGATGTTTGACACCGTCTGAAGTAGATTGATTGAAGGGATATTCAACTTATAAAATATGTCTTTTCATTAATAAATTAAAAAAAAACAATTTGTCATGGCTTTATTTAATAAATTAGATGGTGAACATAGTTAATAGGGATCATGTGAGGCCTAATACAGCAATGCAATTTATTAGTGTACAAGTTTATAAAAAAAAGTAGTTAAAAGTAGTTAACTACTTTACAGTATTTAACTACTTTAGTTAAACTACATCTGACAAAAAGTAGTTAACTACATAGTTTAACTACTAAAAAGTAAATGTAACTACAGTAAAGTTTAACTACTTGAAAGTAGTTTGTTGCCCATCACTGGATGTGATGTGATGTGATGAAATGTAATGTAATGTAATGTAAAGAGCATTTTTATAGCGCCTCTTCATAGCAGGGCTATCAGTCGCGAGTTTCTGTTTAGAGCAAAAATCATCATTTTTAGAAAGCTGTTTTTTATGCCAAAATGCAGGTATTCTGAATTAATAAAAATTTACGCTTTTGGGGCTAAGTGTGTGAGATGAGGTAATTGTACTATGAGGTCTTGTGGATGTGTCGCTAAATTTTACTGCCTTTCAAAATAATAAGAAAAACATTGAGTTGACCTTTGGACATAGGCGCCAAAATCAAACCTTCGAACCTTTGGATCAAACGTCCAGAACCTCAGCCTTGCAGCTAATAAATAAATAAATACTCTTTCTGCCAAATAGTATCCGGTTTGATATGTCGCTATATTTACACTGTATGTAATTATGTTGAAATATTTTAGAAACGTGCTTGCTTCGTTTTACAGGAACAAAAGCACCGACAGAACAAAAATCCAGAACCGAAAAGCCAGGAAGAAATCTCTAGATCTTCTTTCATCTGACGCGAAAAAACCACTTCAACACCATTCGACTCCACCGCTCAGACCCCGGGGTCTTTCTGACAACGATCCAGACAAGAAGGAAAAACAATCGAGCTCGGCCGTTTCCGCTCATCAATTGAACACTCTCTCCTCACCTGGTGACAGGCTTTCGAAACTCAGCGAGGAGAGTCGGCCTTCAAATGGTATGATGCAGAGATGTAGTACTTGGTACTCGTACTCGTACTCGTACTCGCACCATAAGTACTCGCAACATCTCTGGTATGATGCAGGATGTAGTACTTGGTACTCGTACTCGTACTCGCACCATAAGTACTCGCAACATCTCTGGTATGATGCAGAATGTAGTACTTGGTACTCGTACTCGTACTCGCACTATAAGTAGTCGCAACATATCTGGAATGATGCAGGGGTGGTTTGTATCTGTTTTGGTGTCCGACGAAGATATTGGAACTAGACGAAGCCTTTAAAAATAGGACTGATAAATAGAAATAACTCCAGTTCTATCCCATTTACTAAAAAACTAAAAAACCGGTTCTAAAGACTAAAAAACTAAAAAACCTTCCACTACTTTCTGCTACCTTTCACTTATCACAAAATGTCTATTCGACGTAGATAGGAACTTTTGCTTAAGTTTAAATAAACTTTGACATAAATATTTATTTGGCTTTCAAAACTGAATCATCTGGTAAACCCAAAATATAATTTAACAAGCTCATCATCTGGTTATTAGTTTTTTTTTATAATATGTTATATGAACCGTGATTTACAACATTTCCAGATAGGAAACCATCGGTTGAACTTCTAGCAGTTGAAGTGGACGCAGAAGGCGTTCCAACGAAGCACATGGTCGTCACCCCCTCCTCTTCCTCTAAGCTCATTTCCGCTGGTGAAGACAGCAGAGCTGGGTCTCCAACCTTCAAGCACAGTCGACAGAACTCTAACGGATCGACAGTGTAAGGCGCTTATTGTGTATTTCAATCAGCGGCAGGTATATTGTTCCACAAGAACTGCCGTTGTTTATCACTAACTGATGAACTACAACACGAAATCACGTGTTCTCGTTCCATAGATTTTCTGGCGATCTGAGCACGAGTTTTGGAACTCCTGAAAAGACCACTCCGTCTCGCCAACATTTCGTCATAGTGGCCATAGACTTCGGCACCACTTACAGTGGCTACGCGTTCAGCTTTGTCAGAGACCCAGAGTCGCTGCACATCATGCGACGGTGGGAGGGTGGCGATCCGGGATTGGTCAACCAGAAGACTCTGACGACATTGTTGCTTGACCCGGAAGGAAATTTCCACTCGTTTGGATTCAATGCAAGAGATTCTTATCACGACCTCGACCCGGAAGAAGCGAGAAGCTGGTTCTATTTTGAGAAGTTCAAGATGGCGCTGCACCACAACGCCGTAAGTGTTTAATTTATAAGTTATTTCCCGTCTCTCTCTCTCCATTATCTCTTCCTGTCTCTTCACTCTGTTTCGATTAGTTGAAACACATAGCCGAGTGCTTTCATCCTTAATTACCAATTTGCATTTTATTCCTTTGAAAACGCAAGTTTGGCATCGAAACAATCCAGCTCATTTAAAGATAAAAAATATGTTTATGAATTAATCGGTACTATTGAACAATAACAATTGTATTAAACTACTTGTTTATCAGGAACTGAACAAACACACTACAATAAAGGCCAACAATGGCAAACCCTACCCAGCCTTCTCTGTCTTTTCTCATTCTCTGAAGTTTTTCAAGGACCATGCCCTTCAAGAGCTTACAGACCAGTCGGAGACAACGATTTTGAACGAGGACATCCGCTGGGTCATCACCGTTCCTGCCATTTGGAAAGCACCGGCAAAGCAGTTCATGAGGCGAGCAGCTTATCAGGTTTGATAACGCGTTAATAAATTAGAATCGATAATTTATGTTAATTTATTCGGGTTAGCATATATTATAGATTATGTAACGATACGATACCTAGGCCGGCATTGCTAGCGCAGACAATCCAGGCCAGCTGTTGATTGCCCTTGAGCCGGAGGCTGCCTCCATCTACGTGAGAAAACTGCGAATCTACCAGCTGGTTTCAGACGCTACTCCCTCTTCTGCTACTCTTTCCACGTCTACGTGCTCCGCGGACGGTCTCAGGGGGGCCAAAGGTCATGGCCAGAAAAAGGATGGGACTCCATTGAAAGGTGAGACTGGAAAAAGGTGTCCGCAGCTCCCGTAGGGGTGTGGGGAAGCCCCTTAAAGAATTTCCTTGATTGATCTGTAAAATTACAGTAATGAATTCAAACCCCCTTAAATATTGTCGTATGCAAATTTGGGGATGTTCGAAGCATTTATTGACGACACCTTTTGACAAACATATCGATGACATTAATCGCAGGTGAAACACAGAAATACAAAACCTTACCGACCACTCCAACGATCGCCAACCACCACCTCGTGACTTCACCGACTTCCACCATTGGCCAGGAAGTTGACATTGACGGTCGGTTATGTTGCTTTGATGTGACATTTTTATATAAAAAAAAATATCTTTTTGTTTTGGTTGTATTATTAAGAATCATTTCTCAAGCTTTGTGGTGATAAAGATTGGAAATATATTCCAAATATGTTTAATAATAAAATGTACCTACTCGTACAGCTGGAAAACAGTGCATACCTACCACTGATATTGTAAAAGTCTTAGTCGTTTAGTGTTACCATAATATTCTATAGCTAATATATGTGCTATAACCGATTTCTTTTTAAGTCGAATTCGCTACAACTGATTTCATTTTAGGTGGAGAACACTGAATACTGTAAAATAATTAAACATTATGTTATTCCTCCATCAAGGGACGAGATACATGGTAGTAGATTGCGGGGGTGGAACAGTGGATATCACGGTCCACGAGATGGAGTCAAACGGGGGCTCGCTCAGGGAGCTTCACAAGGCCACCGGAGGGCCATATGGATCTATAGGTGGGTTGAATTAATTATTAATGAATTTAGAGAAGTTTTCAATGAATTTTATATTTTGTAAATTTTTATTTGATTTCGAAGAGGTTTGCTTCATTTCCTAATTATTCCTGATGAAATTCCAATATTACTGAAACAGAAAGTATTGTATTTCTCGTATAATTATCCATGCAGTTTTAATAATTGGCTAAAAACATTAAAAAAAACAATTTAATAAACAATGAAAACCATTTTCAATTCACTCTGGATGTCTATCGAATGATCAAGTCTGTTTTCAATTAATTTGCAAACAAAATATCAAGTGTTATTCATTGTTTAGCTAGTATTTCAATTTTCTCGTCGTCATCATCATCACCACCACCACGATCATTATCACCACTACCACCATCATCGTCATCATCACCACCACCATCGTCATCTTCACCACCATCATCATCGTCGTCGTCGTCATCATCATGAGTTTTGTAGACTTCCCAATTCCCAATATAGTATAGCTTATGTTCATTTAATTGACTTTATTTATAAAAGGATTTTTTAACATTTCAGTTGAATAAATTATAATAAAAATAATTACTTATATTATTGTTATAGTCTTGAATAATACAAACGCAAGTATAATGCTGACAAAGTAAATCGTGTGTTTTCACACAAATTATATACAACACCTAACGTACATTGCATACTAACAACTACATGGAAAACTAGTTCATCCAATTAATTGACCAGGCGTATATACAACGTCTCACAACATGGAAAACTTTTCCATCCAATTAATTAACTGACCAGGCATCGACTACGAGTTCGAAAAGCTCATCGTTTCCATCTTCGGTCCGGAGTTCATCGACTCTTTCAAACTCAAACGACCTTCAGGCTGGATTGACCTCATGACCTCGTTCGAATCCAGAAAGAGGTCAGCCCACCCGGGCAAGGAAAACCCTCTTAATGTGGCGCTGCCCTTCTCGCTCATCGAATTCTACAAGAAAAGTAAGGTAGGTAGGTGAGTGAGTCTGTGCAAAAAGGGATGAGATAGGGGGCGTATAGGAATAAAGGTTGTAATGGTTAGGGTAGGAGGATATGAATAAATGTTGTAAAGCTTAGGACAGGAGGATAAGGAACCTATGTAAATAAAGGTTGTAAGGGTTAGGGCCAGGGCAAGAGGGTAGAGAGCGTATATGAAAATAGTAAATAAAAGCTTCCATGTAACCAGTATTATATCTTCCATCTAACCAGTATTACATCTTTTGGTCTCATTGCAATGCAGGGGAACAGCGTGGAATCGGCCATTAAGAAATTCGGCAACAAGGGAGTGTCGTGGTCATCTCAAGGCATGTTGAGACTGACCCCTGCTATCATGAGGTCACTCTTTCAGCCCACTGTGGACAAGATCAAACAGTCCATTGGCGATGTGCTCAACCATCCAAATGCCAGAGGTGAGTAGATGATGAGAGAACGAAAAGAAGAGAAAGAGAGGAAGAGAGAGAGAGAGAGAGAGAGAGAGAGAGAGAGAAAGAGAAAGAGAGGAAGGAGAGGGAGAAAAAAAGAAAGCACATGAATACAAAAATTCTTACTCATTCATAAGAAGTAGATTTCTGTTTTCGCGGAGAACTTGCAGAATCTTCGCCATTTTAACTTGTCTAATAAACTCATCAATTATAATAGATTATTTATAACCGCTACAAAACATTTTTTTCCATCCCACTCATCCGATACCGTTTCATCAGGTATCAAGTACCTTTTCTTGGTTGGCGGATTCGCAGAGTCTGGTATCTTGCAGAGTGAAATAAGGGCAGAATTCGGTCAACTGTTAAGGATCATCATACCGCAAGATGTCGGTACAACCATACTCAAAGGTGAGTTGATTGAAATTCAAATTTATTAACAAATAATAAATAAGTATACAATTATATTACATTTTTAATTATAGAAATTTGACGTGCGTATTAAATTTGCACGTACGTTTTTAAACTTGGATGAAATGTGTAATGAAATGTGTGTAGGTAGACGAAAAAACATTTGACTTTAAATTCCACAACGACCTTTAACATTTAACCTTTTGAATCATAGTTCATGACGCGATTGATTCTAAATTGCTTCTTACTTTTTAATAATAAATGTGGTTTTCATCTATATGTCACTTTCATCAAATAATGACAATTAAATCAATTAATTAATTAACGAATCAAACAAGCGTGCAAATAACAAATAACCACTTTTTTCTCCATCGTTTCAGGGGCAGTGTGTTTCGGCCTTGACCCCACGGTGGTCAGCGTTCGAAGGTGTCGAATGACTTACGGTGTGGGGGTGCTGAACAGGTTCGTAGACGGGGTTCATCCCCCTTCGAAATTGGTGGTAAAGGAGGGGGTCAGATGGTGCATGGACGTCCTCGACAAATTCGTACTGGCCGACCAACCGGTGGCATGTGAGTTATTGATTGATTGCTCGACATATTTATATTTATCATCGTTTCCAATTAAATAGATTTATTATAAAATATACAATTAGGTCCTAAGATAGTCGAGAAGGTAGAGCGTCAGACTTGAGTGTGAATGGTTTACGGTTCAACTCCCACTCAATGTCTAATAGTGTCTAGTGGCTCATTTTATTGGAATATTAGCAGATAAAATCGTTTTTTGATGAGGCATGTAAAGAAATAGCCCCACCGAGCGATCTATAAATATTCACATTGTTCGCTATGTCTTACGCAAATCCTCTCCTCTCCAAACTTGACTGCCGCCACCTTGATCGACTCCCACGGTCGCACGTTGATTTTATTCCTACCAAATGTAGTAGCATTGAAAAACTGATGGAGTAGTAGGTAGTAACCAAATGTGTTTTTAATCACACTAACCCCACAGTGGGAGACACGGTGGTCCGTAGTTACGCCCCCGCCCGAGCAGGTCAGAAGTCAAGCGTCATCCACATCTACTGCTCGGAGAGCAGTGATTCCATGTTCGTCACCGACGTCGGAGTGAAGAAATGCGGCAGTCTCTGCCTCGACGTCTCAGAGTCGCAGTATCGCCAGCAGTCATCGTCGGGTATCCCGCTGGTCATGTCAAGGAGGGCCAGGGAAATCCAGGCCAAGATGATTTTTGGAGATACTGAAATAAAGGTTTCTATTGGGAAAACGTTTATTTTCTGTTTGCTTGATTAAAAAATTCTTAACTCGTATACCGACATTTATAGATGTAAACTTATTTGACAAATAATAATAAAAAATAATAAATAAATGAAGAAATTCAGAGTTCTCTCTCAATTATGCATGCGCGCACAGAAATTTCTAGATTTTATAATTACATCTTTTAACGAAAAATAAAATGAAACAAAGTGGAGCAGTGACAAGCATGAGATGATGATTACCTATTATTCTTATTTTCTATCACCAGGTGTCTGCTGTTGACGTGGCAACTGGAAAGTGTGTCAGATCAACGATTGACTTTCTGGGCAGGTGACCGGTGCGTCAACAAATCACGAAGAAGAGACCAGAACCAATCAAATGTCACATTACTATATACATACGCTTGTATGTATGTATGTATGTATGTATGTATGTATGTATGTATCTATGTATGAATGTATGAATGTATGTATGTATGTATGTATGTATACAAGTATATCAGCCTACATGAAAATGCCTTTGAATGTTAAACATGTAACTAGATCTTCAATTTCATGAGATATTAAATTTTTAAGATTAATAGAATTTGATAAAATTAACAAAGACAGATAGCAATAAGTAACTTGTACATCACTGATATGTAAACCCTACATTTAAAAATATCTTGCCATATTTGAATGATCCACATAAATCACAACATATAGACGAATCACCTCCATAATAATACAGACTACAATACTACCTTCACCTTCATCAACAGCAGATCGAATACATCACAACCTCGATACCAACTCCGTTGTCCGCAGAACATCACCTTTCGATCCACGACTGAAGTATTTTCTGGTACAGCATCTTTTCTGGGATGACCTTTGTTCTATTTAATATCTTTTTTTAAAAGTTATTTGCTTTGCTATTTCATGTGGCAGATGCCAAGAGCAGATGTTTTTCCGTTTCCACTTTTATTTGTCTCCTTTCACTCTTTGACTTTGCTTCACCGCTCCTGTCACCGTAATTAATGCCTTAACTCTCTGGTTCACTACTTTTGTCATGTCTTCGTAGCAACACCTTTTTTTATGGTCATGACGTTTGACTTTTATTCCACCTTGTCGTTAGTCGTTCGTTTCTCGATAACGTTGTTGTTGTTGTTGTCACGCTTGTTTTAGGAGAAATTGGAATTAATCCATCAGTAAAGATGTTAATAAATTATCTCTATAAATACAACCAGGTGTTCTTGCATCATCGGTATGAATTTTTTTTAAATTGACCACGAGGCAACTTTGCATTCAAATTTATAAGTATAAATTAATTAATTGTATTCAAATTTATGATAATTAAAAACTTTTATTCTAATTTATATTAATTAAAAACTTTTATTCTAATTTTTAATAATTAAAAACTTTTATTCAAATTTATGATAATTAAAATTTTGTATTTAAATTTATGATAATTAAAAACTTGTATTCAAATTCAAGCCACTTGCCGACAAAGTTGAAATAAATTATCATTTATTGATTCTCAACATAAAAATCTCTTATAATGCTGCAACAAGTAAAAATAACTCTTTCAAAAAAAAAAAAAAAACTGGAATACATTCTGAATGTTCAGTCATACATGAAAAACGGTTCCGAAAGCATGATGACGCTCGCAATTGTTGTCTTTTTTCCTTAAACTTTCTAAAATTGTAAACACACACACACACGAGCGTACGTGAGTCGAATAACCAAAAGCCACATCAGTTGACGAACATAAATAAATGTTAAAAAATATCGATACTTTTCAAATATAACCTTGCAAAGATTGCGCTAGAAAAAAGTAGATGATTTCAAAAATTGACAAATAATTATAAGATAATAATAAAAAACAAGTATATATATATATATATACATAATATATACAATATATATCTGCTACCAATATTTCCACTAGAGTCAAAAGGGAAAGTACATTTAACTAGTTAAAACTTAATTATTGAAAATTGTTGGTCAAATTTGCTTTCTTCAGTAGAAACAAATCAAGAAAAACAACGATAAAAGAGTTGTCAAAAACAAACACATTGTGCAGGTTTCGACGTGAGAAAACTGAAATGTAATGATAAATGTAAATGTAATGATAAATGTAAACGTAATGATAAATGTAAACGTAATGATAACTGTAAATGTAATGATAAATGTAAATGTAAATGTAATGATAAATGTAATGATAAATGTAAATGTAATGATAAATGTAAATGTAATGATAAATGTAAATGTAATGATAAATGTAAATGTAATGATAAATGTAAATGTAATGATAAATGTAAATGTAATGATAAATGTAAATGTAATGATAAATGTAAATGTAATGATAAATGTAAATGTAATGATAAATGTAAATGTAATGATAAATGTAATGATAACTGTAAATGTAATGATAAATGTAAATGTAATGATAAATGTAATGTAATGATAAATGTAATGTAATGATAAATGTAAATGTAATGATAAATGTAAATGTAATGATAAATGAAGATAATGTAAATGTAATGATAAATGATGATAATGATAAATGTAATGATAAATGAAGATAATGTAAATGTAATGATAAATGATAAATGTAATGATAACTGTAAATGTAAATGTAATGATAAATGAAGATAATGTAAATGTAATGATAAATGATGATAATGATAAATATAATACTGAAATGATGGCAACAAAATTAGCAGAAATTTTAAGTTCTGAATTTTCAAAAAAAATTGAAGAACAATACATCTGTAGCAAGTAAAGTTTTGATCCGTTTAAAAAATCGCTATCGATTCAAAAACATTTTGTTAAAAGACGCTGTTTTTTTTTAAAGTAAGTCTTCATTTTTAAAGTCTTGATTTTGTTTTATAGATAACATGTCATCAAAAAATACAGATAATAACAATATCAAATGAATGTTGTTTTTAAATTTCTAAAAGATGAGTCAGCAATGGAATGGAGAATTTCAATGCAAAAAGCTTGTTGAGAGTGCTATAAATTGCACTTTTTTAGTTGCTATAAATTTCAAATACATTAAAAATGTTAGAACTTCAGATATAAGACCCTCAGTTTGAACATCAGAATATTCTACGAATACGAATATTCATGAAAAAGAGAAAGTAAAAACTACAACTCTTATTTGACTTCAAAAAATTAAAATACAGCAAAATACAAGTGCTCTCCAAATTGCAAAATTTCATACTAATCACAGCAATGACAAAAAAAACATTAATTCAAATGACACATTCTTGCTCTAGAAATCTCAAATGAGTTTAACATTGAGTGCCGAGTGTCGATTGCCAATCAGCGGTATTGGGGAAACAAAGTTGAGTAGCCACAACTCCCCGAAAACCAGTCTCAGGTTTTTCAGGTAACTTTTACTATAGCCGGGGAGTCCTGTGTGGTACTCGTAGGATGTCTTGCCAACCAGTGCAAACCATAGATGCCAGACAAAAGCTATGCCTGCCCCCAAAGATCCAGAAGCTGTGATATAACCCAGAAGGACGAAGAAGACAAATCCCCATGTCTGGTAGCCGAGGAGGGCTTCAAAAAATGTCAATGGTAGAAAGAAGTGGAATACATTCCAAGAGAAAGGACTGAAATAAAGCTTGGAAAGGTAGGTCATCAACAGAAGAAAAGCATAAGCACAGCCGACTGCACAATAGTAGCAGAAGGCAAGGTAGTACCTCAGGTTTCTTTGGCCAACACAGAAACCCATAAAGAAACAGTGGTGCTCTCGTGCCAGGACGCACTTTTGGCAGATGATGCAATGGTGGGTTCGAGGAGGAGCTCTGATGTTACATTTCCGGCAGTTTAACCATTTTTCGTTGTCGGGATAACAGCATATGGCATCAATCTCTTCCTTTCTTATGAAACTGTTTTCCCAATAGAGAAGACAACAATTGCTAAAGAGACCAAGAAAAACATACGTGGCAAGCAGATGATAAACGACTACAGAGAAATTGTTACCTCCGGCCAGTGATGGGTTTATTATGCACAGAACGGTGAAGTATACGACGATGCTGAAGCAAAAAAGATAAACGAAACCCAATCTCGACAGCCAAATTAAAACGCCTGGAGTTGTTTCGTGACTTCGTTTCATTTTAATATGAAATTACAATTCATTTGCAAAGTACGGTCACATTTTTATAATAGATTCTCTGTATTTCAGTCTTTATTCAGCTATTTGCTAGCGTAACCTCGCATTTTATTATTGCAAAAATAATCATAACGACCTCAGCTGGAGCACGAAAAGTAGAAAAACTTTAAATGAGTAAATTTTCATGTTTTTTTGAAAAAAAGAAAAAAGTTTTTCTGCAATTATTTTTTAAAGATATGTCAATCACAGCTCAAACTGCAACAAAAACCCTAAAATGAAACTAAGATGTTCAGTTTATAAATTATGTTAAACACTTACAGGAAATATCAGCGCCAAAAGTTGTCGTCTTAAAAAGAAAGAAAATGAAAAGTATCAAAAAATTAAAAATAAATAAATAAACAATTTAACTAAAAAACTATGGACGAAACTCTTAAATACGAAAGAAAAACGTGACCTTGTTGCCCCGGTATATCAGAGCTAAATTTAGAATATTACCGAATCGTATTTTCCTTGAGTTGATGGTAAGTCTTATTCTCATAGTTGTACTCTTCGATATTTGGATAACTCGTCTCGTTAACTGCGTAAAAAGTGTTAATTAAAACTTTACATAATGGTGAATAGTCTTATTATTCAATGTTAATGGCTTATTTTCTAGATCTTCCGAAAGCACACATAGGGCAACGTGTAAAATGGTGGCGCGCGTCGTAATTTTTATTTCTCCGACATACACATTAGTTTTATGTCGAATAGTTAATTTTAAAAATTATCACTGCGTTATTTTCTCAAACGTTTAGAGACGGAAATGCTCAAAGGGACATTAGAAAATCGTCTGATTGAGCGTTGTATTTGTAATAACTAAATAACGCTTCCGATCCGGTTCCGGACCCGCTCCTAACCTAACTTGATTTGATAATGACCTTTGGTTTTTTACAAGTCGCAGTAGGGCAAAAATGCTAACACGCATCTATTATAGTCCATAAGAGAAAGTGAAGATGACAAATTAAATTTGTAGATTATTATGTATTTTTATAAATTGTATAAAACTTATAACTAAGCCTTAGGGCGCCTTAGGCCTAGGCTTAGTTAGAGTGGAGGTGTGCCATGGATTTGAAAAGGTTTATGAAAATGCTTGTAAAATAATGTTGGTGAAGAAAAGACTTTGAAATTAAATGTTAACTTTCTAATTATTGTATGTTAAAGGCTTTCTTAAACTTAAAAAAAAACACTGTATAATTAAAATGGTTTTCAATTTAAAAATCTTGTAAATAAATGTGTATAGGAGGGACTTAAATTCAGTAACCAAAGAAAAAAATAATGTTGCTTGGAAATTTTAGTACAGTAAAAAAATATAAAAAAATTAGTAAAAAATAAAATAAAATATTATTAAAAATTATATTTAAATAATTCAAAGGTTTATTCGACTTCAGCGAAACTTGAACAAAACAACGTTAACTTCCGTTCGCACAACGTCTTATTCCAGCAAAATTACAACTATTTCTCGTCGCCGACGGAAATAACAACAATGTCCTCGCCGCTAGGACCGATGTCGCACATGGACCAGGAGTTCACTACTCCCAAGCCCGAACCCCGATCTTCGGGGATGATCGAGGTCTATAAAGAAGAAGAGGAAGAAGATGAAGAAGAAGAAGATGTTGGAAGCAATGTTGAAAACATGCCGGTGAGTTTGAATTGTTGATGAAGGTTTTATATTTAATGGTGCTTTTTGTTTTGGTCAACTTTGGCATTCTTTTTGATAGTCTTTGTTATTGTTGGTTGACAATTTTTTGTCTCGAGTATTAGTTTTATTGATGGTTTTTGTGCTGAAGATGTCTATCAGTGATACAAAGCCTGTTTAAAGATTGTTCCCACTACATTCTTCTGCTTCCACGTACGATAGGTCAACAAAATACCGGCTATCAAGGATCGGTCATCTAGAGCACCTCTTGATAATCACAAACGTTGGTAATGCCAGCAGGATTCAGGCAGCCCCAGACTTGCGACAGGCCAGCTATTACCTTACATTTGTGCTGTCAATTCTGGATCCTTGATTGACATGATTATGGTTGTCCCCCCTGTCTAATGCATTTCCTGTTCGACATCTATATTTGAGTATTTTTTGTGACGTCAATGCAATTAAGTTTGAGCAGCTTTTGTCAGTTATTTATATCAAATTAATTGATGTTAATTATTTATTTATGACCAATAATGTGTTTAAAAATATACTTCGGTTTTTAGATATAATTATCTGATTGTCAATGTTATTAAATTTGAACTGCTGTGTATTAGTAAGTTAAGTGAAATAAATAAATAAATAAATATTAGTTAATCAAAGATAATAATACGATTAAAAGTAATTTACTTTAAAAAAATAATTTAATTGTTTATCGATGATATTCGATTGATGTTCTACAGGAGGATCATGGCCACCCTGGGCAGATGTCTCTTTATTCGTCTGACTTCATGCATGGATACAATAGTAAGTCACATTTCAATGACATTTTTACGTTGTTATTATAATTTAACACTTATTCTTACGTCTGGGCTGTGCGTCAAGGTATTAAAAATTTACTAGGCTCTGTGGCCCGGGCTGATTGAATGGGGGCCATCCGTCACGAAACCCTTCATGCGTGTCAATAACGGGCTGTTTTTGTGTCATTTTGAGTAATTTTGTGTTTTTCAATAAGCACCGTTTTGCATTACTTTGTGATGTTTTGCATTAATTAGTGACACTTTGTATCAATTAATGATTTTTTGCATTAATTAGTGATTTTTTTTATAGATTAGTGATGTTTTATATTAATTAGTGACACTTTGTATAAATTAGTGATGTTTTATATAAAGTAGTGATGTTTAGTGATTTTTGCATTAATTAATGACACTTTGTATGATTTAGTGATGTTTTGTATTAATTAGTGATTTTTTGTATTATTTAATAATGTTTTACATTAATTAGTGACACTTTATTAGTTAGTGATGTTGTGTGTTAATGAGTGATGTTGTGTGTTGATTTGTGATGATTTGTATCAATTAGTGACACTTTATATCAGTTAGTGATGTTTTGTATCAATTAGTGACACTTTGTACTAATTAGTGATACTTTGTATTAATTGTTGATGCTTTGTATTTATTAGTGATGCTTAGTATTAATTAGTTGTGATGAAAATTTAATCAGGTGATTTTAAACAAAAATTCTAAAAAAAGATATTGAGACATTTAAAATTTTTTTTAATTTATTTAAATTTCTTTGCGTTCGATCACTGAGACAAAATTCCCCGTTGCCTTTTTGTTGCAGCCTGTACTTTAAGACATAACAATGACACGGGGACATACGTGCAATTTCTCTCCCCCTCCCCCGATGACTCACTAATTCTATTATTTGCTACAGTGAAGTGTTTTATTTATGTCAGCGTCATGTTATACTAATGCTGTACACAAGTGTTATCTTGTTATACACATGTTTTACACAGGTGTTATCTTGTTTAGTTGGGCGCATTGTTTTTTACCGGACTGCACAAAGTTGGCCCTTTCGGTACTCTAGTCCGGGGACGCCATTTCAGCTAAGCCTTGAGGGGGGATAATTTGTTCTGAGGGCCCACCAGTTTCTCAAGAAATCTTATTTTACAAAACCTTCTTTTCATTTTTGAATGCTGGGGGGTGTAGTCAGAGCCACTTTTCAAACAATTTTTGAAACAGTTTTAAGATCTCACAGTGTATGTTACCGGTACCCACTTCACCGTCATAGGGGGCCCGCCTACCTATACAAAAGGCCCGCACAAATATCTCAAGCTTCAACTTTACCCTACTCAGCCCATTTTTGGGACACAATTTATATCTTTTGTGGGTCCAAAACTACCTTAAGGGGCCCACTCTAAAGTCAGGGGGGAAATGGTCCTTTGCCCCCCAAATTGACGTCCCTGCTATAGTCGTGATCGTGTCATAGAGAAGTTATTAGCAGCATTAGAAACTGGTTGAGACTAACTGGTTCTGAATTCGATTCAACCTGAAATTGGTCTTGGGGGGGAGTGGGGAGGGGGGGGGGGGTTTGAATGATTTATACTGTTGTTTTGCTGCCCCAAGTTACAATTCAGGCATTTGTTTTCAGGCTTTGCATTGTCATTGTCACTATTTTAATCCTCTCTCCACATCTAGTGTAGTAGTTTAGTATTAGTAATTGTAGTAGTCATCACCACTCTCTTCCTCTTAAGCTTCACAACTACCTTCAACTTTGTAGTCAATTAACTACAATTTAAATGTGGTTTTAAAATTTTTGTTCTACAAAAAATAAGTTATTTTCAATCTTTTAAATAGTTTTTTCTTATCTGTATTCAGTTTAATAATCTGAGAGTTTGGTCTAGTTGTGTAGAATTTAAGTAGTTGTTCATTGGAGAAGTAGTTGCACGAGTTTTGTCTCGGTGTAGGCGTTTTAATAACAAAGTTTTTCAGAGAAGAGCGAGAGTGAAAAAGAGAGAGAGCATAAAAAGTAGGTTAGCCTGTGTAGTAGAAGTCTATTGCGATGTAGCTTATTGTAGCCTGCTAGCTAGCTAGCCGTTTGAATAATTTGGAGTTTGAATAATTTGGATCGTTTTCTTTTCATGAAAAAGATCTTATTCGTTTGCTACTTCATGTAAAGAGTTATTAGGAAGCTCTCATGTATATTTACTTTCATCATTTTGCTTTTGCACAGCAATTCGGGTGACGATTTAGTTGCAGCGGTGGTGGTGGTAATGATGTTTGTCGGTTTGCGGGTGCATGTGTCCCGAAGTAAATAGGTGGAAAGGTGTGGGAGAAGAAGAAACAGAAATAAATGTGAGAAGAAAGTTAATGAGGAAGAAAATAAGATAATAACTTGTAATATAATTACCAATCTTCAAAGCGATATTACACGTATGTAATAATAATTATTATAATTTGTATACGCATATTCAAATATTAAAACGGAAGTTAGTGCAATGAATAACATTTCTGACTAACATTGTTGTTATGTGAGTTATGCAGAAGCTGGTTGGTGTGTCTGTTTGACAGCTTTGCAGGGATGTAAAAGTATTCTATATCATCATCATCATCATCATCATCATCATCATCATCATCATCATCATCATCATCATCATCATCATCATCATCATCATCATCGTCGTCGTCGTCGTCGTCGTCGTCGTCGTCGTCGTCGTCGTCGTCGTCATCATCATCATCATCATCATCATCATTACCATCACCATCATCATCATCTTCATGTCCATAATGTTGTTGATGATGATGATGTGTTTGTATGTTTGTCTGCTTGCTTGTTTATGATAACCCACCAAATAACAGACAGCTCTGTTTCTATTTATAGCATTGTTATTGACTAGATTGTTGTTGTTTGTTGACTTGAATGTTGGCCCAGTTTTTATTTTACGGAACATTATTCATTTTATTATATAATTGTCTAAAATATATTTAACTAACTGGATTTTAAAGATCATTTTTACATTATTATGGCATAATTAATTTTTTTTATGATTTTTTAAGTTTATTTTTTTCTTGTCAATTCTTGTCAGACTCCTCCATAAAGTTGACTGTCAAAAAACCATCAGGTGGGAAGAGACAGAAAGCAGATGATGGTAAAATTTAACTTAATTGCTTCACTCTTTATCTCTCTCATTTTTCTTCCTTCTCTCTCTCTCTTTCTCCCCTCCTCTCTCTCTCTCTCTCTCTCTCTCTCTCTCTCTCTCTCTCTCTCTCTCTCTCTCTCTCTCTCTCTCTCTCTCTCTCTCTCTCTCTCTCTCTCTCTCTCAGCTAGTGACTAGGAACCTTTGATGTGTGTTGTGTGTGTATGTCTGTGCATTTCTGAGAAAAAGCATTGTGTTTATGAGAATTTTCTCTTGCCAGCGAGAATGTTAAGGCTATCCTGATTTTCGTTTTCTAGTCGAATCCGTATTTTTGGTGTTCGGATTTGCTGGCGGTTCCCCGGATGTTCCTCGAATGTGATTAAACCAAGGCGCTGGTGGAAAAGCGTTTGCCTGTCGATCTGTAGGTCGGCCGTTTGAGCCTCACCGGCGTCACCAGCGTAACTGCCCTTAAGCAAAGAGTTCACTCGCATTTGCTAAAGGGGTATGCGCTTATAAATGGCTGCCTTTGCAAGGACCCTTTCTGGTCTTTGAATAAGACTTGTCTTGATAAGGCGTGTGCTAAATGTGACGAAAAAAAAACAATTTTTTTACAATCCCTGATACTAACTTCGCCGGTTTTGCTTGCTTGAATGTTTGCAATCTTGTAGGTACTCACCGGTTAATTATGAATCGAACCCGTAGCTTCTTACCTACTACAGAACCTCAGCACCACAAAATCTCACGGCTAAAAATATTCAACAGACCTACTAAATCTTTACGCTTTTTGGATAAAGCAGTGACTATAGAGAATCAAAAAAAAGTTATATTTTCATTGTATCGGGAATGTTGCAGAAAAGAAACTTCGGGAAATGATTACCATGTTTACTGTGTTGTTTAAATAGTTGATGTTATTATTATTGTTTTTATTTTCATCATTTTTTTTCTTTCTTTTTGACAATCAGAAGAGGAAGATGTCAAGATCGAGACCTACATCGATCGGGACGTCAAGTCCATATCCGTCAAAGACATGAGGAAGCTGGTCCCCAAGTTGAGGATCGAGTGCTTCTGCTCCGAGCAGGAATTCGGAGGGAAGAAAAAAAGTGAGCACCGGTGGTGGGGTGGTGGGGTTTAGGGGAGGTGGTGGGGTAGTGGCCGCTGAGGTTTAGGGGGTAGGGGGTAGGAGGAGGAGGGAGGGTTTTTGTTTCTAATTTGATGTTGGTGACAGTTTAAGGATTGTGCGATTGATGTTTTCAGTGAAACATCTGTGGGATCAAAAGCCTGCCACGTGGCCCGAGCACATCCCCTTCAAAGATCCCAACAACCCTGGAAAGGAGGGATCAGGTGAGATTTTTAGATTGTTTTGGTGTTACTCCTTTCTAATGTAATCATCATCATTGTCAGTATAGAGGAGCCTGATGTAGCTCCTCTTCATCAAAAATATAACTTTCAGACTTATTAATTTTTTATTGCTAGGTTCTATAGACGTTTTTTATATTTTTGGTTCTGATAATAAACAAATTCAATTCATCATCACCACCATCAGCGTCATCATTACTACCGTCACCACCACCACCATCATCACCACCAACACCACCACCATCATCACCATCATCGTCATCATCAATCATCATCATCATCATCATCGTGTTCATCAGTGTCCTCCTAATCAAATCGATCAACTATGCTGTGCGATTTTTTTATATAATTTGATTAAAAATGATGTTTTAAATGCCACTTATTTTGAAATAAAAAAAATCATTAAAAAATTTTGAGCAGCCAAAAAGCCGGGAAAGAGCGACCTGATGAAGATGTACACCTACCTGAGAGAGGTCTATCTAAGAATTAAGGTAAACATTCTACTATAAATGATGATGTTAATGAGAGAAGCGATATCGATGGCAGTTTTCAAAGTTCCTGAGCGAATGAACTTTGCATTGTGAACTTTTTTTCTTGCATCTGTCTCTATCTACCAATCCGTTTTTGTATTCGCCAGGGTGTCCAAAGTTCGGCCTTCACCCCAGGAACGCTGAGCCCTGCCCACCAGTCCTCGGGTCAGTCGCACCACCACTTTCCGCTGCAGCAGTACCATCAGGAAACGTCGTCTCAGATGTATTTTGCACAATTCCAGCAACTGCAACAATCAACACATTATTCACAGCAACAACACAACGTGCAGCAGCAGCAGCACTTCAGCAGCGGTCAGACACAGCAGTTCCCCAGCAGCCAGCTGGCATATTCTCCCATAGATGAAGACCATCACAAGATGAGTCAGCCGGAAAGCATGGAAGAGGAGGACGTGAAGACGCTCACCATAACCGCTAATCCGACCGGCGCCGTAGGCCACTACACGGAAGGTAATTGGATGAGTTCGATTAATTTGGGTGGAGAGAAAGGGGTTTGGATCGAATTGGGTTTTCTCCCATCGTATTTTATCTGCTGTATTCAAATGGAATTGACCACCATGACGTTGATAACGATGATAGCGAGATTTTATTCGGCATTGAGAGTAAAGTAGAATTGTAGAGACTAAGAGAAAGTTTCGGATAAAACTTGGCATTAACACGACTTATTCAGGTCAGCTGATACCTTCGAAAGTGGATGCCACCATAACTGTCGGAGGGGGAAGGTATCCAGACATGTCCTGCGTCCCTTCCCCCATCTCCAACGGCAAACAGAGAGACGGTTACACGAACAGTCTGTCCTCGACCCCGGAAGAAGAGACTCCTTTCAAGGTGTCGGAGGTTGTCGTCCAGCTGAACGAGAGGATTTCCGAGAAGGTTGGCATAGTGACGAAGCTTCCAGGTGTCACTGAACCTGTGAAGGAGCAGCTTAACCAAGTGATAACAGGTGAGCGGAGGGTTATAAATTACCTGGTGATTATTAATTAAACCTACCTAGTTATTATTAATTAAACCTACCTAGTTATTATTAGTTTTTAGGTTTTTAGTTATTTTTTTACGCATTTATATCAGCCGATGATAAGCGACGTGCTACCTGTATTTTATTGATGATAATAAGTGATGTTGATAATCAAGGTGATCTGCTAGGCAGGGACTATTCTCTTGTTTCTCCTACTTTTTTTATAAGCTTTTATTAACTTTTGCTTGTCCGGATGTCCGTTAAACAGACGTCTTGGACCGCATCTACGTGTCTCTGACCAATGCCTCGTTCTGCCTCATGTACCTGGATGCCGGGCATCAGATGGAAGCCCTCCTCGACTGTATGATCGTCCTCGAGAAAGTTGAGGCGAACCTCCTTTCCAGTGGATGCTCAGAAATTAAAAGTAAGGTTTTTATTTGTTTTTATTGTTATTAATGTTTAATAAATAAATAAATTAAATCAATTTATGTTAATCAGGCGTGGCAGAGAATAAATGAGTGGTCATTTTTAATGATTAATTTTGATTTGTAATAAAAAGTGTTCATCAGAAGTGTTGAATTAAGTAATTTTGTATATTTAATTTTTTTTTGTTTTTCATTAATTTTTTGTTTATATTTATTTTCAGAGAAGTTTCAAAACATTGAAGTGGTGAGTTCTTGAAACTTCAGATTACTTTTATTGTTTTCAGTTTTAAGGCTGTAAAAAATGTAAAAATACTTTACAAGTCGTAGGTGTTTTTGTGATTTTTTTAGATTCGGTCGGTTTTTACCAATGCTTTTATTAACTCGTCGGCTCTGTTTCTCTGTCTGTTTCTCTGTTTCAAATCTTGCAATCAATTTTTGAGTCACTTCCTGATGATAGATTTTTTTCAAATTTTGCATACATGCTCAAGATAGAAGACAATGCAATATTCAATTATTAGTTTTACAATAAGTCAATTAATTTAGTTAATTTTCTTGAGGATTTTATATATATATATATATATATATATATATATATATATATATATATGTTTATTATATTTATTTGTTGTATATTGCGACTTTAATATAAAATAAAAGAGTAATATAAGAAAAAATTGATTGCAAAATTTTTGTTTATGAGCTTAATGGAAATCGCAATGCTCTTCGAACCATATTACGCCAGGCCAGACTTTAATATAAAATAAAAGAGTAATATAAGAAAAAATTGATTGCAAAATTTGTGTCTTAATTACATATAAGAGCATTGGTTTTAAAAATTCGTTTTTAATTTACTTGTTTGTCTTGTTTATTTGTAATTTCCATGTTTGTATATTTTGTATTTTTGTACCTTGTTTATTTGTATCTTATTTATTCATATCTTTTTATTTTGTATCTTGTTTATTGGCATATTTTGTCTACTTTTAAATCTTGTTTATTTTTTTATTTGTATTTGGTTTGTTTGTATATCTTGTTTATTTGTATATTGTTTATTTGTATCTTTTTACCTGTCCCATCACAGTGGCACTGTCAATCCTCCATCTCCAAGCTCCTCCTCCCCCTGGACAACGATTTCTTGCAGGTCGTCTCAGCCATCAAGCCCAGACGAGATGCAAACTTCACCCCCCATATTTCTATGAGGTATCACCGTTATTGTAGTCTCTATAGCTTCAATCAGTCCTTAAGAGAGTTCATTGGCACTGGTTTTTAAACCTCCACTGGTAGCAGTTTCTCTTGCTCATTTCTTATACAACGGGAGAAGCAATTTGTTCCTTAGGTCAAACTATCTACCAATTATAACTATTCTTCGTGGTTTCATAAAAGATGTTTGCGTACAGTTTAGATGCTTATCTAGTCTGGATGTGAATGGGAATTGCTGATTAGTTATTGCTATGAATGGGATTGGTTATTGTTATGAGGTGTTATCAAAGTAAATTGATTTTTTGATGGATAGAGTTGTTTTAGTTTAGTGAAAGTAGTAGAGGAAGTTTTCTAAACTTTTTCTTTGGACATTTCCAGGCACATACTTCCAGAGGCTATCGATTATGATAAGGACAAGAAAGAAGGTGAGTTTGATTGGTCCATGGAGTTATTAAATGATGGATTATATGTGATTGGTCGATCGAATGTGTTATCAAAAATTGGTCAGTCAATTGAATGCTGATCGATTGAGTTTTTTATTGATTTATTTTGTAACGGTTATTTATTAAAAATTCATGGGAACAGTTATCAAAAAGAATGGTGATTTAAGTGTTGAACGCATTTAAGATTAACACATTGATTTACGGACGGTGGTTTAACGTCACGAACCGTACGCGGCCAACTAATTCAGATTCATTCACCCGTGGTTTTCTATCTTTCAGTCGAAGCTGCCCCGTCGATGAACCTGACATTCAATAACAACTACGTAAACATAAATGCTCAAGAAATGAAGAAGGTTGAGGAATGTCTACTCTACGTCAAGGTCAAGGTCGGTCCGGCTGTTTTTTAACTTTTTTTGTTTGCTCGCTAACATAATTTTTAAAAAATCACAGTAAAGTGATGCCTACTATACATACATACATACATACAAGCATGCTTCTAAGCATGCATGCATGCATTCATGAGTTCATGAAACTTCAATACTAATATTACAGGATCAAGTAGACATGCAAGGAATTCAAGAAACCATGGATCTAACCATGGATCTAACTGAAGCAGACAATCCCTACTCAACTCGTATGACAGATTATGGCAGCGTAGGAGACCATTCCTTGGTTTCCCAAAGTGGGTCGGATCTGCTGAACACGGACTCTGAAAGCCCTGGTTACTCTCAAGAGGAAGTCTATCAAGAGGTGCAAGATAATATTAGTGATTTTGAGGATTTATTTACATCTGAGGATCTTCTACAGTTGTCCCTCTTCGCAGATGAATTTACTGAGTACAGTCAGGTGCAGCAGCAACCACAATTTCAAATGGATCAACAGCAACCACAATTTCAAATGGATCAGCAGCAACCACAATACCCGTCTGGCCAGCAACAGTTTTCTTGGCCGTCTCAGATTGAAGCGGATAATACCGGATATCTAGCTGAAAATCGGCTCCAATTAAGCTCATCAAATCCTCTTTTGGTTCCATTCGAGAATTCTACGAATTTCCTTCTCCCCGACTCTCAAAATATGACCTCGACCAATCAGTTTGTCAGATCTGCCAACAATCGTTTGAACAAAATGGGAATTATTTCCCGCAAAAGGGTCCACGGAGAACCCTCCCCCGTTCTGGCATCCGGCTGCATTTCTGATATTTCTCGACCGTGGTCGTCGAGCCCGTCGTCCAGTCGTGGCAGCCCGTCCGGAGGCAGTCTGGAAGTGAGAGCCTCCGTGGAAGAGCAGAGGGGTGGTTCCATGCCAATCTTTTCTCCTGTTGCGTCCTCGATACCGACATTTGTAGAAAGAATGAACATAGAAGGTAATTAATCAATTTGTCCGTTTAATCAATTTTTTACGGTTTTATTTATTTATATGTATTTGTTTGATTAATGTCGTCAAATATAATCTACGTGTTCGATAAAAAAACGCCTTGCTTGATTGATCGGCTTTTTTTTCTCTTTTCAAGATTTTGATGCCACTGAGAAGTCGAGCAAGATGAAGAGAAGCAAGAAGTAAGTTGAGTTAAATTTCATCTTCACAGACTGAAGGAGTTTCGTTGTAATCGAATCCTGAGTTTACAATGGTTTCGCTAGTCGTGGCGATGAGACGATTGTAAATAAATAAATTACCCGCTGTTTAATAATTGTCTTAATTGATGTTATCGTGAAGTCATTTTTAAGGCAATATTAGTAATTAAGTTAATAATAGAATTAATTAAAAAATATGTTTTTATTTTCAGAAAGTGAAAAGAAAATTAGAAATCATTTTGTTATTCCTCGTCGTGAGCTCGCCTTCACCTTTGTGGTTTTTTTGTCTCCTTTTTTTAATTTTTTATTTTCTTTCCCTTCTGCGATAAAGCAACAAAAAACAACGCAAACTGGATAGGAACAACACAACACCAAAAAAAACAACAAAGCATGAGACAACACCAACAAAGCATGAGACAACACCAACAAAGCATGAGACAACACCAACAAACACAGTACAACACAAACAAATAGTACAACAAACAGTACTACAAACAAACAGTACAACAACGAACACAGTAGAACACCAACAAAGCTTCCTCTTTGAGTAATGCAGAGGAATGAATGATGGAGAAACAGGTTCCTTATTAGTTTATCGTTGATTCAATGAAAGAAGTAGTATGAATATGTTTCAAACGTCGCGAAATAAAATCTAAAAAGAAGCAAAATTGCATGGAGAAAAAAAACATCTCTAAATTTGTATCCGTTCTTTTTTTCCTTTTAACTTTTTTGGACAAACAATTACTGGATGTGGACAATTGTGGTCATCTTTGTTGTCGTGACAACCATGATGTACACCATCAGGAGTAGCTGTAGTTCTTAACGGTGATCGTGCGCTTTTACAATTTCTGCTGCTTGCTGCTATATTTTTTTTCCTCTAATTTTTTCCTTTTATTCCCGTCAATGATAACAATCTACCCACACCAACGCCGCTGCTTAGCGAATGTGCTAGCCTGTTTTTTTAATTTAAAAAAGAAATCATTTGTTGTAAGTTGAAGATAATTTGTCTCGATCGCCGTTCGATTTCATCATCCGATCTTCACGTCTTTTTTGTTTTCTCCTTCATCTTACCATAGATGAGGTTTTTTTTTTTTTATGCTGTCAATGCTTACCTCCGTCACTTGTACGATTGATTTCCAAGAAATACAGACGACCAGAGCACCAGGCGAACAGTCGGGCTAACGTCGATTCTTCGGTCTCGATCTTTAGTCTTGTTGCGCGTTGTCGTCAACATCTGTTGTTGATGTTGTTTATTTAGTATCTCGGTTTTTATTGTTCGTGCCAATTATGTGGTGTGTTGTGATAATATTATGTTGTAGATTTATGTGCTGGTCATGATTCCATTGTTGTTGTTGCTGTATCTTCTTTTTTAGTTTTAGCGACCGTTGTGAAGACAATGACTCGTGCGTGACTTACTAACGCGTGTGAAATTTGTTATGCCTTGAGGTCACTCTGTGCATTGTGCAGCCGCGTTACGGCTGTCGAGAAATGATGTTGTTATTGTTGTTGTATTGATCGTAATCATGTTTCAAAGTTTAGTTTCCACTCAATCTTGTTTCTTTATTTCCTAGCGTTTATTTTTAGTTTACTTTTACCTTCAACAACAACATGCATCCTGATACTCTTATTACTACTGGATTTATTGATTATCTTTCTTTTTAAATGGGTTTTTTTTTCAAGCAAAACATAAAGTATAAAAAACCAAGAACGTCACACTGAAACTAGCGGATTGTTTAAACCTTTGACAGATGTATGTACAAATAACCACCCCCCCCTTGCTGCATTTATCGTTTGCTTTGGCATTATTATATACATTGTATAGTTTTTATTTTATAGTTTTATGATGTTGTTGACGTTGTTGTTGTTTTTGTACTATTTTGTTTGTAAATTTCAACCAACTGACATCGGGCGCTTCTTTTTCATTTCCGCTGAATAAATTAACTGGCGTAATTAGTGTACACCTACTTTGCGTAATTAGTGTACACCTACTTGGAGTAATTAGTGTACACCTACTTGGAGCAATTAGTGTACACTTACTTGGAGTAATTGGTATAGTTAGTGCACACATACTCGGGCTAGTGATGTAGCATGAAACGTCACCTTGCATGCGCGTTATTTTGTTATCGTGGCTTTAAAATTCGATTGGATTTTTTTTTATCACACTTGCTTCTTAATCGATTTGTTATTGTTGTTGATAAAGAACATCCGGTGATTTTGTGAACAAACACTTTTTTTTTAGAAGATATTTTTTTATCTGGAAAAGAAGCGAACGATCGATTACAAGCACATCTGTCGTCGCACAGCTGCATTTTGGCGGAGGAGAAGGTTCCGACGTCGTTGTGCGCCCGCGTGTAAAATATTCTGCTTCTTTCAGCCCGGTTTTATGTTTCCACCACCACCACCACTGTGTCTGATCTTCTTGCATGGATTCGATCGGATTATTTGTCATCGTCACAACGAACTCGAAGATCATCATCATCATCATCATCATTGCACATTTAATCACCTTGTTGTTGTTGTTGAATTATTCCAATATAATTTTTTTAGACATTTTTGGTTTAGTTCATTTGTGAGTTTTAAAATGAATAAAATGACACTGCTTTTTAATAATGTTAGCAGACAAACAAATAGCATCAATTTCAAGTCGTCGTCATCATTGGTAGCCGTGCGGGTTAATTATGTTTTTTTTTAAAGAAAATTAATCGGATTGAAAATTAATAATCAGATGTCCTTGAGCAGAGTTAACGCTTTATTATTGTGAATCATCCACTGTGAGCGATGAAATTCAACATGGATGTAGAGAAAGAGCTGTGGCTTTTCTCGTAAATCTTTTAAATTCACGCACAAAAGACGGGTAGCATAAATGATTTGCATGTGTGATAATATTTTTGCACGCTCGAGTAAAGGAATCACGTGTGGTGGTCAGGGTAGATGCTGGGGCACGACCTCTATGATGACCTTGCCGATGTTTTTCCCGGCAGCCACGTAGTCGTGTGCTTCGTTGACTTTCTCGAATGGAAATACCTGATTATAAGAGAAATCAAAAGTGGAACCTATTGAATTTATAATGTCTGTTTAATACGGCAAGGATTACGTTATTACGTCACGATAGGGAATTCCGACATCAATTTTATTAATGAAATTGGAATTTATGAACAAAAACATATCTGGTTATATTAATAATAATAATAGTGGTGATGATGATGGATACAACTGTAACTAAGAATTGTAAGACCTGAAACCCGTCGACTGAAAGTACCGACGTCATATCTTTTCATAGGTATTGATGATGATGGAAATAGCTAGTAATAAATAAACCATAGAATTGCAGTAGGCTGTCAATCCACAGTACCAACCTTGTTAACAACTGGTTTTAATGTCCCATCAATGAAATGAGGTAAGACCATGTCCGCAAAAGATTCTACCAGCTTCGACTTGTACTGAAGAATAATTCAACGAGATACAATTTTATAGGTAAGTTGGAAAACAAGTCAATGGTGTAAAATGGAGATCGTCTTTTAATCGACCCGGAGAAATTTAGGTTTAACTACTAACCAGAGGTCATAAAAAGGTAATTTTCCACTACCCTTTTTTGAGCGAGTTCTTTATTTATTTTATAATTTTTTTTTGGCAAACTGGCTAACCTCAACCGATCGATTCCTCAGAGTGGTTCCGATCAAACTCATGCGCTTCTTCAGCACCAGTCCGAGCATGTCTCCATCTTCGACCTTTGTCCCACCTGTAATCAACAGGTGGAAAGTAAACTCGCTGCGACGGCACATTGACAATGTCCCACTCGGCACTAAGTGAAAAAGCAACGGTTAAGAATTATTGAACTAACCCAAAGTTCCGTAGTGCACCCACCGACCGTCCGTGGCAACGACCTGTGAGTTCTGGCAGAAAAAGCTGCCCCCCACACAGTCGAGCAGCAGATCAACACCACGACCTTCAAGAAAAACAGTCAATTGTAAGAAAACATAGTAAAGGAAATCAGCTGATGTGAAACCCTACGACCGAAGAAGCAATCGAAACACGATCCATCTGTTCAAACAACTATTCGGTGTGTGGACGACAACGTTAATTTGTAGTAAAAGAAAAAAGAGAATGAATAAACGATTCAGAATGATTGAGGTTACAAACAAACCTTCAGTAGCCTCCATCACATCATCAACAAATGACTTCTCCTTGTAGTTGAAGGCACGATACGCTCCGAGCGAGCTGCAAAAAGCCGCTTTTTCGGAACTGCCGACTGTAACCAGGCATCTGATGCCCCTTAATCGAGCCAGCTGGATCAGGGCCGTTCCAACCCCACTTGCCCCTGCATGAGCTAGTATTGTTTCACCTGTTCTGGCTTGACCTGTGTTTAAGCAAATTATCACTGTAATATAGAAATTACAGCATAATAAATAGAGGAATTACAACTTAATAAATATAAAAATTACAACATAATAATTATAAGAATTACAACAGAATAAATATAAGAATTACAACATAATAAATATAGGAATTACAACTTAATAAATATAAAAATTACAACATAATAATTATAAGAATTACAGCATAATAAATATAAGAATTACAACATTATATAAAATAATAACATATAGAAACTTCGACATAATCTATAACCTATGCAGGTGCTGGTAGTAAATATTGATATGACAAAAATAAGTATTTCATAACTAACAAGTGAAGCAAAAACAAAGTTTTTTAAAAACACACTTTTATATTTTTTTTACTACATAAACAACAAACATATTAGCATAGACAAAAATAGTTTGACGAAAACATCACAAATAATTATTTAATTACATTTTGTCCTATCGATTCGAAAATTTGATAGAATGGATTGTTAATCAGTTCGGAGATATGTTTAAATTTTGAAGTCACTAGCTCATCGGGAAGTTAGTTTAAAATTGATTGCAAAATTTGACAGATAGACAGACAGACAGACAGATGACAGACAGATAGACAGACAGACAGACAGACAGAAAAGTCAAGTTAAGTAAAAGTGTGTAATAAATGACAAAACAAAGTATTTCATAATTAATATAAGTATAAAGACCCACAATATAATAATATATTATAATAACAATATTATAATGAATCTCTTCCGACCGACAGAAAATTTTTAATGAGCTAAAAAGCTATTATTAACTCTATTAGAATAAATTATTTAAACCAAAATATTGCATGCACTTAAAAGCAAAATGGAAACTTAACAGATTTTCAACTGGCAACAAATCAGAATAAAATAATTAAAAATACTTTATATAAATAAATAAAAAAAAAGAATTAAAAGGAAAATATTTCCCACCAACAAGGACAAGAACCTGATAGGCAGTTATCCACGCTTCCGGTATGGCCGCAGCATGTATATAGTCCATTCCGTCAGGAATCCGGATGATGTGCTGCTCGAAGACAGTCGTGTATTCCGCATAGCCGCCACCTGTCAAAGGAAATAAATGAGAGACGTTCAGAAGATGTGCGCAGTTCACACAAGTTCAATTGTAAAACAAGTTTTGATGATGTCTATTCATATAGGTCGTATGGTTATAAAGTTTAATGTTAACGTCTGTTTCAGCGAATCAAACCGAACTGCTAATTCTAACGAGCCAATCAATGTACATAATTTTTAATGTCTGTATGTTAAAGCTTCTCGTAACGCTGTTAGGTAGCGCTGCAATCGCAAACAACGATAACTATACCTACCTATATGTTGATTTTTGGAAAAATCCCTCATTTTTGAAGGTTTATATCTGGTATGCAAATATTTAAGAATTAAAAAAATAAATTATTTGCCAGGTATGACTAAACAAGTTATGAAATTCACTTTCTTTTAAAATAATGCCAAGCATTTGTGTTGTGCAGCTCAAACAACTATAGTTTTTGAGCAACTACATTTTGTACAGGTCAACAACTACACCAACTTTAGAAAACGTATACAACTATTCTCTGTGAGGTAACAAATTTTCACAGCATTACATGAGTTCTTAATTTACTAGCGATATAAAAATAAAGTAGGATGAAATTATACCTGCCAAAAGAGCCATGACCTTGTCCCCCTTTCCCCACCTGGTCACCTCTGCTCCGACGGCAACCACTTCCCCTACGCACTCAAGACCGATGATGTTCGTCACTCCTTTTGGCGGGTCGTATCTTCCCTTCGTCTGTTGAAAAGTCATGGAAAATAGATATTCGTCAAAAAAAATGTTAAACTTATGCACTTTTGCTAAAAGGTTGAGTCAATAAACAGCACTTTAAAAATTACTCTGTTCTTAAGGAGAAGCCTGCACAGTCTGATCTAAATAAGCGAAATTCTATAAAATAATAGAAATTCTATAAAATAATAGAATGCAAAGGGGACAACCCGGTTGATGGCTTATTAGATAAGAAGTGTAAAGTAGATTCTGGTAGAACATGATACAGAGAGTCTATTCTGGAAAGTTTAAGAGAAGAAACTAAAAGTTGCAGTGTAGAATCATCTAGAAATGGAAAAAGTTGGTTGATTCTTAGAAGATATAGAAAAGAAGATTAATGAGCGATGAGATATGTTGAGTAAAAGAAAGATTTTATTTGAAAAAAAGTCTAGATTCTAAATAATTGATCAAGCAGAAGAGAGTTAATGATAGGCAGTTTGGGAAAAGACAAAATGTTTTTTTTTTTTTTTTAAAGATTAGCTCAAACCCAGTCAGATTAATTTCTAAGTGCTCCAAGATATATATTTTTTTCAAAATAGGAAGAAATAGTATTTAAAACAGAATTGAGATCATGGAAAACTCTAATAAACATATGAATTCGCAGCATAGCATAATACTGGCTATTGGAAAAAAAAACATGATGTAATTTCCACTAGTTCCTAAGTGTAGAAAATACAAAGAAGAAGACCAAGAACAAAACCTCAATGAATGTCATAGACAGAAATTATTGGATGATATTTAAGAAGCATAAAGAACAGCATAAAATGATAAATTTTAAAAATATAAATAAAACCAACACAAACATACATACATATATGTAATTACCATAATATAATAACAGTTATAGACAAAAAAAAGACAATTTAATATATATATAGCAGCAAGAAAACAGGTTTTTTAAAGTTTGTTTATATTTTATAATAAGCTGCTCAGTCAGTTCTTACCAACCTATACTAAGTAAGACTAAGAGACACAAATTAATAAAATGCGACATTAATTTAAATAAGCCTGAAATAGGAATTAACAGAACCTGATAAAGATCAGCTCGGTTTACAGCAGTGGCATGAATTTTCAACAAAACTTCGCATTTCCCCAACACTGGAACTGAAACATCGGTCAGATAGAGACGCTGATCTACCCCAGCAAGACAAGCTCGCATCATTTTCAAATTCAAAAAAAAATTAAGACAAAAATTTGTAGCCAAACTTCCACATTTACAAATAAACTGTCCTCAAGCTCAGCGCATCTCAATTTTTTAGCAAATTTGAACTTGAACTTGAACCATGAACTTCTTCATAAGTTGGAATGAACTTCAACCTCCGAAAATATTTGGTCTTACGTTATATGACTGGAGTGTTATGTGATGACGCGTATTGTGGATACAGAAAACATTCCAAATGGTAAACCACTACGCCAAATATAAATTACTAATGAGATAAAAAAAACAGCTGTTGCATAGTATTGTGTTTTTGTTATCTGTAAGTAATGATACTGGCATGCCGCAATTTTATTTCAAATAACTTTTTTGTTTAGTAAGTCTGGTAAACAGCACGAATTGCAGTAAATATTTTGTTATATTGGAAATTTTACATCAAAGGCTTGTTCGTTCGTTATAGGTTGTCTGATTTTTTAATAACGTCTGCAGAAAACTATTATTTAATTTTTTGGCCACATTTTTTTAAAAATAATTAATGGCAATAAATTTTTTTAATAAACCTTGAAATAAGTTGTTATCCCGTATTGCTAAAAATATCTTTGCTTATTATGCTTTTTTGTTGTTTTAACGGATTTTTTAATGGCGGAGTCTGCTAAAGTGCCTGCGTTTTGCGTTGTCGTTTTCTTGCTAATATGATCGAACTAACTTGTTATAAGTTTTTTATAAGTTTTTAGGCAGTTTGAGGATATTTTCCGTAGAGATATTTCGCTGGTGCCAGTGATGTGAGTTGACTTTTTAACTTTTCGTACTCTTGAATATTATTAAAATTAAAAATTAAATGGTCGGTGATATTTGTGCTATTGACCGTTAGTTTGATGTTAGTGACAATCTGCTTGAGGCTCGTAGCCAGAATTTTAGAACAAAGAGTTGAAAGAGTGCCATCTACTCTATTTTTAATAACTGAACTGATTTTATATTTCAAATTACAGAATCTCTTTTTATCTATTTATTATCTGATGTTTGATAACACTATTTCTCCATTCAATCACTAATCTCATACCAGTTGCTTATAAATTGTAGAACCTAAGATCTATTTTAATTTAATTAAACTCTTTATTAAACACCTTGCGGATCTCTATCTATTTTATTTCTCTTGCCTGATTTTCATGTCACAACGCTTTCCGGCCTGGTCTTAGAACGACCGTAGGCCACAGATCCATGCTCATAAAACCTTCATTTTTTTATATTGCCATCACTCTGTGACTTTCATCAGGCCAAAGTTTTATGGTAGTTCTCTATTTGGTTTTTTCTTGCAGTTCTGTTATTTCTCATAAACATCAGCCTTGATATGCCTTTTACGGATCCATTCGCCACGACCTTAGATTTTTCCCGCCACACTAAAGCGAAAGGTCGCAGGAAGTGCGCAACTTCCGCTGGACGGTTTGCTTGCTCACCGATTGATTTTTAACTAAAAGAAACCTCGACAGATACCTCACAATAACAAACGACAACAGTGTTAAGTCATGCATTATTTTTAATAAAATACTTCAAAGTTTGAAGTTTAAAAGATAAATATAGTTATTTCAAGTTAAGTTCATTGAGTTAAGATGGAGATAGATAGATGGGGGGTATATGTTCTTCAAGCTGATCCGGCTGTGTATTCATCTACAAATTGAATAATGTATTTATTTAAATTTGAAAATATTTGTTAATATTGTATTTCGGTAATCGCTTACATTTGACGCACTCCTGACAGCCACAAGAGGTATGTTCGTATATCTTTACTTTCTTCGTCTCCGATCCGCAATTAACCTGCCGACGATATATTTGGATCGATTCATTTTATGTAAATTTCATTAACAACGGCTATTACGTTTTGTAGCTTTTCAGATTTCACTTAAGAAAAAATAAAAAACACTTAAAGATAAATTTCCCTTTTTAACCCTTTTAAATCTTTTAATCAGATTTGTGCATTGAACAAGTAGGTCAATCAATTCGGCTGGAGAGTGGCTCGTTATTAACAATGAAGCTAGTAATTATTACCTCAAGGAATCTCCATTCTCCAGTCAGTCCTTTACAGCATTTGCAAAGTCCATTGTGAAGTGCAGGCTGTCCAGACTCATCGTCTTCAAAGTAGACGGCGCTTTCCTCGTAACTTTCCCCGCAGGAGCCTCGGCACGAGTTGAGAAGGATTGGCTCGGCAGATCGGCATACTTCTCCTCCGTCTTTACTCGGCACTGTAATGTTTGTGTACTTGGATTGTATCTGGCACGTCGGAGCGATCTTGGTCGTTGGCTGAATTGAGAATGTGGGCGTCACCGTCGTTGTTCTTCCTGTTGTTGGTTTATTAGTATTATTTTTTAATTCTTTTAGATGTTTTACGGAAATAAATTTAAGCGAAACCATTAACAAATAAAAAAATGATCACGTTCAAACACCATAGCAGTAAATCTTGAAAAACGAATCAGCATACCTTCTGCTGCTTCACAGTGACAACAGTCTGGATGGGATCCGATGAATAGGGCTTCATTCTTAAGAGTGCAACATTTGATTAGATTATAAATTTTATGAAAATACTCAAAAGTAGATGCTATTTTATTGCGTAGCGGTTTAAAAGTAATAGATTGAACGTGTCCGTAGTTAAATTGTTGGTACCGGTTTGCAGAGGCAAGCTGCACTCATGTTGAACGTGGACTCGCGTCCCTCGGGGTCGCAGTAAGTCTTGAGGCAGGTTTCGTCTGTGGTCGGCACTTCCTGAAGCTGTTTGGGCGATACAATAAAGTATTCTGTTAAAACAGACGGCTGTTATTTCTATTGATTTCATTGTGGAAAATCGTAGAAATTTGAAAACCAAATGAAATAAAAGTTCAACCTTGCAGTTGAAGTCGTTATTTTCGTCGCAAGTACTGTAATGAAGAAATGCACAGTGATGTTTACATCGTTTAAGGCTTACGTTAATAAAAGAAGTTTTTCAAGAAAACTCTAGTAACTCACCAGTGGTAGCAGCTGTTGATGATCACTTCGACGCCTTGATCCAAAATGTCACCATTGTAAACGTTCTCCTGGTCGCTTGTTTGTCCACTGATTCCGTCTTTTTCTACGTAACCGACCGTGCCGTCAGATTTCGGAACGAGAGCCTTTATCTCGGGGACGATCTTGACGTGACACACTTCTGAGAATTTATGCAAATTTTATGGATCGAATTCATTTTTATCAAGCAAACTATTTAAAGAAGTGACAGGTGCTTACTTGCTGTAGTGCTGATAGGAGACACTGGAGGCTGAGTAACAGCAGGAGTTGTGGGAGCAGGAGTCGAGGCAACTGTAATAGAAAAGAAATTAATTACTGAAAATTCTTAATATGAGACCTCGCCCCATATGTGATTATTAAAATTAAATTTGAAATTACAATCGAAATAGATGCAAGCAACGTAAAATAGTTTACCAGTGACGGTTATTCCGCACGACCATATCGACAGGTCCGTAATTGTAACAGGCTGAGAGGCATCTGAGGGCGTGAATTGTAAACTCATCTTGCTTCCGGTCGCCGAAAGTGGAATGTCCAGGTGCTAAAAGTAAGTGAAATAACGACGACGTTAATATTACTTCCTCTCAATCATGTTCCATAAGTGGTCGTACAAATATGTGCGCGAAAATCATCAATGAAGGATCTTATTGATAAAAAAACCCTTGATTTGTATTATTAAATACAATTTATTCTCTATATTTTTGTTTTATCTAATGAAAAAGTTACAATTAAGTTGAATAATACAGGTAATATTAAAAAACATTTCACACTATAAATAGCTAAAGTATGTACATTACATAGTATCCGGTATCATGTTTAAATTATCTTATTCAGCTAATGAGTTCGTTATTCTCACTTCGGTAACATGTTCTTCGGTGTATATTGCTGTCGGTACATCGATAAACGGCTGGTAGACGTTGACTACAATCTTTGCGACGTTGATCGGACTCAGTTCAAAATTCATAATTTCTTGCGTCTCAGGCAAAGTTACAGTTACTATAAAATCAGCGTCTGAAGGTTGGAAGAGGAGGCTCTTTAGATTGCTCGTGCCAATGTCTGGCTGGGTTGTGAATGTTGTTTCAGTCTCGAGAACTGCATCGTTGATTTTGCAGACTGTCGTTTTTATAACCGTTGTCTGTCCAGCTGATCATCCAGTTTTAATTAAATGAAGAAGATTAGACTTTTTCGTAGACATTTGAAACAATTAAATAATTCTCAAACAAAATTAACTATAATTTGTATTAATAGAGCTGTGAACAAAGTTCCTTGATAAATATACAACTGATAAACAATATTCTGCTATTATAACTTAAAGAGAGATTACGTATACTACAAAATAAAAACTAGATTGCCTGGAAAAACTAGAAAATATAACTCCACCTGTTGTCAGTTTTTGTTTTGTTGAACCAGGGCTTGGTAAAGTACTGAGTTGTCCAAGATTACCCGGTCCTTGTTCCGCTGTTGTAGAGGGAGTGCCTGGAAAGTGTGTTGTAGGAGCGACTTGAAGAAATAAAACCATATTTTAGTCAAAATTAAATGTGTTTTGGGTAATATTGACGAGCAATAGTTACCTGCTTCAGCACAAGTTTCGATTGAAAAATCAGCAATTTCTGTTGGGGATTTGTCGTCGCTCATGGCGATTTCGAGCTTAATCTTGGAAACGTTTCCAACTCTTCGTTTAAAAACTTGCTTGCTCTGAATTGAAATACATGTACTTGACCGTTTTGAAATTTCATTTTCTAAAGGAAATTAAAGTGGAAATAAAAAAACTAACGTTTGAGCCAGAATCCAAGAACGCCTGGTCGATTTGAACTTCGTCGGCATCGTAGAATGTTAGTTTGGTTTCGACGGCATTGGGAGCTGAAAACTGCAGACTTACAACGGTTCTGGGCTTCGAAGAAGTGATAGTAATTGTGGCGGCATCTGTAGCCGGTAGTTGGAAAGCAGAAGACGACGTTGTCGTAGACGGTTGCGGCGAAATTTCTTGTTTTACATCGGACTCGTTCAGTAATTCAACAGTCTGACACTTGCTTGGTACGGTTTCGCCTGAGTATAGTAGAGAAATCAGGATTAGATTTTGTCATTGTTAGCCATTAAAAAAAATGAGAAATTGGTATCTACTTGTAAGACGTGTGACAAACGGCTTGGCAGTGGTTACTGGAATATGCCTGGTAGCAGTGGCTACAGGACCTTTTATAAAGAAAATGGAAAGTGCATATCACAGAAAAGAAAAACAAATCGCAAAAACTATTGATGACAGAGTTGAAATTACTCCAAACAAATAACTTTTCTACACACCTGTTGCACAAGTCCAGATCTGGAACTTTTCAATTTTCACGGATTCGTCTGTGTTCATTGGTTCGATTAGAACGACGATGGTTTTGACGTTGGGGTAATCGATTTGAGAGTCAACATTCTGAATAAGATAGTTATATTGATTAA
Organism: Erpobdella octoculata; assembly: GCA_963978895.1. Lineage (NCBI taxonomy): Eukaryota > Metazoa > Annelida > Clitellata > Hirudinida > Erpobdellidae > Erpobdella > Erpobdella octoculata. The sequence continues at coordinate 673,498 of OZ022245.1, read as the reverse complement.
ATTTATATATTGAAAAAATTTCTAACGAGATGAACTAACATCTTTCCTGGCCTGAACTTTGTCTCTGGTGACTAGTTCGTTTGCAGAATCTCTATATTCGATTGTAACTTCTTTGACGTTTTCGGCTTTGAACTGGACTCGCATGACGTCCACCGGCTGAGCGGAGGTGACTGTAATTTGGGGATTTTCTGATCCAGGTTGAAATTTAATTTCTCTCAGTCCATTTTCCTCTTCAGGTGTCGGAAGAAGTGTCGTTTGAGTGTCCTGCTTTTGTACTAGTTCATCGAGTTGGCATCGCGTTATTCTAGGTGTAGCTGTGGTCGGTTCACAACACTTGTTAATAAAATAAGAAATTCCGTATTTTTATAAGATGGCAGCGTAGTTAAGCTCACTTGATGTACTGAGTTGTCCAAGTTGGCCTGGTCCTGGTCCTTCCGCCGTTGTAGACGGAGTGCCTGGAACGTGTGTCGTAGGAGCGACTTGATGAAATAAAATCATATCTTAGTCAAAAATTAAATTTGTTTTTGGTAATATTGACGAGCAATAGTTACCTGCTTCAGCACAAGTTTCGATTGAAAAATCAGCAATTTCAGTTGGAGATTTGTCGTCGCTCATGGCGATTTCGAGCTTAATCTTGGAAACGTTTCCAACTCTTCGCTTAAAAACTTGCTTGCTCTGAATTGAAACAACACATGTACTTGACAGTTTTGAGATTTCATTTTCTAAAGGAAATTAAAGTGGAAATAAAAAAAACTAACGTTTGAGCCAGAATCCAAGAACGCCTGGTCGATTTGAACTTCGTCGGCATCGTAGAATGTTAGTTTGGTTTCGACGGCATTGGGAGCTGAAAACTGCAGACTTACAACGGTTCTGGGCTTCGAAGAAGTGATAGTAATTGTGGCGGCATCTGTAGCCGGTAGTTGGAAAGCAGAAGACGACGTTGTCGTAGACGGTTGCGGCGAAATTTCTTGTTTTACATCGGACTCGTTCAGTAATTCAACAGTCTGACACTTGCTTGGTACGGTTTCGCCTGAGTATAGTAGAGAAATCAGGATTAGATTTTGTCATTGTTAGCCATTAAAAAAAATGAGAAATTGGTATCTACTTGTAAGACGTGTGACAAACGGCTTGGCAGTGGTTACTGGAATATGCCTGGTAGCAGTGGCTACAGGACCTTTTATAAAGAAAATGGAAAGTGCATATCACAGAAAAGAAAAACAAATCGCAAAAACTATTGATGACAGAGTTGAAATTACTCCAAACAAATAACTTTTCTACACACCTGTTGCACAAGTCCAGATCTGGAACTTTTCAATTTTCACGGATTCGTCTGTGTTCATTGGTTCGATTAGAACGACGATGGTTTTGACGTTGGGGTAATCGATTTGAGAGTCAACATTCTGAATAAGATAGTTATATTGATTAAATTTATATATTGAAAAAATTTCTAACGAGATGAACTAACATCTTTCCTGGCCTGAACTTTGTCTCTGGTGACTAGTTCGTTTGCAGAATCTCTATATTCGATTGTAACTTCTTTGACGTTTTCGGCTTTGAACTGGACTCGCATGACGTCCACCGGCTGAGCGGAGGTGACTGTAATTTGGGGATTTTCTGATCCAGGTTGAAATTTAATTTCTCTCAGTCCATTTTCCTCTTCAGGTGTCGGAAGAAGTGTCGTTTGAGTGTCCTGCTTTTGTACTAGTTCATCGAGTAGGCATCGCGTTATTCTAGGTGTAGCTGTGGTCGGTTCACAACACTTGTTAATAAAATAAGAAATTCCGTATTTTTATAAGATGGCAGCGTAGTTAAGCTCACTTGATGTACTGAGTTGTCCAAGTTGGCCTGGTCCTGGTCCTTCCGCCGTTGTTGACGGAGTGCCTGGAACGTGTGTCGTAGGAGCGACTTGATGAAATGAAATCATATCTTAGTCAAAAATTAAATTTGTTTTGGCTAATATTGACGAGCAATTGTTACCTGTTTCAGCACAAGTTTCGATTGAAAAATCAGCAATTTCTGTTGGGGATTTGTCGTCGCTCATGGCGATTTCGAGCTTAATCTTGGAAACGTTTCCAACTCTTCGCTTAAAAACTTGCTTGCTCTGAATTGAAACAACACATGTACTTGACAGTTTTGAGATTTCATTTTCTAAAGGAAATTAAAGTGGAAATAAAAAAACTAACGTTTGAGCCAGAATCCAAGAACGCCTGGTCGATTTGAACTTCGTCGGCATCGTAGAATGTTAGTTTGGTTTCGACGGCATTGGGAGCTGAAAACTGCAGACTTACAACGGTTCTGGGCTTCGAAGAAGTGATAGTAATTGTGGCGGCATCTGTAGCCGGTAGTTGGAAAGCAGAAGACGACGTTGTCGTAGACGGTTGCGGCGAAATTTCTTGTTTTACATCGGACTCGTTCAGTAATTCAACAGTCTGACACTTGCTTGGTACGGTTTCGCCTGAGTATAGTAGAGAAATCAGGATTAGATTTTGTCATTGTTAGCCATTAAAAAAAATGAGAAATTGGTATCTACTTGTAAGACGTGTGACAAACGGCTTGGCAGTGGTTACTGGAATATGCCTGGTAGCAGTGGCTACAGGACCTTTTATAAAGAAAATGGAAAGTGCATATCACAGAAAAGAAAAACAAATCGCAAAAACTATTGATGACAGAGTTGAAATTACTCCAAACAAATAACTTTTCTACACACCTGTTGCACAAGTCCAGATCTGGAACTTTTCAATTTTCACGGATTCGTCTGTGTTCATTGGTTCGATTAGAACGACGATGGTTTTGACGTTGGGGTAATCGATTTGAGAGTCAACATTCTGAATAAGATAGTTATATTGATTAAATTTATATATTGAAAAAATTTCTAACGAGATGAACTAACATTTTTCCTGGCCTGAACTTTGTCTCTGGTGACTAGTTCGTTTGCAGAATCTCTATATTCGATTGTAACTTCTTTGACGTTTTCGGCTTTGAACTGGACTCGCATGACGTCCACCGGCTGAGCGGAGGTGACTGTAATTTGGGGATTTTCTGATCCAGGTTGAAATTTAATTTCTCTCAGTCCATTTTCCTCTTCAGGTGTCGGAAGAAGTGTCGTTTGAGTGTCCTGCTTTTGTACTAGTTCATCGAGTTGGCATCGCGTTATTCTAGGTGTAGCTGTGGTCGGTTCACAACACTTGTTAATAAAATAAGAAATTCCGTATTTTTATAAGATGGCAGCGTAGTTAAGCTCACTTGATGTACTGAGTTGTCCAAGTTGGCCTGGTCCTGGTCCTTCCGCCGTTGTAGACGGAGTGCCTGGAACGTGTGTCGTAGGAGCGACTTGATGAAATAAAATCATATCTTAGTCAAAAATTAAATTTGTTTTTGGTAATATTGACGAGCAATAGTTACCTGCTTCAGCACAAGTTTCGATTGAAAAATCAGCAATTTCAGTTGGAGATTTGTCGTCGCTCATGGCGATTTCGAGCTTAATCTTGGAAACGTTTCCAACTCTTCGCTTAAAAACTTGCTTGCTCTGAATTGAAACAACACATGTACTTGACAGTTTTGAGATTTCATTTTCTAAAGGAAATTAAAGTGGAAATAAAAAAAACTAACGTTTGAGCCAGAATCCAAGAACGCCTGGTCGATTTGAACTTCGTCGGCATCGTAGAATGTTAGTTTGGTTTCGACGGCATTGGGAGCTGAAAACTGCAGACTTACAACGGTTCTGGGCTTCGAAGAAGTGATAGTAATTGTGGCGGCATCTGTAGCCGGTAGTTGGAAAGCAGAAGACGACGTTGTCGTAGACGGTTGCGGCGAAATTTCTTGTTTTACATCGGACTCGTTCAGTAATTCAACAGTCTGACACTTGCTTGGTACGGTTTCGCCTGAGTATAGTAGAGAAATCAGGATTAGATTTTGTCATTGTTAGCCATTAAAAAAAATGAGAAATTGGTATCTACTTGTAAGACGTGTGACAAACGGCTTGGCAGTGGTTACTGGAATATGCCTGGTAGCAGTGGCTACAGGACCTTTTATAAAGAAAATGGAAAGTGCATATCACAGAAAAGAAAAACAAATCGCAAAAACTATTGATGACAGAGTTGAAATTACTCCAAACAAATAACTTTTCTACACACCTGTTGCACAAGTCCAGATCTGGAACTTTTCAATTTTCACGGATTCGTCTGTGTTCATTGGTTCGATTAGAACGACGATGGTTTTGACGTTGGGGTAATCGATTTGAGAGTCAACATTCTGAATAAGATAGTTATATTGATTAAATTTATATATTGAAAAAATTTCTAACGAGATGAACTAACATCTTTCCTGGCCTGAACTTTGTCTCTGGTGACTAGTTCGTTTGCAGAATCTCTATATTCGATTGTAACTTCTTTGACGTTTTCGGCTTTGAACTGGACTCGCATGACGTCCACCGGCTGAGCGGAGGTGACTGTAATTTGGGGATTTTCTGATCCAGGTTGAAATTTAATTTCTCTCAGTCCATTTTCCTCTTCAGGTGTCGGAAGAAGTGTCGTTTGAGTGTCCTGCTTTTGTACTAGTTCATCGAGTTGGCATCGCGTTATTCTAGGTGTAGCTGTGGTCGGTTCACAACACTTGTTAATAAAATAAGAAATTCCGTATTTTTATAAGATGGCAGCGTAGTTAAGCTCACTTGATGTACTGAGTTGTCCAAGTTGGCCTGGTCCTGGTCCTTCCGCCGTTGTAGACGGAGTGCCTGGAACGTGTGTCGTAGGAGCGACTTGATGAAATAAAATCATATCTTAGTCAAAAATTAAATTTGTTTTTGGTAATATTGACGAGCAATAGTTACCTGCTTCAGCACAAGTTTCGATTGAAAAATCAGCAATTTCAGTTGGAGATTTGTCGTCGCTCATGGCGATTTCGAGCTTAATCTTGGAAACGTTTCCAACTCTTCGCTTAAAAACTTGCTTGCTCTGAATTGAAACAACACATGTACTTGACAGTTTTGAGATTTCATTTTCTAAAGGAAATTAAAGTGGAAATAAAAAAACTAACGTTTGAGCCAGAATCCAAGAACGCCTGGTCGATTTGAACTTCGTCGGCATCGTAGAATGTTAGTTTGGTTTCGACGGCATTGGGAGCTGAAAACTGCAGACTTACAACGGTTCTGGGCTTCGAAGAAGTGATAGTAATTGTGGCGGCATCTGTAGCCGGTAGTTGGAAAGCAGAAGACGACGTTGTCGTAGACGGTTGCGGCGAAATTTCTTGTTTTACATCGGACTCGTTCAGTAATTCAACAGTCTGACACTTGCTTGGTACGGTTTCGCCTGAGTATAGTAGAGAAATCAGGATTAGATTTTGTCATTGTTAGCCATTAAAAAAAATGAGAAATTGGTATCTACTTGTAAGACGTGTGACAAACGGCTTGGCAGTGGTTACTGGAATATGCCTGGTAGCAGTGGCTACAGGACCTTTTATAAAGAAAATGGAAAGTGCATATCACAGAAAAGAAAAACAAATCGCAAAAACTATTGATGACAGAGTTGAAATTACTCCAAACAAATAACTTTTCTACACACCTGTTGCACAAGTCCAGATCTGGAACTTTTCAATTTTCACGGATTCGTCTGTGTTCATTGGTTCGATTAGAACGACGATGGTTTTGACGTTGGGGTAATCGATTTGAGAGTCAACATTCTGAATAAGATAGTTATATTGATTAAATTTATATATTGAAAAAATTTCTAACGAGATGAACTAACATCTTTCCTGGCCTGAACTTTGTCTCTGGTGACTAGTTCGTTTGCAGAATCTCTATATTCGATTGTAACTTCTTTGACGTTTTCGGCTTTGAACTGGACTCGCATGACGTCCACCGGCTGAGCGGAGGTGACTGTAATTTGGGGATTTTCTGATCCAGGTTGAAATTTAATTTCTCTCAGTCCATTTTCCTCTTCAGGTGTCGGAAGAAGTGTCGTTTGAGTGTCCTGCTTTTGTACTAGTTCATCGAGTAGGCATCGCGTTATTCTAGGTGTAGCTGTGGTCGGTTCACAACACTTGTTAATAAAATAAGAAATTCCGTATTTTTATAAGATGGCAGCGTAGTTAAGCTCACTTGATGTACTGAGTTGTCCAAGTTGGCCTGGTCCTGGTCCTTCCGCCGTTGTTGACGGAGTGCCTGGAACGTGTGTCGTAGGAGCGACTTGATGAAATGAAATCATATCTTAGTCAAAAATTAAATTTGTTTTGGCTAATATTGACGAGCAATTGTTACCTGTTTCAGCACAAGTTTCGATTGAAAAATCAGCAATTTCTGTTGGGGATTTGTCGTCGCTCATGGCGATTTCGAGCTTAATCTTGGAAACGTTTCCAACTCTTCGCTTAAAAACTTGCTTGCTCTGAATTGAAACAACACATGTACTTGACAGTTTTGAGATTTCATTTTCTAAAGGAAATTAAAGTGGAAATAAAAAAACTAACGTTTGAGCCAGAATCCAAGAACGCCTGGTCGATTTGAACTTCGTCGGCATCGTAGAATGTTAGTTTGGTTTCGACGGCATTGGGAGCTGAAAACTGCAGACTTACAACGGTTCTGGGCTTCGAAGAAGTGATAGTAATTGTGGCGGCATCTGTAGCCGGTAGTTGGAAAGCAGAAGACGACGTTGTCGTAGACGGTTGCGGCGAAATTTCTTGTTTTACATCGGACTCGTTCAGTAATTCAACAGTCTGACACTTGCTTGGTACGGTTTCGCCTGAGTATAGTAGAGAAATCAGGATTAGATTTTGTCATTGTTAGCCATTAAAAAAAATGAGAAATTGGTATCTACTTGTAAGACGTGTGACAAACGGCTTGGCAGTGGTTACTGGAATATGCCTGGTAGCAGTGGCTACAGGACCTTTTATAAAGAAAATGGAAAGTGCATATCACAGAAAAGAAAAACAAATCGCAAAAACTATTGATGACAGAGTTGAAATTACTCCAAACAAATAACTTTTCTACACACCTGTTGCACAAGTCCAGATCTGGAACTTTTCAATTTTCACGGATTCGTCTGTGTTCATTGGTTCGATTAGAACGACGATGGTTTTGACGTTGGGGTAATCGATTTGAGAGTCAACATTCTGAATAAGATAGTTATATTGATTAAATTTATATATTGAAAAAATTTCTAACGAGATGAACTAACATCTTTCCTGGCCTGAACTTTGTCTCTGGTGACTAGTTCGTTTGCAGAATCTCTATATTCGATTGTAACTTCTTTGACGTTTTCGGCTTTGAACTGGACTCGCATGACGTCCACCGGCTGAGCGGAGGTGACTGTAATTTGGGGATTTTCTGATCCAGGTTGAAATTTAATTTCTCTCAGTCCATTTTCCTCTTCAGGTGTCGGAAGAAGTGTCGTTTGAGTGTCCTGCTTTTGTACTAGTTCATCGAGTAGGCATCGCGTTATTCTAGGTGTAGCTGTGGTCGGTTCACAACACTTGTTAATAAAATAAGAAATTCCGTATTTTTATAAGATGGCAGCGTAGTTAAGCTCACTTGATGTACTGAGTTGTCCAAGTTGGCCTGGTCCTGGTCCTTCCGCCGTTGTTGACGGAGTGCCTGGAACGTGTGTCGTAGGAGCGACTTGATGAAATGAAATCATATCTTAGTCAAAAATTAAATTTGTTTTGGCTAATATTGACGAGCAATTGTTACCTGTTTCAGCACAAGTTTCGATTGAAAAATCAGCAATTTCTGTTGGGGATTTGTCGTCGCTCATGGCGATTTCGAGCTTAATCTTGGAAACGTTTCCAACTCTTCGCTTAAAAACTTGCTTGCTCTGAATTGAAACAACACATGTACTTGACAGTTTTGAGATTTCATTTTCTAAAGGAAATTAAAGTGGAAATAAAAAAACTAACGTTTGAGCCAGAATCCAAGAACGCCTGGTCGATTTGAACTTCGTCGGCATCGTAGAATGTTAGTTTGGTTTCGACGGCATTGGGAGCTGAAAACTGCAGACTTACAACGGTTCTGGGCTTCGAAGAAGTGATAGTAATTGTGGCGGCATCTGTAGCCGGTAGTTGGAAAGCAGAAGACGACGTTGTCGTAGACGGTTGCGGCGAAATTTCTTGTTTTACATCGGACTCGTTCAGTAATTCAACAGTCTGACACTTGCTTGGTACGGTTTCGCCTGAGTATAGTAGAGAAATCAGGATTAGATTTTGTCATTGTTAGCCATTAAAAAAAATGAGAAATTGGTATCTACTTGTAAGACGTGTGACAAACGGCTTGGCAGTGGTTACTGGAATATGCCTGGTAGCAGTGGCTACAGGACCTTTTATAAAGAAAATGGAAAGTGCATATCACAGAAAAGAAAAACAAATCGCAAAAACTATTGATGACAGAGTTGAAATTACTCCAAACAAATAACTTTTCTACACACCTGTTGCACAAGTCCAGATCTGGAACTTTTCAATTTTCACGGATTCGTCTGTGTTCATTGGTTCGATTAGAACGACGATGGTTTTGACGTTGGGGTAATCGATTTGAGAGTCAACATTCTGAATAAGATAGTTATATTGATTAAATTTATATATTGAAAAAATTTCTAACGAGATGAACTAACATCTTTCCTGGCCTGAACTTTGTCTCTGGTGACTAGTTCGTTTGCAGAATCTCTATATTCGATTGTAACTTCTTTGACGTTTTCGGCTTTGAACTGGACTCGCATGACGTCCACCGGCTGAGCGGAGGTGACTGTAATTTGGGGATTTTCTGATCCAGGTTGAAATTTAATTTCTCTCAGTCCATTTTCCTCTTCAGGTGTCGGAAGAAGTGTCGTTTGAGTGTCCTGCTTTTGTACTAGTTCATCGAGTTGGCATCGCGTTATTCTAGGTGTAGCTGTGGTCGGTTCACAACACTTGTTAATAAAATAGAAATTCCGTATTTTTATAAGATGGCAGCGTAGTTAAGCTCACTTGATGTACTGAGTTGTCCAAGTTGGCCTGGTCCTGGTCCTTCCGCCGTTGTAGACGGAGTGCCTGGAACGTGTGTCGTAGGAGCGACTTGATGAAATAAAATCATATCTTAGTCAAAAATTAAATTTGTTTTTGGTAATATTGACGAGCAATAGTTACCTGCTTCAGCACAAGTTTCGATTGAAAAATCAGCAATTTCTGTTGGAGATTTGTCGTCGCTCATGGCGATTTCGAGCTTAATCTTGGAAACGTTTCCAATTCTTCGCTTAAAAACTTGCTTGCTCTGAATTGAAACAACACATGTACTTGACAGTTTTGAGATTTCATTTTCTAAAGGAAATTAAAGTGGAAATAAAAAAACTAACGTTTGAGCCAGAATCCAAGAACGCCTGGTCGATTTGAACTTCGTCGGCATCGTAGAATGTTAGTTTGGTTTCGACGGCATTGGGAGCTGAAAACTGCAGACTTACAACGGTTCTGGGCTTCGAAGAAGTGATAGTAATTGTGGCGGCATCTGTAGCCGGTAGTTGGAAAGCAGAAGACGACGTTGTCGTAGACGGTTGCGGCGAAATTTCTTGTTTTACATCGGACTCGTTCAGTAATTCAACAGTCTGACACTTGCTTGGTACGGTTTCGCCTGAGTATAGTAGAGAAATCAGGATTAGATTTTGTCATTGTTAGCCATTAAAAAAAATGAGAAATTGGTATCTACTTGTAAGACGTGTGACAAACGGCTTGGCAGTGGTTACTGGAATATGCCTGGTAGCAGTGGCTACAGGACCTTTTATAAAGAAAATGGAAAGTGCATATCACAGAAAAGAAAAACAAATCGCAAAAACTATTGATGACAGAGTTGAAATTACTCCAAACAAATAACTTTTCTACACACCTGTTGCACAAGTCCAGATCTGGAACTTTTCAATTTTCACGGATTCGTCTGTGTTCATTGGTTCGATTAGAACGACGATGGTTTTGACGTTGGGGTAATCGATTTGAGAGTCAACATTCTGAATAAGATAGTTATATTGATTAAATTTATATATTGAAAAAATTTCTAACGAGATGAACTAACATCTTTCCTGGCCTGAACTTTGTCTCTGGTGACTAGTTCGTTTGCAGAATCTCTATATTCGATTGTAACTTCTTTGACGTTTTCGGCTTTGAACTGGACTCGCATGACGTCCACCGGCTGAGCGGAGGTGACTGTAATTTGGGTATTTTCTGATCCAGGTTGAAATTTAATTTCTCTCAGTCCATTTTCCTCTTCAGGTGTCGGAAGAAGTGTCGTTTGAGTGTCCTGCTTTTGTACTAGTTCATCGAGTTGGCATCGCGTTATTCTTGGTGTAGCTGTGGTCGGTTCACAACACTTGTTAATAAAATAAGAAATTCCGTATTTTTATAATATGGTACCGTAGTTTAGCTCACTTGATGTACTGAGTTGTCCAAGTTGGCCTGGTCCTTCCGCCGTTGTAGACAGAGTGCGCTGAACAGCTTCCGTGGTCATTACACCGCCAGCACCAGTCGTCATTACACCACCAGGACCAGTCGTTGTTGTTAGTTCTGTGAGTGTAAAAGATCGATGACGTCACATTACTGGAATGAAACGTTTGAACATTTACATATTAAGTGAGCTAGAATGTTACCTTCTCCGCAGACGCGTACTGCCAAATCAGTGACTGTAAGGGGACTATTGCCGTCTTTGGGCTTGAAAGTAACTTTGACGGTCACAACGTTCGGCTTGTCGCCTTCTTTCACAACGACTTTTCCCTAGGGATTGAAAAATTCTTCACCTCGAAGTTTGCTAAAATGAGCTAAAACTACAAATTGACCGTCTACTAACGTCTTCTGGAACAGGCTGTTCTTTCTTGATAACGTCATTGCCGTCTTTGTCGGTGACTGTAATAGTAACGGAATCGACGTTTGTCGTCGTCACTTCGATCTCCATGAGCGTCTTTGGTTTGGCCGATGTCAACGTAATCGATGGTTCCGGTTTATCTTCAGAAGGTGACAGATCGACTGGTAAGATATCTTTACCTCCTGGTGTTTCTGGTTCCGTTTCGAGACGGGCATATGGTTTATCGAGAAGATTTTCAACTTGACATGTCGGTCCTTTGGTAGTTGTAGCTGCAGGAATATTGGCTGTGGTTGGCACTGTGCCTGCCCCAGTTGTACCAATGATTGGACCAGGCGGTCCTTCGCCGCTTGTCGGAGTGGGTTGAACAGCTCCCGTGGTCACTACACCGCCAGGACCAGTCGTCATTACACCGCCAGGACCAGTGGTCATTACACCGCCAGGACCAGTCGTTGTTGGTAATTCTGTGAGTGTGAAAGATCGATGACGTCACATTAACGGAATAAATTGGCGGAACATTTGTAAATTCAGTAAACCAGAAAGTTACCTTCTCCGCAGACGCGTACTGCCAAATCAGTGACGGTAACGGGACTATTGCCGTCTTTGGGCTTGAAAGTAACTTCGACGGTCACAACGTTCGGTTTCTCGCCTTCTTTCACAACGACTTTTCCCTAGAGATTGAAAAATTCGTCACCTCGAAGTTTGCTAAAATGAGCTAAAACTAGAAATTGACCGTCTACTAACGTCTTCTGGAACAGGCTGTTCTTTCTTGATAACGTCATTGCCGTCTTTGTCGGTGACTGTAATAGTAACGGAATCGACGTTTGTCGTCGTCACTTCGATCTCCATGAGCGTCTTTGGTTTGGCCGATGTCAACGTAATCGATGGTTCCGGTTTATCTTCAGAAGGTGACAGATCGACCGGAAAGATATCTTTACCTCCTGGTGTTTCTGGTTCCGTTTCGAGACGGGCATATGGTTTATCGAGAAGATTTTCAACTTGACATGTCGGTCCTTTGGTAGTTGTAGCTGCAGGAATATTGGCTGTGGTTGGCACTGTGCCTGCCCCAGTTGTACCAATGATTGGACCAGGTGGTCCTTCGCCGCTTGTCGGAGTGGGTTGAACAGCTCCCGTGGTCACTACACCGCCAGGACCAGTCGTCATTACACCGCCAGGACCAGTGGTCATTACACCGCCAGGACCAGTCGTTGTTGGTAATTCTGTGAGTGTGAAAGATCGATGACGTCACATTAACGGAATAAATTGGCGGAACATTTGTAAATTCAGTAAACCAGAAAGTTACCTTCTCCGCAGACGCGTACTGCCAAATCAGTGACGGTAACGGGACTATTGCCGTCTTTGGGCTTGAAAGTAACTTCGACGGTCACAACGTTCGGTTTCTCGCCTTCTTTCACAACGACTTTTCCCTAGAGATTGAAAAATTCGTCACCTCGAAGTTTGCTAAAATGAGCTAAAACTACAAATTGACCGTCTACTAACGTCTTCTGGAACAGGCTGTTCTTTCTTGATAACGTCATTGCCGTCTTTGTCGGTGACTGTAATAGTAACGGAATCGACGTTTGTCGTCGTCACTTCGATCTCCATGAGCGTCTTTGGTTTGGCCGATGTCAACGTAATCGATGGTTCCGGTTTATCTTCAGAAGGTGACAGATCGACCGGGAAGATATCTTTACCTCCTGGTGTTTCTGGTTCCGTTTCGAGACGGGCATATGGTTTATCGAGAAGATTTTCAACTTGACATGTCGGTCCTATGGTAGTTGTAGCTGCAGGAATATTGGCTGTGGTTGGCACTGTGCCTGCCCCAGTTGTACCAATGATTGGACCAGGTGGTCCTTCGCCGCTTGTCGGAGTGGGTTGAACAGCTCCCGTGGTCACTACACCGCCAGGACCAGTCGTCATTACACCGCCAGGACCAGTGGTCATTACACCGCCAGGACCAGTCGTTGTTGGTAATTCTGTGAGTGTGAAAGATCGATGACGTCACATTAACGGAATAAATTGGCGGAACATTTGTAAATTCAGTAAACCAGAAAGTTACCTTCTCCGCAGACGCGTACTGCCAAATCAGTGACGGTAACGGGACTATTGCCGTCTTTGGGCTTGAAAGTAACTTCGACGGTCACAACGTTCGGTTTCTCGCCTTCTTTCACAACGACTTTTCCCTAGAGATTGAAAAATTCGTCACCTCGAAGTTTGCTAAAATGAGCTAAAACTACAAATTGACCGTCTACTAACGTCTTCTGGAACAGGCTGTTCTTTCTTGATAACGTCATTGCCGTCTTTGTCGGTAACTGTAATAGTAACGGAATCGACGTTTGTCGTCGTCAGTTCGATCTCCATGAGCGTCTTTGGTTTGGACGATGTCAACGTAATCGATGGTTCCGGCTTATCGTCAGAAGGTGACAGATCGACCGGGAAGATATCTTTACCTCCTGGTGATTCTGGTTCCGTTTCGAGACGGGCATATGGTTTATCGAGAAGATTTTCAACTTGACATGTCGGTCCTTTGGTAGTTGTAGCTGCAGGAATATTGGCTGTGGTTGGCACTGTGCCTGCCCCAGTTGTACCAATGATTGGACCAGGTGGTCCTTCGCCGCTTGTCGGAGTGGGTTGAACAGCTCCCGTGGTCACTACACCGCCAGGACCAGTCGTCATTACACCGCCAGGACCAGTGGTCATTACACCGCCAGGACCAGTCGTTGTTGGTAATTCTGTGAGTGTGAAAGATCGATGACGTCACATTAACGGAATAAATTGGCGGAACATTTGTAAATTCAGTAAACCAGAAAGTTACCTTCTCCGCAGACGCGTACTGCCAAATCAGTGATGGTAACGGGACTATTGCCGTCTTTGGGCTTGAAAGTAACTTCGACGGTCACAACGTTCGGTTTCTCGCCTTCTTTCACAACGACTTTTCCCTAGAGATTGAAAAATTCGTCACCTCGAAGTTTGCTAAAATGAGCTAAAACTACAAATTGACCGTCTACTAACGTCTTCTGGAACAGGTTGTTCTTTCTTGATAACGTCATTGCCATCTTTGTCGGTAACTGTAATAGTAACGGAATCGACGTTTGTCGTCGTCACTTCGATCTCCATGAGCGTCGTTGGTTTGGCCGATGTCAACGTAATCGATGGTTCCGGTTTATCTTCAGAAGGTGACAGATCGACCGGGAAGATATCTTTACCTCCTGGTGTTTCTGGTTCCGTTTCGAGACGGGCATATGGTTTATCGAGAAGATTTTCAACTTGACATGTCGGTCCTTTGGTAGTTGTAGCTGCAGGAATATTGGCTGTGGTTGGCACTGTGCCTGCCCCAGTTGTACCAATGATTGGACCAGGTGGTCCTTCGCCGCTTGTCGGAGTGGGTTGAACAGCTCCCGTGGTCACTACACCGCCAGGACCAGTCGTCATTACACCGCCAGGACCAGTGGTCATTACACCGCCAGGACCAGTCGTTGTTGGTAATTCTGTGAGTGTGAAAGATCGATGACGTCACATTAACGGAATAAATTGGCGGAACATTTGTAAATTCAGTAAACCAGAAAGTTACCTTCTCCGCAGACGCGTACTGCCAAATCAGTGACGGTAACGGGACTATTGCCGTCTTTGGGCTTGAAAGTAACTTCGACGGTCACAACGTTCGGTTTCTCGCCTTCTTTCACAACGACTTTTCCCTAGAGATTGAAAAATTCGTCACCTCGAAGTTTGCTAAAATGAGCTAAAACTAGAAATTGACCGTCTACTAACGTCTTCTGGAACAGGCTGTTCTTTCTTGATAACGTCATTGCCGTCTTTGTCGGTGACTGTAATAGTAACGGAATCGACGTTTGTCGTCGTCACTTCGATCTCCATGAGCGTCTTTGGTTTGGCCGATGTCAACGTAATCGATGGTTCCGGTTTATCTTCAGAAGGTGACAGATCGATCGGGAAGATATCTTTACCTCCTGGTGTTTCTGGTTCCGTTTCGAGACGGGCATATGGTTTATCGAGAAGATTTTCAACTTGACATGTCGGTCCTTTGGTAGTTGTAGCTGCAGGAATATTGGCTGTGGTTGGCACTGTGCCTGCCCCAGTTGTACCAATGATTGGACCAGGTGGTCCTTCGCCGCTTGTCGGAGTGGGTTGAACAGCTCCCGTGGTCACTACACCGCCAGGACCAGTCGTCATTACACCGCCAGGACCAGTGGTCATTACACCGCCAGGACCAGTCGTTGTTGGTAATTCTGTGAGTGTGAAAGATCGATGACGTCACATTAACGGAATAAATTGGCGGAACATTTGTAAATTCAGTAAACCAGAAAGTTACCTTCTCCGCAGACGCGTACTGCCAAATCAGTGACGGTAACGGGACTATTGCCGTCTTTGGGCTTGAAAGTAACTTCGACGGTCACAACGTTCGGTTTCTCGCCTTCTTTCACAACGACTTTTCCCTAGAGATTGAAAAATTCGTCACCTCGAAGTTTGCTAAAATGAGCTAAAACTACAAATTGACCGTCTACTAACGTCTTCTGGAACAGGCTGTTCTTTCTTGATAACGTCATTGCCGTCTTTGTCGGTAACTGTAATAGTAACGGAATCGACGTTTGTCGTCGTCAGTTCGATCTCCATGAGCGTCTTTGGTTTGGACGATGTCAACGTAATCGATGGTTCCGGCTTATCGTCAGAAGGTGACAGATCGACCGGGAAGATATCTTTACCTCCTGGTGATTCTGGTTCCGTTTCGAGACGGGCATATGGTTTATCGAGAAGATTTTCAACTTGACATGTCGGTCCTTTGGTAGTTGTAGCTGCAGGAATATTGGCTGTGGTTGGCACTGTGCCTGCCCCAGTTGTACCAATGATTGGACCAGGTGGTCCTTCGCCGCTTGTCGGAGTGGGTTGAACAGCTCCCGTGGTCACTACACCGCCAGGACCAGTCGTCATTACACCGCCAGGACCAGTGGTCATTACACCGCCAGGACCAGTCGTTGTTGGTAATTCTGTGAGTGTGAAAGATCGATGACGTCACATTAACGGAATAAATTGGCGGAACATTTGTAAATTCAGTAAACCAGAAAGTTACCTTCTCCGCAGACGCGTACTGCCAAATCAGTGATGGTAACGGGACTATTGCCGTCTTTGGGCTTGAAAGTAACTTCGACGGTCACAACGTTCGGTTTCTCGCCTTCTTTCACAACGACTTTTCCCTAGAGATTGAAAAATTCGTCACCTCGAAGTTTGCTAAAATGAGCTAAAACTACAAATTGACCGTCTACTAACGTCTTCTGGAACAGGCTGTTCTTTCTTGATAACGTCATTGCCGTCTTTGTCGGTAACTGTAATAGTAACGGAATCGACGTTTGTCGTCGTCAGTTCGATCTCCATGAGCGTCTTTGGTTTGGACGATGTCAACGTAATCGATGGTTCCGGCTTATCGTCAGAAGGTGACAGATCGACCGGGAAGATATCTTTACCTCCTGGTGATTCTGGTTCCGTTTCGAGACGGGCATATGGTTTATCGAGAAGATTTTCAACTTGACATGTCGGTCCTTTGGTAGTTGTAGCTGCAGGAATATTGGCTGTGGTTGGCACTGTGCCTGCCCCAGTTGTACCAATGATTGGACCAGGTGGTCCTTCGCCGCTTGTCGGAGTGGGTTGAACAGCTCCCGTGGTCACTACACCGCCAGGACCAGTCGTCATTACACCGCCAGGACCAGTGGTCATTACACCGCCAGGACCAGTCGTTGTTGGTAATTCTGTGAGTGTGAAAGATCGATGACGTCACATTAACGGAATAAATTGGCGGAACATTTGTAAATTCAGTAAACCAGAAAGTTACCTTCTCCGCAGACGCGTACTGCCAAATCAGTGATGGTAACGGGACTATTGCCGTCTTTGGGCTTGAAAGTAACTTCGACGGTCACAACGTTCGGTTTCTCGCCTTCTTTCACAACGACTTTTCCCTAGAGATTGAAAAATTCGTCACCTCGAAGTTTGCTAAAATGAGCTAAAACTACAAATTGACCGTCTACTAACGTCTTCTGGAACAGGTTGTTCTTTCTTGATAACGTCATTGCCATCTTTGTCGGTAACTGTAATAGTAACGGAATCGACGTTTGTCGTCGTCACTTCGATCTCCATGAGCGTCTTTGGTTTGGCCGATGTCAACGTAATCGATGGTTCCGGTTTATCTTCAGAAGGTGACAGATCGACCGGGAAGATATCTTTACCTCCTGGTGTTTCTGGTTCCGTTTCGAGACGGGCATATGGTTTATCGAGAAGATTTTCAACTTGACATGTCGGTCCTTTGGTAGTTGTAGCTGCAGGAATATTGGCTGTGGTTGGCACTGTGCCTGCCCCAGTTGTACCAATGATTGGACCAGGTGGTCCTTCGCCGCTTGTCGGAGTGGGTTGAACAGCTCCCGTGGTCACTACACCGCCAGGACCAGTCGTCATTACACCGCCAGGACCAGTGGTCATTACACCGCCAGGACCAGTCGTTGTTGGTAATTCTGTGAGTGTGAAAGATCGATGACGTCACATTAACGGAATAAATTGGCGGAACATTTGTAAATTCAGTAAACCAGAAAGTTACCTTCTCCGCAGACGCGTACTGCCAAATCAGTGACGGTAACGGGACTATTGCCGTCTTTGGGCTTGAAAGTAACTTCGACGGTCACAACGTTCGGTTTCTCGCCTTCTTTCACAACGACTTTTCCCTAGAGATTGAAAAATTCGTCACCTCGAAGTTTGCTAAAATGAGCTAAAACTAGAAATTGACCGTCTACTAACGTCTTCTGGAACAGGCTGTTCTTTCTTGATAACGTCATTGCCGTCTTTGTCGGTGACTGTAATAGTAACGGAATCGACGTTTGTCGTCGTCACTTCGATCTCCATGAGCGTCTTTGGTTTGGCCGATGTCAACGTAATCGATGGTTCCGGTTTATCTTCAGAAGGTGACAGATCGACCGGGAAGATATCTTTACCTCCTGGTGTTTCTGGTTCCGTTTCGAGACGGGCATATGGTTTATCGAGAAGATTTTCAACTTGACATGTCGGTCCTTTGGTAGTTGTAGCTGCAGGAATATTGGCTGTGGTTGGCACTGTGCCTGCCCCAGTTGTACCAATGATTGGACCAGGTGGTCCTTCGCCGCTTGTCGGAGTGGGTTGAACAGCTCCCGTGGTCACTACACCGCCAGGACCAGTCGTCATTACACCGCCAGGACCAGTGGTCATTACACCGCCAGGACCAGTCGTTGTTGGTAATTCTGTGAGTGTGAAAGATCGATGACGTCACATTAACGGAATAAATTGGCGGAACATTTGTAAATTCAGTAAACCAGAAAGTTACCTTCTCCGCAGACGCGTACTGCCAAATCAGTGACGGTAACGGGACTATTGCCGTCTTTGGGCTTGAAAGTAACTTCGACGGTCACAACGTTCGGTTTCTCGCCTTCTTTCACAACGACTTTTCCCTAGAGATTGAAAAATTCGTCACCTCGAAGTTTGCTAAAATGAGCTAAAACTAGAAATTGACCGTCTACTAACGTCTTCTGGAACAGGCTGTTCTTTCTTGATAACGTCATTGCCGTCTTTGTCGGTGACTGTAATAGTAACGGAATCGACGTTTGTCGTCGTCACTTCGATCTCCATGAGCGTCTTTGGTTTGGCCGATGTCAACGTAATCGATGGTTCCGGTTTATCTTCAGAAGGTGACAGATCGATCGGGAAGATATCTTTACCTCCTGGTGTTTCTGGTTCCGTTTCGAGACGGGCATATGGTTTATCGAGAAGATTTTCAACTTGACATGTCGGTCCTTTGGTAGTTGTAGCTGCAAGAATATTGGCTGTGGTTGGCACTGTGCCTGCCCCAGTTGTACCAATGATTGGACCAGGTGGTCCTTCGCCGCTTGTCGGAGTGGGTTGAACAGCTCCCGTGGTCACTACACCGCCAGGACCAGTCGTCATTACACCGCCAGGACCAGTGGTCATTACACCGCCAGGACCAGTCGTTGTTGGTAATTCTGTGAGTGTGAAAGATCGATGACGTCACATTAACGGAATAAATTGGCGGAACATTTGTAAATTCAGTAAACCAGAAAGTTACCTTCTCCGCAGACGCGTACTGCCAAATCATTGACGGTAACGGGACTATTGCCGTCTTTGGGCTTGAAAGTAACTTCGACGGTCACAACGTTCGGTTTCTCGCCTTCTTTCACAACGACTTTTCCCTAGAGATTGAAAAATTCGTCACCTCGAAGTTTGCTAAAATGAGCTAAAACTACAAATTGACCGTCTACTAACGTCTTCTGGAACAGGCTGTTCTTTCTTGATAACGTCATTGCCGTCTTTGTCGGTAACTGTAATAGTAACGGAATCGACGTTTGTCGTCGTCAGTTCGATCTCCATGAGCGTCTTTGGTTTGGACGATGTCAACGTAATCGATGGTTCCGGCTTATCGTCAGAAGGTGACAGATCGACCGGGAAGATATCTTTACCTCCTGGTGATTCTGGTTCCGTTTCGAGACGGGCATATGGTTTATCGAGAAGATTTTCAACTTGACATGTCGGTCCTTTGGTAGTTGTAGCTGCAGGAATATTGGCTGTGGTTGGCACTGTGCCTGCCCCAGTTGTACCAATGATTGGACCAGGTGGTCCTTCGCCGCTTGTCGGAGTGGGTTGAACAGCTCCCGTGGTCACTACACCGCCAGGACCAGTCGTCATTACACCGCCAGGACCAGTGGTCATTACACCGCCAGGACCAGTCGTTGTTGGTAATTCTGTGAGTGTGAAAGATCGATGACGTCACATTAACGGAATAAATTGGCGGAACATTTGTAAATTCAGTAAACCAGAAAGTTACCTTCTCCGCAGACGCGTACTGCCAAATCAGTGACGGTAACGGGACTATTGCCGTCTTTGGGCTTGAAAGTAACTTCGACGGTCACAACGTTCGGTTTCTCGCCTTCTTTCACAACGACTTTTCCCTAGAGATTGAAAAATTCGTCACCTCGAAGTTTGCTAAAATTAGCTAAAACTACAAATTGACCGTCTACTAACGTCTTCTGGAACAGGTTGTTCTTTCTTGATAACGTCATTGCCATCTTTGTCGGTAACTGTAATAGTAACGGAATCGACGTTTGTCGTCGTCACTTCGATCTCCATGAGCGTCTTTGGTTTGGCCGATGTCAACGTAATCGATGGTTCCGGTTTATCTTCAGAAGGTGACAGATCGACCGGGAAGATATCTTTACCTCCTGGTGTTTCTGGTTCCGTTTCGAGACGGGCATATGGTTTATCGAGAAGATTTTCAACTTGACATGTCGGTCCTTTGGTAGTTGTAGCTGCAGGAATATTGGCTGTGGTTGGCACTGTGCCTGCCCCAGTTGTACCAATGATTGGACCAGGTGGTCCTTCGCCGCTTGTCGGAGTGGGTTGAACAGCTCCCGTGGTCACTACACCGCCAGGACCAGTCGTCATTACACCGCCAGGACCAGTCGTCATTACACCGCCAGGACCAGTGGTCATTACACCGCCAGGACCAGTCGTTGTTGGTAATTCTATGAGTGTGAAAGATCGATGACGTCACATTAACGGAATAAATTGGCGGAACATTTGTAAATTCAGTAAACCAGAAAGTTACCTTCTCCGCAGACGCGTACTGCCAAATCAGTGACGGTAACGGGACTATTGCCGTCTTTGGGCTTGAAAGTAACTTCGACGGTCACAACGTTCGGTTTCTCGCCTTCTTTCACAACGACTTTTCCCTAGAGATTGAAAAATTCGTCACCTCGAAGTTTGCTAAAATTAGCTAAAACTACAAATTGACCGTCTACTAACGTCTTCTGGAACAGGTTGTTCTTTCTTGATAACGTCATTGCCGTCTTTGTCGGTGACTGTAATAGTAACGGAATCGACGTTTGTCGTCGTCACTTCGATCTCCATGAGCGTCTTTGGTTTGGCCGATGTCAACGTAATCGATGGTTCCGGTTTATCTTCAGAAGGTGACAGATCGACCGGGAAGATATCTTTACCTCCTGGTGTTTCTGGTTCCGTTTCGAGACGGGCATATGGTTTATCGAGAAGATTTTCAACTTGACATGTCGGTCCTTTGGTAGTTGTAGCTGCAGGAATATTGGCTGTGGTTGGCACTGTGCCTGCCCCAGTTGTACCAATGATTGGACCAGGTGGTCCTTCGCCGCTTGTCGGAGTGGGTTGAACAGCTCCCGTGGTTACTACACCGCCAGGACCAGTCGTCATTACACCGCCAGGACCAGTGGTCATTACACCGCCAGGACCAGTGGTCATTACACCGCCAGGACCAGTGGTCATTACACCGCCAGGACCAGTGGTCATTACACCGCCAGGACCAGTGGTCATTACACCGCCAGGACCAGTCGTTGTTGGTAATTCTGTGTGTGTGAAAGATCGATGACGTCACATTAACGGAAGAAATTGGCGGAACATTTGTAAATTCAGTAAACCAGAAAGTTACCTTCTCCGCAGACGCGTACTGCCAAATCAGTGACGGTAACGGGACTATTGCCGTCTTTGGGCTTGAAAGTAACTTCGACGGTCACAACGTTCGGTTTCTCGCCTTCTTTCACAACGACTTTTCCCTAGAGATTGAAAAATTCGTCACCTCGAAGTTTGCTAAAATTAGCTAAAACTACAAATTGACCGTCTACTAACGTCTTCTGGAACAGGTTGTTCTTTCTTGATAACGTCATTGCCGTCTTTGTCAGTGACTGTAATAGTAACGGAATCGACGTTTGTTGTCGTCACTTCGATCTCCATGAGCGTCTTTGGTTTGGCCGATGTCAACGTAATCGATGGTTCCGGTTTATCTTCAGAAGGTGACAGATCGACCGGGAAGATATCTTTACCTCCTGGTGTTTTCGGTTCCGTTTCGAGACGGGCATATGGTTTATCGAGAAGATTTTCAACTTGACATGTCGGTCCTTTGGTAGTCGTAGCTGCAGGAATTTTGGCTGTGGTTGGCACTGTGCCTGCCCCAGTTGTACCAATGATTGGACCAGGTGGTCCTTCGCCGCTTGTCGGAGTGGGTTGAACAGCTCCCGTGGTCACTACACCGCCAGGACCAGTCGTCATTACACCGCCAGGACCAGTGGTCATTACACCGCCAGGACCAGTCGTTGTTGGTAATTCTGTGAGTGTGAAAGATCGATGACGTCACATTAACGGAATAAATTAGCGGAACATTTGTAAATTCAGTAAACCAGAAAGTTACCTTCTCCGCAGACGCGTACTGCCAAATCAGTGACGGTAACGGGACTATTGCCATCTTTGGGCTTGAAAGTAACTTCGACGGTCACAACGTTCGGTTTGTCGCCTTCTTTCACAACGACTTTTCCCTAGAGATTGAAAAATTCGTCACCTCGAAGTTTGCTAAAATTAGCTAAAACTACAAATTGACCGTCTACTAACGTCTTCTGGAACAGGTTGTTCTTTCTTGATAACGTCATTGCCGTCTTTGTCGGTGACTGTAATAGTAACGGAATCGACGTTTGTCGTCGTCACTTCGATCTCCATGAGCGTCTTTGGTTTGGCCGATGTCAACGTAATCGATGGTTCCGGTTTATCTTCAGAAGGTGACAGATCGACCGGGAAGATATCTTTACCTCCTGGTGTTTCTGGTTCCGTTTCGAGACGGGCATATGGTTTATCGAGAAGATTTTCAACTTGACATGTCGGTCCTTTGGTAGTTGTAGCTGCAGGAATATTGGCTGTGGTTGGCACTGTGCCTGCCCCAGTTGTACCAATGATTGGACCAGGTGGTCCTTCGCCGCTTGTCGGAGTGGGTTGAACAGCTCCCGTGATCACTACACCGCCAGGACCAGTCGTCATTACACCGCCAGGACCAGTCGTCATTACACCGCCAGGACCAGTCGTCATTACACCGCCAGGACCAGTGGTCATTACACCGCCAGGACCAGTCGTTGTTGGTAATTCTGTGAGTGTGAAAAATCGATGACGTCACATTAACGGAATAAATTGGCGGAACATTTGTAAATTCAGTAAACCAGAAAGTTACCTTCTCCGCAGACGCGTACTGCCAAATCAGTGACGGTAACGGGACTATTGCCGTCTTTGGGCTTGAAAGTAACTTCGACGGTCACAACGTTCGGTTTGTCGCCTTCTTTCACAACGACTTTTCCCTAGAGATTGAAAAATTCGTCACCTCGAAGTTTGCTAAAATTAGTTAAAACTACAAATTGACCGTCTACTAACGTCTTCTGGAACAGGTTGTTCTTTCTTGATAACGTCATTGCCGTCTTTGTCGGTGACTGTAATAGTAACGGAATCGACGTTTGTCGTCGTCACTTCGATCTCCATGAGCGTCTTTGGTTTGGCCGATGTCAACGTAATCGATGGTTCCGGTTTATCTTCAGAAGGTGACAGATCGACCGGGAAGATATCTTTACCTCCTGGTGTTTCTGGTTCCGTTTCGAGACGGGCATATGGTTTATCGAGAAGATTTTCAACTTGACATGTCGGTCCTTTGGTAGTTGTAGCTGCAGGAATATTGGCTGTGGTTGGCACTGTGCCTGCCCCAGTTGTACCAATGATTGGACCAGGTGGTCCTTCGCCGCTTGTCGGAGTGGGTTGAACAGCTCCCGTGGTCACTACACCGCCAGGACCAGTCGTCATTACACCGCCAGGACCAGTGGTCATTACACCGCCAGGACCAGTGGTCATTACACCGCCAGGACCAGTGGTCATTACACCGCCAGGACCAGTGGTCATTACACCGCCAGGACCAGTCGTTGTTGGTAATTCTGTGAGTGTGAAAGATCGATGACGTCACATTAACGGAAGAAATTGGCGGAACATTTGTAAATTCAGTAAACCAGAAAGTTACCTTCTCCGCAGACGCGTACTGCCAAATCAGTGACGGTAACGGGACTATTGCCGTCTTTGGGCTTGAAAGTAACTTCGACGGTCACAACGTTCGGTTTCTCGCCTTCTTTCACAACGACTTTTCCCTAGAGATTGAAAAATTCGTCACCTCGAAGTTTGCTAAAATTAGATAAAACTACAAATTGACCGTCTACTAACGTCTTCTGGAACAGGTTGTTCTTTCTTGATAACGTCATTGCCGTCTTTGTCGGTGACTGTAATAGTAACGGAATCGACGTTTGTTGTCGTCACTTCGATCTCCATGAGCGTCTTTGGTTTGGCCGATGTCAACGTAATCGATGGTTCCGGTTTATCTTCAGAAGGTGATAGATCGACCGGGAAGATATCTTTACCTCCTGGTGTTTCTGGTTCCGTTTCGAGACGGGCATATGGTTTATCGAGAAGATTTTCAACTTGACATGTCGGTCCTTTGGTAGTTGTAGCTGCAGGAATATTGGCTGTGGTTGGCACTGTGCCTGCCCCAGTTGTACCAATGATTGGACCAGGTGGTCCTTCGCCGCTTGTCGGAGTGGGTTGAACAGCTCCCGTGGTCACTACACCGCCAGGACCAGTCGTCATTACACCGCCAGGACCAGTCGTCATTACACCGCCAGGACCAGTGGTCATTACACCGCCAGGACCAGTCGTTGTTGGTAATTCTGTGAGTGTGAAAGATCGATGACGTCACATTAACGGAATAAATTGGCGGAACATTTGTAAATTCAGTAAACCAGAAAGTTACCTTCTCCGCAGACGCGTACTGCCAAATCAGTGACGGTAACGGGACTATTGCCGTCTTTGGGCTTGAAAGTAACTTCGACGGTCACAACGTCCGGTTTGTCGCCTTCTTTCACAACGACTTTTCCCTAGAGATTGAAAAATTCGTCACCTCGAAGTTTGCTAAAATGAGCTAAAACTACAAATTGACCGTCTACTAACGTCTTCTGGAACAGGTTGTTCTTTCTTGATAACGTCATTGCCGTCTTTGTCGGTGACTGTAATAGTAACGGAATCGACGTTTGTCGTCGTCACTTCGATCTCCATGAGCGTCTTTGGTTTGGCCGATGTCAACGTAATCGATGGTTCCGGTTTATCTTCAGAAGGTGACAGATCGACCGGGAAGATATCTTTACCTCCTGGTGTTTCTGGTTCCGTTTCGAGACGGGCATATGGTTTATCGAGAAGATTTTCAACTTGACATATCGGTCCTATGGTAGTTGTAGCTGCAGGAATATTGGCTGTGGTTGGCACTGTGCCTGCCCCAGTTGTACCAATGATTGGACCAGGTGGTCCTTCGCCGCTTGTCGGAGTGGGTTGAACAGCTCCCGTGGTCACTACACCGCCAGGACCAGTCGTCATTACACCGCCAGGACCAGTGGTCATTACACCGCCAGGACCAGTGGTCATTACACCGCCAGGACCAGTGGTCATTACACCGCCAGGACCAGTGGTCATTACACCGCCAGGACCAGTCGTTGTTGGTAATTCTGTGAGTGTGAAAGATCGATGACGTCACATTAACGGAAGAAATTGGCGGAACATTTGTAAATTCAGTAAACCAGAAAGTTACCTTCTCCGCAGACGCGTACTGCCAAATCAGTGACGGTAACGGGACTATTGCCGTCTTTGGGCTTGAAAGTAACTTCGACGGTCACAACGTTCGGTTTGTCGCCTTCTTTCACAACGACTTTTCCCTAGAGATTGAAAAATTCGTCACCTCGAAGTTTGCTAAAATTAGCTAAAACTACAAATTGACCGTCTACTAACGTCTTCTGGAACAGGTTGTTCTTTCTTGATAACGTCATTGCCGTCTTTGTCGGTAACTGTAATAGTAACGGAATCGACGTTTGTCGTCGTCACTTCGATCTCCATGAGCGTCTTTGGTTTGGCCGATGTCAACGTAATCGATGGTTCCGGTTTATCTTCAGAAGGTGACAGATCGACCGGGAAGATATCTTTACCTCCTGGTGTTTCTGGTTCCGTTTCGAGACGGGCATATGGTTTATCGAGAAGATTTTCAACTTGACATGTCGGTCCTTTGGTAGTTGTAGCTGCAGGAATATTGGCTGTGGTTGGCACTGTGCCTGCCCCAGTTGTACCAATGATTGGACCAGGTGGTCCTTCGCCGCTTGTCGGAGTGGGTTGAACAGCTCCCGTGGTCACTACACCGCCAGGACCAGTCGTCATTACACCGCCATGACCAGTGGTCATTACACCGCCAGGACCAGTGGTCATTACACCGCCAGGACCAGTGGTCATTACACCGCCAGGACCAGTGGTCATTACACCGCCAGGACCAGTCGTTGTTGGTAATTCTGTGAGTGTGAAAGATCGATGACGTCACATTAACGGAAGAAATTGGTGGAACATTTGTAAATTCAGTAAACCAGAAAGTTACCTTCTCCGCAGACGCGTACTGCCAAATCAGTGACGGTAACGGGACTATTACCGTCTTTGGGCTTGAAAGTAACTTCGACGGTCACAACGTTCGGTTTGTCGCCTTCTTTCACAACGACTTTTCCCTAGAGATTGAAAAATTCGTCACCTCGAAGTTTGCTAAAATGAGCTAAAACTACAAATTGACCGTCTACTAACGTCTTCTGGAACAGGTTGTTCTTTCTTGATAACGTCATTGCCGTCTTTGTCGGTGACTGTAATAGTAACGGAATCGACGTTTGTCGTCGTCACTTCGATCTCCATGAGCGTCTTTGGTTTGGCCGATGTCAACGTAATCGATGGTTCCGGTTTATCTTCAGAAGGTGACAGATCGACCGGGAAGATATCTTTACCTCCTGGTGTTTCTGGTTCCGTTTCGAGACGGGCATATGGTTTATCGAGAAGATTTTCAACTTGACATGTCGGTCCTTTGGTAGTTGTAGCTGCAGGAATATTGGCTGTGGTTGGCACTGTGCCTGCCCCAGTTGTACCAATGATTGGACCAGGTGGTCCTTCGCCGCTTGTCGGAGTGGGTTGAACAGCTCCCGTGGTCACTACACCGCCAGGACCAGTCGTCATTACACCGCCATGACCAGTGGTCATTACACCGCCAGGACCAGTGGTCATTACACCGCCAGGACCAGTGGTCATTACACCGCCAGGACCAGTGGTCATTACACCGCCAGGACCAGTCGTTGTTGGTAATTCTGTGAGTGTGAAAGATCGATGACGTCACATTAACGGAAGAAATTGGTGGAACATTTGTAAATTCAGTAAACCAGAAAGTTACCTTCTCCGCAGACGCGTACTGCCAAATCAGTGACGGTAACGGGACTATTACCGTCTTTGGGCTTGAAAGTAACTTCGACGGTCACAACGTTCGGTTTGTCGCCTTCTTTCACAACGACTTTTCCCTAGAGATTGAAAAATTCGTCACCTCGAAGTTTGCTAAAATGAGCTAAAACTACAAATTGACCGTCTACTAACGTCTTCTGGAACAGGTTGTTCTTTCTTGATAACGTCATTGCCGTCTTTGTCGGTGACTGTAATAGTAACGGAATCGACGTTTGTCGTCGTCACTTCGATCTCCATGAGCGTCTTTGGTTTGGCCGATGTCAACGTAATCGATGGTTCCGGTTTATCTTCAGAAGGTGACAGATCGACCGGGAAGATATCTTTACCTCCTGGTGTTTCTGGTTCCGTTTCGAGACGGGCATATGGTTTATCGAGAAGATTTTCAACTTGACATATCGGTCCTATGGTAGTTGTAGCTGCAGGAATATTGGCTGTGGTTGGCACTGTGCCTGCCCCAGTTGTACCAATGATTGGACCAGGTGGTCCTTCGCCGCTTGTCGGAGTGGGTTGAACAGCTCCCGTGGTCACTACACCGCCAGGACCAGTCGTCATTACACCGCCAGGACCAGTGGTCATTACACCGCCAGGACCAGTGGTCATTACACCGCCAGGACCAGTCGTTGTTGGTAATTCTGTGAGTGTGAAAGATCGATGACGTCACATTAACGGAAGAAATTAGCGGAACATTTGTAAATTCAGTAAACCAGAAAGTTACCTTCTCCGCAGACGCGTACTGCCAAATCAGTGACGGTAACGGGACTATTGCCGTCTTTGGGCTTGAAAGTAACTTCGACGGTCACAACGTTCGGTTTGTCGCCTTCTTTCACAACGACTTTTCCCTAGAGATTGAAAAATTCGTCACCTCGAAGTTTGCTAAAATTAGCTAAAACTACAAATTGACCGTCTACTAACGTCTTCTGGAACAGGTTGTTCTTTCTTGATAACGTCATTGCCGTCTTTGTCGGTGACTGTAATAGTAACGGAATCGACGTTTGTCGTCGTCACTTCGATCTCCATGAGCGTCTTTGGTTTGGCCGATGTCAACGTAATCGATGGTTCCGGTTTATCTTCAGAAGGTGACAGATCGACCGGGAAGATATCTTTACCTCCTGGTGTTTCTGGTTCCGTTTCGAGACGGGCATATGGTTTATCGAGAAGATTTTCAACTTGACATGTCGGTCCTTTGGTAGTTGTAGCTGCAGGAATATTGGCTGTGGTTGGCACTGTGCCTGCCCCAGTTGTACCAATGATTGGACCAGGTGGTCCTTCGCCGCTTGTCGGAGTGGGTTGAACAGCTAACGTGGTCATTACACCGCTAGGACCAGTCGACACCACACCAGTTTGCAGTTTCGTTGAAGCAAAATGACTGGTCGTTTTCACTTCTTTTGATATTTAATTATTAGTTTCATGTTATATAATTGATTTGAATTAGTTTTTGTTTTTTTTTGTACTGACCTTCTCCTTTGACTAATGTTGTCACGGCTACTGTTTTAACAGGTGTTGCAGATGTGTATTGGACTTTGAAAATTAATTAAAAGGTTATTATAATACTTATTTGCTTATAATGGTTAACCAACTTATCGTTCTTTCATATGAAAAATAGTTTTTGAGTTCTTACTTTTTCCGCAAACGTTTATTTTCAGTTCTTCAATAATTACTGGTTCATTTGAATTCTTAGGTGTGAAGGTCAGAATCACTGTTGATACCGATGATTGCTCCTCTTTTATTTTTGTTTTTTTCTGACGTTTTAAAAATTATTTTAATATTTTCCACATTTATAATTGTTCTTTTTCTAAACAAAATTTGAATATTTACTTCCGTATCAATTGGTATATTATTCATCTGCTTCAGCAGACTCTCTGCCTGATTTTCGTAAATCACCGAAACCTCTTCAGCGTTCTCTGCGATGAAGGAGACCTCCATTATAGTTCTAGGTTCTTCTGATTTAATTTCGAGTGTAGGATTGTTGCCTTTTTCGTTGACTTTGAGTTCAAAAGTTGATCCAATTGAATCCATCGCCAGCGGGTTTGTAATTAGATTCTGTTCATTCATCAGGTTGCTTATTTGGCACCATGAAACCGTCGATGTTCTTTCTGTTAAATATGTTAAATTGAGTTTTTCTAAATTTTTAAATTTAAAAACATGTAAACAGTTTGTTTAGAGTTTTTGTCCATTACTTCTAGTCTTCTTAACATACTTGGTGTTGCGCTCTTTAGTAAGCATAAATTTGTTTACGACATCATTTCAAACCATAGTGATGTGAAAAAGTCATAACCTTCGTTTATCATTTAAATTATTACCATTTAACAATCTTTTTAAGATTTTTCCGGTTAAGAATTTGCATCTAAATTCATCGTTACTTTCAACTGACCTTCTGTGACTCTAACGGTCGTTGATTCTACCACGTGAGCCGTTGTTCCAGGTTGCACTGATATGAAATGTAAGCGATGATATTATTACAGCTTGTTGAGCAGTTTATTTTTTGTACAACTGGCAATATTTTTGTTTTTATTTCTTAAATTTGCCTTTTTTTTAACTTGGACAGTCATTTAGAACAAAATAGGAAAATATTTCCAACCTTCACCACAAACGTATATTTTCAAGTCTTTGACAGCGGTATCTTCTTCTGAGTTGGCTGGAGTCAATGTGATAATGATGCTTTTTATGTCAGGATAGTTGCCCTCCAAAAGCAGAGGCTTGTTCTGAAATTTATTCAACACTTGTCACAAGAGTTATTGAACTCATGCACATTTTTTAATATTTTTTATGATTAAAAAACTTTCCAGGCCAAAAGTGCCTACGTAAAAACATCAATGGTTATTGCGGAAAAAAAATTAAAATTAATTTATGTAACAAAGTTTGAAGAATTCAAGCAACTTTTAGCAAATCTATTTTACGTTTTATAAGCAAAAAGAAGTTAAGAGGGAGAGTAAGTAAGAAAAGGAGCGGAAGCCGGAGCCGGAAAACAAGTGGGAGTGAGTGGGATTGAAAAAGCAAATGAGAGCGGGAGAACAAAGGGGAACGGAAGAGCAAGTATAATAAACAATGAGTTCACCTTAGCTGCCCAAACTCAAACTATTCAGTCTTTCATTCACCTATGAGTAAAAGCTTTTGCTGCACAATTAAGGCGCATTACATTCTATTTAAATGAATAGTTTATGGATTAGAGTCCTGCAGAAGTCGGACCTCGCCTTTATTATAGGGTTATCTATACGGGCCGTGGCTGATATTTTGTGCCTATGGAATGAGCAAGACTGGGTAAAGTTGCTGCTGGGCTGCAAAAATCGGCCCACAAGTGCTGCTTCTGGTGCCTCTGAGGCTATGCTATTGATTTATTGCTCTTAATATAAAATCATATCAATCACCTCCTCTGTCACGTCAATAATTTTTTCCGTCGTTGATTTATCTTCCTTCACAAGCTTTACAACGATCTCCTTGACGTTGACCAATTTCATTTCAATCTCCATGACCGTTTGGGGTTTTATCGCCTCTATTTTAATAGATGGATTTGGCACGGTAAGGTCAGGCTCAAATTTGTAGGTTGCTTTTCCAGGTTCGATTGTCATTTCCGGTTCGGTAGTGGTTTGCGTGGTAGGCGATCCCATCAAGTTATCCACTTGACATTTTGTAATGGTTGGTTCCGTGCCTTGAATTAGCAGTTAATAATAATAACTTTCAACTTTAGATAACATCTAAACAAAACAAAATTGATAGATCAATTATCAACCTGGAACAATCACTGTTTCTGTGACAATGGGTGTTTCAATTTTTTTCGTTGTTTCTGTCACTACATTTTAATCAAAATAAAATATTATCGTCATTTGTTATTCAATTAAAATAAAATTTTTCGTTTTGAAAACTAAAAGTTTACAATAAATTGTTTTTATATGTTTCATGCTTTTGCTTTTACTGGACAACCCAGTTGTTCCACGTGTCTCAAACATCATTTTTATTTTTACAAACATTTCTAAAGGTTTGCTGATTTGAAAATATTTTTTTTATAATGCCAGTAAAATTAAAACAATTAAAAAATTAAAACAATAATTAGAGTACAATTATTTACACTCTAATAATGTTTAATTTTACCTCGTGTTATTTCAACTGTGGTGGTCACTCCAGGAAGTGGTGACGTGGGAACAGCTGTAATAGTTTTTAATTTACGCCATATAACAGATTCGAATCAAATAAATATTTTCGTAAAATCATAATTTGTTTACCTTTTCCGCAAGCAAATATCTGAAGTGATTCAACTTGCACACTTTTTTCTGGATTGACCGGTTCCAAGCTAATAACGATACTAGAAACGGCATTGAAGACACCTTCTAATTGCAATTTTTCCTACATGTCACAAAAAAAATCTTTAAATCTACTAATGTATTTACTGTACACTTGTACTGTAAACTTTTTTGGCGGAAGTTTAGCGATTAAAATCCCGTTTAATTAATTTCAAATTGCCTCAGTACGATATTATTAAATGATTACTTTTGTGACTTCAAATTCTCTTTTGTCGATCTCTTCATTAGCTCGGTTTTTGAAAGTTATAACGACATTCTTCACGTTATCGGTTTCTGTGACAACCGACATCACAGTTGTTGGCTCATCCAGAAAGATCGTTTGTGAAGGCTTATGGACTTCCTCGCTGGGAAATAGTTGGAAAGATGATTTACTGGGTTCTTCGGCAGGTGGTGGAGTGAATACAACTTGAACATTTGGTTCTTTCAGTATGTCTAAAACACTACATCTTGTAACTTCTGTTGAACCTGAAATGAAGAAGCCCAAAATATAAATTTTGTCCTAGTATTATGCTGGTCTTACAAATAAAAAAAGATACCTTTTGTAGTTGTTGGTATAACAGTACCAACTCCAGGTGTTGATGTTGATCCAGGAGTCAATTCGGGAACTTTTGCTGAATAAACAATAGAACTAGTTAGTGCACTTCACTTGGAGCCTTAAGCAGTATATAGTATTAGTGTAAACAATAGCATTTAAAAAAAACAGATATATTTAATCAAACTGGTGTTCTGTTAGAACACATTGGCATTTCGAACAGAACACGTTAATGGTAGCTAAAAGTGCTTATTTTCCTGGAGAATAATCACAATCCTTTTGAGCGAGCATTTATGCTAGGCCGTAATGTTATGATATTTTCGAATTCACTTGCTTTAAACAAATTTAGTCTTAACTAATAAGGTCAAGAGCAGAAAAATTTTACAAATTCATCACCGACATGGATATAAACCATTATAATAAAAATGTGACAATCAAAATGCATCTATATAGCTAACAACATTTGTTGTATGCTCATGAGTAATTAAGACAAAAGTTATTTGCCAACATCAACTAAAATAACAGAGACAAACCAGATGTGAGCATAACTTGTGTTACAGCGGTAAATGGCGTGGTAGTGGGAACGGCTGGAAAAAAAGAACCAATGGCTTAAAGAACCATTTATGGGAATTGGAAACATGTATAATAAACTTAACTACCTTGACCACAGACGTAGACTTTCAGATCTTTCACTTTTACAACATTTACAGCGGACGTAGGAACCAGGGAAATTTCGACAAGTTTTACATTATAATAGCTGTTTTCCATTTTAACCATTTTCTAAGTGGAAAATAAAATGAATGGTTACTAAAATATAAAATAATATTTTGAAAAAACAACTAAAACACTGAAGGCTACCTCATCATCTATAGACAAAGCAATCTTTGTTGGTTCATCATTAGGCTCACCATACAAAGAGAGAACAGCGTTTTCAACATTTTCAGTGACAAACGAAATTTCCATAACTGTTTTTCCATGTTTGGAGGCGAAAGAGATAGATGGCACAGGAGTAGCATCAGATGGCTGGAGATCAAAAGAAGACTGACCAGGTTCAAGAGATAAAACCGGTGAAGAATAGACCAGGATGTCCGGGACGTTCAGTAAATTGTTAACTTGACATTTTGTTAAACCAGATGTTGAAGTAACTATAATTGAAAAAATTATAACTTTGAAGAACAACACAGATTGATAAAATGATAGTCAACAATATAAGAACTATTACTCAAAGTAGGAACTTTAGTTGTCAAAACACCAGCTGGACGGGTTGTTTTTACCTCTGTGAAGGATGAAAAAAAATTAACTGTTCGAATACATTCCCATTATTAGCAAACGGAACTACTACTCGTATTATACCAAAAAATTCTATCATCTTTTCCACTTCAAAACTTGAATTTTTCAACCTAGACTAATTGTCTAGCAGAAATTATTACCTTCAACCAGTCTTAGAATGATCTGTTTTTTTCATTTTGATAAATGTTTTTTTAATTTCATGTATGGCTCATTAAACAAGTAAAGGAAAAATTGAGTTTTTTAACACAAACTTTAATTTCAACTTTGATTTAGAAATACGAAAGATGTTCAAATTAAAGCTTTTTTTTTTAATTAAATCATGTATTGTCATCCAATATAAACATATATATAAAGTTTCAGCTTTCTAGCTAGTCAAAAAGCTGGTTAAATTTTACTTGTATTTGTTGTTAGTTCTGTGAGCGTACAACATTGATGACGTTACATTAAACGTAATAAAATAGGGGAATATTTGTAAATTCAGTAAGCTAGAAAGTTACCTTCTCCGCAGACTCGTACGGCCAAATCAGTGACAGTAACGGGGCTATTGCCTTCTTTGGGCTTGAAAGTAACTTCGACGGTCACAACGTTCGGCTTGTCACCTTCTTTCACAACGACTTTTCCCTAGAGAGTGAAAAATTCATCACATCGAAGTTTCGTAAAATGAGCTAAAACTACAAATTGACCGTCTACTAACGTCTTCTGGAACAGGTTGTTCTTTCTTGATAACGTCATTGCCGTCTTTGTCGGTCACGGTAATAGTAACGGAATCGACGTTTGTCGTCGTCACTTCGATCTCCATGAGCGTCTTTGGTTTGGACGATGTCAACGTAATCGATGGTTCCGGCTTATCTTCAGAAGGTGACAGATCGACCGGGAATATATCTTTACCTCCTGGTGTTTTCGGTTCCGTTTCGAGACGGGCATATGGTTTATCGAGAAGATTTTCAACTTGACATGTCGGTCCTTTGGTAGTCGTAGCTGCAGGAATTTTGGCTGTGGTTGGCACTGTGCCTGCCCCAGTTGTACCAATGATTGGACCAGGTGGTCCTTCGCCGCTTGTCGGAGTGGGTTGAACAGCTTCCGTGGTCATTACACCGCCAGGAACAGTCGTCACTACACCGCCGGGACCAGTCGTCATTACACCGCCAGGACCAGACGTTGTTGTCAGTTCTGTGAGTGTAAAAGATCGATGACGTCATATTAACGGAATGAAATAGGTGAACATTTACATATTCAGTAAGCTAGAATGTTACCTTCTCCGCACACGCGTACTGCCAAATCAGTGACTGTAACGGGACTATTGCCGTCTTTGGGCTTGAAAGTAACTTCGACGTTCACAACGTTCGTCTTTTCGCCTTCTTTCACAACAACTTTTCCCTAGAGAGTGAAAAATTCGTCACATCGAAGTTTGGTAAAATGAGCTAAAACTACAAATTGACCGTCTACTAACGTCTTCTGGAACAGGTTGTTCTTTCTTGATAACGTCATTGCCGTCTTTGTCGGTAACGGTAATAGTAACGGAATCGACGTTTGTCGTCGTCACTTCGATCTCCATGAGCGTCTTTGGTTTGGACGATGTCAACGTAATCGATGGTTCCGGCTTATCTTCAGAAGGTGACAGATCGACCGGGAAGATATCTTTACCTCCTGGTGTTTTCGGTTCCGTTTCGAGACGGGCATATGGTTTATCGAGAAGATTTTCAACTTGACATGTCGGTCCTTTGGTAGTCGTAGCTGCAGGAATTTTGGCTGTGGTTGGCACTATGCCTGCCCCAGTTGTACCAATGATTGGACCAGGTGGTCCTTCGCCGCTTGTCGGAGTGGGTTGAACAGCTCCCGTGGTCATTACACCGCCAGGACCAGTCGTCATTACGCCGCCAGGACCAGTAGTTATTACACCGCCAGTACCAGTCGTCATTACACCGCCAGGACCAGTCGTTGTTGTTAGTTCTGTGAGCGTAAAAGATCGATGACGTTACATTAAACGTAATTAAATAGGGGAATATTTGTAAATTCAGAAAGCTAGGAAGTTACCTTCTCCGCAGACTCGTACGGCTAAATCAGTGACAGTAACGGGGCTATTGCCGTCTTTGGGCTTGAAAGTAACTTCGACGGTCACAACGTTCGGCTTGTCGCCTTCTTTCACAACAACTTTTCCCTAGAGAGTGAAAAATTCGTCACATCGAAGTTTGC
This sequence comes from Erpobdella octoculata, assembly GCA_963978895.1. Lineage (NCBI taxonomy): Eukaryota > Metazoa > Annelida > Clitellata > Hirudinida > Erpobdellidae > Erpobdella > Erpobdella octoculata. The sequence goes on along the minus strand of OZ022245.1, from coordinate 638,181 downwards.
TAAAATGAGCTAAAACTACAAATTGACCGCCTACTAACGTCTTCTGGAACAGGTTGTTCTTTCTTGATAACGTCATTGCCGTCTTTGTCGGTAACGGTAATAGTAACGGAATCGACGTTTGTCGTCGTCACTTCGATCTCCATGAGCGTCTTTAGTTTGGACGATGTCAACGTAATCGATGGTTCCGGCTTATCTTCAGAAGGTGACAGATCGACCGGGAAGATATCTTTACCTCCTGGTGTTTTCGGTTCCGTTTCGAGACGGGCATATGGTTTATCGAGAAGATTTTCAACTTGACATGTCGGTCCTTTGGTAGTCGTAGCTGCAGGAATTTTGGCTGTGGTTGGCACTATGCCTGCCCCAGTTGTACCAATGATTGGACCAGGTGGTCCTTCGCCGCTTGTCGGAGTGGGTTGAACAGCTCCCGTGGTCATTACACCGCCAGGACCAGTCGTCATTACGCCGCCAGGACCAGTAGTTATTACACCGCCAGTACCAGTCGTCATTACACCGCCAGGACCAGTCGTTGTTGTTAGTTCTGTGAGCGTAAAAGATCGATGACGTTACATTAAACGTAATTAAATAGGGGAATATTTGTAAATTCAGAAAGCTAGGAAGTTACCTTCTCCGCAGACTCGTACGGCTAAATCAGTGACAGTAACGGGGCTATTGCCGTCTTTGGGCTTGAAAGTAACTTCGACGGTCACAACGTTCGGCTTGTCGCCTTCTTTCACAACAACTTTTCCCTAGAGAGTGAAAAATTCGTCACATCGAAGTTTGGTAAAATGAGCTAAAACTACAAATTGACCGTCTACTAACGTCTTCTGGAACAGGTTGTTCTTTCTTGATAACGTCATTGCCATCTTTGTCGGTAACTGTAATAGTAACGGAATCGACGTTTGTCGTCGTCACTTCGATCTCCATGAGCGTCTTTGGTTTGGACGATGTCAACGTAATCGATGGTTCCGGCTTATCTTCAGAAGGTGACAGATCGACCGGGAAGATATCTTTACCTCCTGGTGTTTTCGGTTCCGTTTCGAGACGGGCATATGGTTTATCGAGAAGATTTTCAACTTGACATGTCGGTCCTTTGGTAGTCGTAGCTGCAGGAATTTTGGCTGTGGTTGGCACTATGCCTGCCCCAGTTGTACCAATGATTGGACCAGGTGGTCCTTCGCCGCTTGTCGGAGTGGGTTGAACAGCTCCCGTGGTCATTACACCGCCAGGACCAGTCGTCATTACGCCGCCAGGACCAGTAGTTATTACACCGCCAGTACCAGTCGTCATTACACCGCCAGGACCAGTCGTTGTTGTTAGTTCTGTGAGCGTAAAAGATCGATGACGTTACATTAAACGTAATTAAATAGGGGAATATTTGTAAATTCAGAAAGCTAGGAAGTTACCTTCTCCGCAGACTCGTACGGCTAAATCAGTGACAGTAACGGGGCTATTGCCGTCTTTGGGCTTGAAAGTAACTTCGACGGTCACAACGTTCGGCTTGTCGCCTTCTTTCACAACAACTTTTCCCTAGAGAGTGAAAAATTCGTCACATCGAAGTTTGCTAAAATGAGCTAAAACTACAAATTGACCGCCTACTAACGTCTTCTGGAACAGGTTGTTCTTTCTTGATAACGTCATTGCCGTCTTTGTCGGTAACGGTAATAGTAACGGAATCGACGTTTGTCGTCGTCACTTCGATCTCCATGAGCGTCTTTAGTTTGGACGATGTCAACGTAATCGATGGTTCCGGCTTATCTTCAGAAGGTGACAGATCGACCGGGAAGATATCTTTACCTCCTGGTGTTTTCGGTTCCGTTTCGAGACGGGCATATGGTTTATCGAGAAGATTTTCAACTTGACATGTCGGTCCTTTGGTAGTCGTAGCTGCAGGAATTTTGGCTGTGGTTGGCACTATGCCTGCCCCAGTTGTACCAATGATTGGACCAGGTGGTCCTTCGCCGCTTGTCGGAGTGGGTTGAACAGCTCCCGTGGTCATTACACCGCCAGGACCAGTCGTCATTACGCCGCCAGGACCAGTAGTTATTACACCGCCAGTACCAGTCGTCATTACACCGCCAGGACCAGTCGTTGTTGTTAGTTCTGTGAGCGTAAAAGATCGATGACGTTACATTAAACGTAATTAAATAGGGGAATATTTGTAAATTCAGAAAGCTAGGAAGTTACCTTCTCCGCAGACTCGTACGGCTAAATCAGTGACAGTAACGGGGCTATTGCCGTCTTTGGGCTTGAAAGTAACTTCGACGGTCACAACGTTCGGCTTGTCGCCTTCTTTCACAACAACTTTTCCCTAGAGAGTGAAAAATTCGTCACATCGAAGTTTGGTAAAATGAGCTAAAACTACAAATTGACCGTCTACTAACGTCTTCTGGAACAGGTTGTTCTTTCTTGATAACGTCATTGCCATCTTTGTCGGTAACTGTAATAGTAACGGAATCGACGTTTGTCGTCGTCACTTCGATCTCCATGAGCGTCTTTGGTTTGGACGATGTCAACGTAATCGATGGTTCCGGCTTATCTTCAGAAGGTGACAGATCGACCGGGAAGATATCTTTACCTCCTGGTGTTTTCGGTTCCGTTTCGAGACGGGCATATGGTTTATCGAGAAGATTTTCAACTTGACATGTCGGTCCTTTGGTAGTCGTAGCTGCAGGAATTTTGGCTGTGGTTGGCACTATGCCTGCCCCAGTTGTACCAATGATTGGACCAGGTGGTCCTTCGCCGCTTGTCGGAGTGGGTTGAACAGCTCCCGTGGTCATTACACCGCCAGGACCAGTCGTCACTACACCGCCGGGACCAGTCGTCATTACACCGCCAGGACCAGTCGTTGTTGTCAGTTCTGTGAGCGTAAAAGATCGATGACGTCATATTAACGGAATGAAATAGGTGAACATTTACATATTCAGTAAGCTAGAATGTTACCTTCTCCGCACACGCGTACTGCCAAATCAGTGACTGTAACGGGACTATTGCCGTCTTTGGGCTTGAAAGTAACTTCGACGTTCACAACGTTCGGCTTTTCGCCTTCTTTCACAACAACTTTTCCCTAGAGAGTGAAAAATTCGTCACATCGAAGTTTGGTAAAATGAGCTAAAACTACAAATGGTCTACTAACGTCTTCTGGAACAGGTTGTTCTTTCTTGATAACGTCATTGCCGTCTTTGTCGGTAACGGTAATAGTAACGGAATCGACGTTTGTCGTCGTCACTTCGATCTCCATGAGCGTCTTTGGTTTGGACGATGTCAACGTAATCGATGGTTCCGGCTTATCTTCAGAAGGTGACAGATCGACCGGGAAGATATCTTTACCTCCTGGTGTTTTCGGTTCCGTTTCGAGACGGGCATATGGTTTATCGAGAAGATTTTCAACTTGACATGTCGGTCCTTTGGTAGTCGTAGCTGCAGGAATTTTGGCTGTGGTTGGCACTGTGCCTGCCCCAGTTGTACCAATGATTGGACCAGGTGGTCCTTCGCCGCTTGTCGGAGTGGGTTGAACAGCTCCCGTGGTCATTACACCGCCAGGACCAGTCGTCACTACACCGCCGGGACCAGTCGTCATTACACCGCCAGGACCAGTCGTTGTTGTCAGTTCTGTGAGCGTAAAAGTTCGATGACGTCATATTAACGGAATGAAATAGGTGAACATTTACATATTCAGTAAGCTAGAATGTTACCTTCTCCGCAGACGCGTACTGCCAAATCAGTGACTGTAACGGGACTATTGCCGTCTTTGGGCTTGAAAGTAACTTCGACGTTCACAACGTTCGGCTTGTCACCTTCTTTCACAACGACTTTTCCCTAGAGAGTAAAAAAATCGTCACATCGAAGTTTGCTAAAATGAGCTAAAACTACAAATTGACCGTCTACTAACGTCTTCTGGAACAGGTTGTTCTTTCTTGATAACGTCATTGCCGTCTTTGTCGGTAACGGTAATAGTAACGGAATCGACGTTTGTCGTCGTCACTTCGATCTCCATGAGCGTCTTTGGTTTGGACGATGTCAACGTAATCGATGGTTCCGGCTTATCTTCAGAAGGTGACAGATCGACCGGGAAGATATCTTTACCTCCTGGTGTTTTCGGTTCCGTTTCGAGACGGGCATATGGTTTATCGAGAAGATTTTCAACTTGACATGTCGGTCCTTTGGTAGTCGTAGCTGCAGGAATTTTGGCTGTGGTTGGCACTGTGCCTGCCCCAGTTGTACCAATGATTGGACCAGGTGGTCCTTCGCCGCTTGTCGGAGTGGGTTGAACAGCTCCCGTGGTCATTACACCGCCAGGACCAGTCGTCACTACACCGCCGGGACCAGTCGTCATTACACCGCCAGGACCAGTCGTTGTTGTCAGTTCTGTGAGCGTAAAAGATCGATGACGTCATATTAACGGAATGAAATAGGTGAACATTTACATATTCAGTAAGCTAGAATGTTACCTTCTCCGCACACGCGTACTGCCAAATCAGTGACTTTAACGGGACTATTGCCGTCTTTGGGCTTGAAAGTAACTTCGACGTTCACAACGTTCGGCTTTTCGCCTTCTTTCACAACAACTTTTCCCTAGAGAGTGAAAAATTCGTCACATCGAAGTTTGGTAAAATGAGCTAAAACTACAAATTGACCGTCTACTAACGTCTTCTGGAACAGGTTGTTCTTTCTTGATAACGTCATTGCCGTCTTTGTCGGTAACGGTAATAGTAACGGAATCGACGTTTGTCGTCGTCACTTCGATCTCCATGAGCGTCTTTGGTTTGGACGATGTCAACGTAATCGATGGTTCCGGCTTATCTTCAGAAGGTGACAGATCGACCGGGAAGATATCTTTACCTCCTGGTGTTTTCGGTTCCGTTTCGAGACGGGCATATGGTTTATCGAGAAGATTTTCAACTTGACATGTCGGTCCTTTGGTAGTCGTAGCTGCAGGAATTTTGGCTGTGGTTGGCACTGTGCCTGCCCCAGTTGTACCAATGATTGGACCAGGTGGTCCTTCGCCGCTTGTCGGAGTGGGTTGAACAGCTCCCGTGGTCATTACACCGCCAGGACCAGTCGTCACTACACCGCCGGGACCAGTCGTCATTACACCGCCAGGACCAGTCGTTGTTGTCAGTTCTGTGAGCGTAAAAGTTCGATGACGTCATATTAACGGAATGAAATAGGTGAACATTTACATATTCAGTAAGCTAGAATGTTACCTTCTCCGCAGACGCGTACTGCCAAATCAGTGACTGTAACGGGACTATTGCCGTCTTTGGGCTTGAAAGTAACTTCGACGTTCACAACGTTCGGCTTGTCACCTTCTTTCACAACGACTTTTCCCTAGAGAGTAAAAAAATCGTCACATCGAAGTTTGCTAAAATGAGCTAAAACTACAAATTGACCGTCTACTAACGTCTTCTGGAACAGGTTGTTCTTTCTTGATAACGTCATTGCCGTCTTTGTCGGTAACGGTAATAGTAACGGAATCGACGTTTGTCGTCGTCACTTCGATCTCCATGAGCGTCTTTGGTTTGGACGATGTCAACGTAATCGATGGTTCCGGCTTATCTTCAGAAGGTGACAGATCGACCGGGAAGATATCTTTACCTCCTGGTGTTTTCGGTTCCGTTTCGAGACGGGCATATGGTTTATCGAGAAGATTTTCAACTTGACATGTCGGTCCTTTGGTAGTCGTAGCTGCAGGAATTTTGGCTGTGGTTGGCACTGTGCCTGCCCCAGTTGTACCAATGATTGGACCAGGTGGTCCTTCGCCGCTTGTCGGAGTGGGTTGAACAGCTCCCGTGGTCATTACACCGCCAGGACCAGTCGTCACTACACCGCCGGGACCAGTCGTCATTACACCGCCAGGACCAGTCGTTGTTGTCAGTTCTGTGAGCGTAAAAGATCGATGACGTCATATTAACGGAATGAAATAGGTGAACATTTACATATTCAGTAAGCTAGAATGTTACCTTCTCCGCACACGCGTACTGCCAAATCAGTGACTTTAACGGGACTATTGCCGTCTTTGGGCTTGAAAGTAACTTCGACGTTCACAACGTTCGGCTTTTCGCCTTCTTTCACAACAACTTTTCCCTAGAGAGTGAAAAATTCGTCACATCGAAGTTTGGTAAAATGAGCTAAAACTACAAATTGACCGTCTACTAACGTCTTCTGGAACAGGTTGTTCTTTCTTGATAACGTCATTGCCGTCTTTGTCGGTAACGGTAATAGTAACGGAATCGACGTTTGTCGTCGTCACTTCGATCTCCATGAGCGTCTTTGGTTTGGACGATGTCAACGTAATCGATGGTTCCGGCTTATCTTCAGAAGGTGACAGATCGACCGGGAAGATATCTTTACCTCCTGGTGTTTTCGGTTCCGTTTCGAGACGGGCATATGGTTTATCGAGAAGATTTTCAACTTGACATGTCGGTCCTTTGGTAGTCGTAGCTGCAGGAATTTTGGCTGTGGTTGGCACTGTGCCTGCCCCAGTTGTACCAATGATTGGACCAGGTGGTCCTTCGCCGCTTGTCGGAGTGGGTTGAACAGCTCCCGTGGTCATTACACCGCCAGGACCAGTCGTCACTACACCGCCGGGACCAGTCGTCATTACACCGCCAGGACCAGTCGTTGTTGTCAGTTCTGTGAGCGTAAAAGTTCGATGACGTCATATTAACGGAATGAAATAGGTGAACATTTACATATTCAGTAAGCTAGAATGTTACCTTCTCCGCAGACGCGTACTGCCAAATCAGTGACTGTAACGGGACTATTGCCGTCTTTGGGCTTGAAAGTAACTTCGACGTTCACAACGTTCGGTTTGTCACCTTCTTTCACAACGACTTTTCCCTAGAGAGTAAAAAAATCGTCACATCGAAGTTTGCTAAAATGAGCTAAAACTACAAATTGACCGTCTACTAACGTCTTCTGGAACAGGTTGTTCTTTCTTGATAACGTCATTGCCGTCTTTGTCGGTAACGGTAATAGTAACGGAATCGACGTTTGTCGTCGTCACTTCGATCTCCATGAGCGTCTTTGGTTTGGACGATGTCAACGTAATCGATGGTTCCGGCTTATCTTCAGAAGGTGACAGATCGACCGGGAAGATATCTTTACCTCCTGGTGTTTTCGGTTCCGTTTCGAGACGGGCATATGGTTTATCGAGAAGATTTTCAACTTGACATGTCGGTCCTTTGGTAGTCGTAGCTGCAGGAATTTTGGCTGTGGTTGGCACTGTGCCTGCCCCAGTTGTACCAATGATTGGACCAGGTGGTCCTTCGCCGCTTGTCGGAGTGGGTTGAACAGCTCCCGTGGTCATTACACCGCCAGGACCAGTCGTCACTACACCGCCGGGACCAGTCGTCATTACACCGCCAGGACCAGTCGTTGTTGTCAGTTCTGTGAGCGTAAAAGATCGATGACGTCATATTAACGGAATGAAATAGGTGAACATTTACATATTCAGTAAGCTAGAATGTTACCTTCTCCGCACACGCGTACTGCCAAATCAGTGACTGTAACGGGACTATTGCCGTCTTTGGGCTTGAAAGTAACTTCGACGTTCACAACGTTCGGCTTTTCGCCTTCTTTCACAACAACTTTTCCCTAGAGAGTGAAAAATTCGTCACATCGAAGTTTGGTAAAATGAGCTAAAACTACAAATTGACCGTCTACTTACGTCTTCTGGAACAGGTTGTTCTTTCTTGATAACGTCATTGCCGTCTTTGTCGGTAACGGTAATAGTAACGGAATCGACGTTTGTCGTCGTCACTTCGATCTCCATGAGCGTCTTTGGTTTGGACGATGTCAACGTAATCGATGGTTCCGGCTTATCTTCAGAAGGTGACAGATCGACCGGGAAGATATCTTTACCTCCTGGTGTTTTCGGTTCCGTTTCGAGACGGGCATATGGTTTATCGAGAAGATTTTCAACTTGACATGTCGGTCCTTTGGTAGTCGTAGCTGCAGGAATTTTGGCTGTGGTTGGCACTGTGCCTGCCCCAGTTGTACCAATGATTGGACCAGGTGGTCCTTCGCCGCTTGTCGGAGTGGGTTGAACAGCTCCCGTGGTCATTACACCGCCAGGACCAGTCGTTGTTGTCAGTTCTGTGAGCGTAAAAGTTCGATGACGTCATATTAACAGAATGAAATAGGTGAACATTTACATATTCAGTAAGCTAGAATGTTACCTTCTCCGCAGACGCGTACTGCCAAATCAGTGACTGTAACGGGACTATTGCCGTCTTTGGGCTTGAAAGTAACTTCGACGTTCACAACGTTCGGCTTGTCACCTTCTTTCACAACGACTTTTCCCTAGAGAGTAAAAAAATCGTCACATCGAAGTTTGCTAAAATGAGCTAAAACTACAAATTGACCGTCTACTAACGTCTTCTGGAACAGGTTGTTCTTTCTTGATAACGTCATTGCCGTCTTTGTCGGTAACTGTAATAGTAACGGAATCGACGTTTGTCGTCGTCACTTCGATCTCCATGAGCGTCTTTGGTTTGGACGATGTCAACGTAATCGATGGTTCCGGCTTATCTTCAGAAGGTGACAGATCGACAGGGAAGATATCTTTACCTCCTGGTGTTTTCGGTTCCGTTTCGAGACGGGCATATGGTTTATCGAGAAGATTTTCAACTTGACATGTCGGTCCTTTGGTAGTCGTAGCTGCAGGAATTTTGGCTGTGGTTGGCACTGTGCCTGCCCCAGTTGTACCAATGATTGGACCAGGTGGTCCTTCGCCGCTTGTCGGAGTGGGTTGAACAGCTCCCGTGGTCATTACACCGCCAGGACCAGTCGTCACTACACCGCCGGGACCAGTCGTCATTACACCGCCAGGACCAGTCGTTGTTGTCAGTTCTGTGAGCGTAAAAGATCGATGACGTCATATTAACGGAATGAAATAGGTGAACATTTACATATTCAGTAAGCTAGAATGTTACCTTCTCCGCACACGCGTACTGCCAAATCAGTGACTGTAACGGGACTATTGCCGTCTTTGGGCTTGAAAGTAACTTCGACGTTCACAACGTTCGGCTTTTCGCCTTCTTTCACAACAACTTTTCCCTAGAGAGTGAAAAATTCGTCACATCGAAGTTTGGTAAAATGAGCTAAAACTACAAATTGACCGTCTACTAACGTCTTCTGGAACAGGTTGTTCTTTCTTGATAACGTCATTGCCGTCTTTGTCGGTAACGGTAATAGTAACGGAATCGACGTTTGTCGTCGTCACTTCGATCTCCATGAGCGTCTTTGGTTTGGACGATGTCAACGTAATCGATGGTTCCGGCTTATCTTCAGAAGGTGACAGATCGACCGGGAAGATATCTTTACCTCCTGGTGTTTTCGGTTCCGTTTCGAGACGGGCATATGGTTTATCGAGAAGATTTTCAACTTGACATGTCGGTCCTTTGGTAGTCGTAGCTGCAGGAATTTTGGCTGTGGTTGGCACTGTGCCTGCCCCAGTTGTACCAATGATTGGACCAGGTGGTCCTTCGCCGCTTGTCGGAGTGGGTTGAACAGCTCCCGTGGTCATTACACCGCCAGGACCAGTCGTCACTACACCGCCGGGACCAGTCGTCATTACACCGCCAGGACCAGTCGTTGTTGTCAGTTCTGTGAGCGTAAAAGTTCGATGACCTCATATTAACGGAATGAAATAGGTGAACATTTACATATTCAGTAAGCTAGAATGTTACCTTCTCCGCAGACGCGTACTGCCAAATCAGTGACTGTAACGGGACTATTGCCGTCTTTGGGCTTGAAAGTAACTTCGACGTTCACAACGTTCGGCTTGTCACCTTCTTTCACAACGACTTTTCCCTAGAGAGTAAAAAAATCGTCACATCGAAGTTTGCTAAAATGAGCTAAAACTACAAATTGACCGTCTACTAACGTCTTCTGGAACAGGTTGTTCTTTCTTGATAACGTCATTGCCGTCTTTGTCGGTAACGGTAATAGTAACGGAATCGACGTTTGTCGTCGTCACTTCGATCTCCATGAGCGTCTTTGGTTTGGACGATGTCAACGTAATCGATGGTTCCGGCTTATCTTCAGAAGGTGACAGATCGACCGGGAAGATATCTTTACCTCCTGGTGTTTTCGGTTCCGTTTCGAGACGGGCATATGGTTTATCGAGAAGATTTTCAACTTGACATGTTGGTCCTTTGGTAGTCGTAGCTGCAGGAATTTTGGCTGTGGTTGGCACTGTGCCTGCCCCAGTTGTACCAATGATTGGACCAGGTGGTCCTTCGCCGCTTGTCGGAGTGGGTTGAACAGCTCCCGTGGTCATTACACCGCCAGGACCAGTCGTTGTTGTCAGTTCTGTGAGCGTAAAAGTTCGATGACGTCATATTAACGGAATGAAATAGGTGAACATTTACATATTCAGTAAGCTAGAATGTTACCTTCTCCGCAGACGCGTACTGCCAAATCAGTGACTGTAACGGGACTATTGCCGTCTTTGGGCTTGAAAGTAACTTCGACGTTCACAATGTTCGGCTTGTCACCTTCTTTCACAACGACATTTCCCTAGAGAGTAAAAAAATCGTCACATCGAAGTTTGCTAAAATGAGCTAAAACTACAAATTGACCGTCTACTAACGTCTTCTGGAACAGGTTGTTCTTTCTTGATAACGTCATTGCCGTCTTTGTCGGTAACTGTAATAGTAACGGAATCGACGTTTGTCGTCGTCACTTCGATCTCCATGAGCGTCTTTGGTTTGGACGATGTCAACGTAATCGATGGTTCCGGCTTATCTTCAGAAGGTGACAGATCGACCGGGAAGATATCTTTACCTCCTGGTGTTTTCGGTTCCGTTTCGAGACGGGCATATGGTTTATCGAGAAGATTTTCAACTTGACATGTCGGTCCTTTGGTAGTCGTAGCTGCAGGAATTTTGGCTGTGGTTGGCACTGTGCCTGCCCCAGTTGTACCAATGATTGGACCAGGTGGTCCTTCGCCGCTTGTCGGAGTGGGTTGAACAGCTCCCGTGGTCATTACACCGCCAGGACCAGTCGTTGTTGTCAGTTCTGTGAGCGTAAAAGTTCGATGACGTCATATTAACGGAATGAAATAGGTGAACATTTACATATTCAGTAAGCTAGAATGTTACCTTCTCCGCAGACGCGTACTGCCAAATCAGTGACTGTAACGGGACTATTGCCGTCTTTGGGCTTGAAAGTAACTTCGACGTTCACAACGTTCGGCTTGTCACCTTCTTTCACAACGACTTTACCCTAGAGAGTAAAAAAATCGTCACATCGAAGTTTGCTAAAATGAGCTAAAACTACAAATTGACCGTCTACTAACGTCTTCTGGAACAGGTTGTTCTTTCTTGATAACGTCATTGCCGTCTTTTTCGGTAACTGTAATAGTAACGGAATCGACGTTTGTCGTCGTCACTTCGATCTCCATGAGCGTCTTTGGTTTGGACGATGTCAACGTAATCGATGGTTCCGGCTTATCTTCAGAAGGTGACAGATCGACCGGGAAGATATCTTTACCTCCTGGTGTTTTCGGTTCCGTTTCGAGACGGGCATATGGTTTATCGAGAAGATTTTCAACTTGACATGTCGGTCCTTTGGTAGTCGTAGCTGCAGGAATTTTGGCTGTGGTTGGCACTGTGCCTGCCCCAGTTGTACCAATGATTGGACCAGGTGGTCCTTCGCCGCTTGTCGGAGTGGGTTGAACAGCTCCCGTGGTCATTACACCGCCAGGACCAGTCGTCACTACACCGCCAGGACCAGTCGTTGTTGTCAGTTCTGTGAGCGTAAAAGTTCGATGACGTCATATTAACGGAATGAAATAGGTGAACATTTACATATTCAGTAAGCTAGAATGTTACCTTCTCCGCAGACGCGTACTGCCAAATCAGTGACTGTAACGGGACTATTGCCGTCTTTGGGCTTGAAAGTAACTTCGACGTTCACAACGTTCGGCTTGTCACCTTCTTTCACAACGACTTTTCCCTGGAGAGTAAAAAAATCGTCACATCGAAGTTTGCTAAAATGAGCTAAAACTACAAATTGACCGTCTACTAACGTCTTCTGGAACAGGTTGTTCTTTCTTGATAACGTCATTGCCGTCTTTGTCGGTAACGGTAATAGTAACGGAATCGACGTTTGTCGTCGTCACTTCGATCTCCATGAGCGTCTTTGGTTTGGACGATGTCAACGTAATCGATGGTTCCGGCTTATCTTCAGAAAGTGACAGATCGACCGGGAAGATATCTTTACCTCCTGGTGTTTTCGGTTCCGTTTCGAGACGGGCATATGGTTTATCGAGAAGATTTTCAACTTGACATGTCGGTCCTTTGGTAGTCGTAGCTGCAGGAATTTTGGCTGTGGTTGGCACTGTGCCTGCCCCAGTTGTACCAATGATTGGACCAGGTGGTCCTTCGCCGCTTGTCGGAGTGGGTTGAACAGCTCCCGTGGTCATTACACCGCCAGGACCAGTCGTCACTACACCGCCGGGACCAGTCGTAATTACACCGCCAGGACCAGTGGTCATTACACCGCCAGGACCAGTCGTTGTTGTTAGTTCTGTGAGCGTAAAAGATCGATGACGTCACTTTAACGGAATGAAATAAGTGAACATTTATATATTCAGTAAGCTAGGAAGTTACCTTCTCCGCAGACTCGTACGGCCAAATCAGTGACAGTAACGGGGTTATTGCCGTCTTTGGGCTTGAAAGTAACTTCGACGGTCACAACGTTCGGCTTGTCACCTTCTTTCACAACGACTTTTCCCTAGAGAGTAAAAAAATCGTCACATCGAAGTTTGCTAAAATGAGCTAAAACTACAAATTGACCGTCTACTAACGTCTTCTGGAACAGGTTGTTCTTTCTTGATAACGTCATTGCCGTCTTTGTCGGTAACGGTAATAGTAACGGAATCGACGTTTGTCGTCGTCACTTCGATCTCCATGAGCGTCTTTGGTTTGGACGATGTCAACGTAATCGATGGTTCCGGCTTATCTTCAGAAAGTGACAGATCGACCGGGAAGATATCTTTACCTCCTGGTGTTTTCGGTTCCGTTTCGAGACGGGCATACGGTTTATCGAGAAGATTTTCAACTTGACATGTCGGTCCTTTGGTAGTCGTAGCTGCAGGAATTTTGGCTGTGGTTGGCACTGTGCCTGCCCCAGTTGTACCAATGATTGGACCAGGTGGTCCTTCGCCGCTTGTCGGAGTGGGTTGAACAGCTCCCGTGGTCATTACACCGCCAGGACCAGTCGTCACTACACCGCCGGGACCAGTCGTAATTACACCGCCAGGACCAGTGGTCATTACACCGCCAGGACCAGTCGTTGTTGTTAGTTCTGTGAGCGTAAAAGATCGATGACGTCACTTTAACGGAATGAAATAAGTGAACATTTATATATTCAGTAGCTAGGAAGTTACCTTCTCCGCAGACTCGTACGGCCAAATCAGTGACAGTAACGGGGTTATTGCCGTCTTTGGGCTTGAAAGTAACTTCGACGGTCACAACGTTCGGCTTGTCACCTTCTTTCACAACGACTTTTCCCTAGAGAGTAAAAAAATCGTCACATCGAAGTTTGGTAAAATGAGCTAAAACTACAAATTGACCGTCTACTAACGTCTTCTGGAACAGGTTGTTCTTTCTTGATAACGTCATTGCCGTCTTTGTCGGTAACGGTAATAGTAACGGAATCGACGTTTGTCGTCGTCACTTCGATCTCCATGAGCGTCTTTGGTTTGGACGATGTCAACGTAATCGATGGTTCCGGCTTATCTTCAGAAGGTGACAGATCGACCGGGAAGATATCTTTACCTCCTGGTGTTTTCGGTTCCGTTTCGAGACGGGCATATGGTTTATCGAGAAGATTTTCAACTTGACATGTCGGTCCTTTGGTAGTCGTAGCTGCAGGAATTTTGGCTGTGGTTGGCACTGTGCCTGCCCCAGTTGTACCAATGATTGGACCAGGTGGTCCTTCGCCGCTTGTCGGAGTGGGTTGAACAGCTCCCGTGGTCATTACACCGCCAGGACCAGTCGTCACTACACCGCCGGGACCAGTCGTCATTACACCGCCAGGACCAGTCGTTGTTGTCAGTTCTGTGAGCGTAAAAGTTCGATGACGTCATATTAACGGAATGAAATAGGTGAACATTTACATATTCAGTAAGCTAGAATGTTACCTTCTCCGCAGACGCGTACTGCCAAATCAGTGACTGTAACGGGACTATTGCCGTCTTTGGGCTTGAAAGTAACTTCGACGTTCACAACGTTCGGCTTGTCACCTTCTTTCACAACGACTTTTCCCTAGAGAGTAAAAAAATCGTCACATCGAAGTTTGGTAAAATGAGCTAAAACTACAAATTGACCGTCTACTAACGTCTTCTGGAACAGGTTGTTCTTTCTTGATAACGTCATTGCCGTCTTTGTCGGTAACGGTAATAGTAACGGAATCGACGTTTGTCGTCGTCACTTCGATCTCCATGAGCGTCTTTGGTTTGGACGATGTCAACGTAATCGATGGTTCCGGCTTATCTTCAGAAGGTGACAGATCGACCGGGAAGATATCTTTACCTCCTGGTGTTTTCGGTTCCGTTTCGAGACGGGCATATGGTTTATCGAGAAGATTTTCAACTTGACATGTCGGTCCTTTGGTAGTCGTAGCTGCAGGAATTTTGGCTGTGGTTGGCACTGTGCCTGCCCCAGTTGTACCAATGATTGGACCAGGTGGTCCTTCGCCGCTTGTCGGAGTGGGTTGAACAGCTCCCGTGGTCATTACACCGCCAGGACCAGTCGTCACTACACCGCCGGGACCAGTCGTCATTACACCGCCAGGACCAGTCGTTGTTGTCAGTTCTGTGAGCGTAAAAGATCGATGACGTCATATTAACGGAATGAAATAGGTGAACATTTACATAATCAGTAAGCTAGAATGTTACCTTCTCCGCACACGCGTACTGCCAAATCAGTGACTGTAACGGGACTATTGCCGTCTTTGGGCTTGAAAGTAACTTCGACGTTCACAACGTTCGGCTTTTCGCCTTCTTTCACAACAACTTTTCCCTAGAGAGTGAAAAATTCGTCACATCGAAGTTTGGTAAAATGAGCTAAAACTACAAATTGACCGTCTACTAACGTCTTCTGGAACAGGTTGTTCTTTCTTGATAACGTCATTGCCGTCTTTGTCGGTAACGGTAATAGTAACGGAATCGACGTTTGTCGTCGTCACTTCGATCTCCATGAGCGTCTTTGGTTTGGACGATGTCAACGTAATCGATGGTTCCGGCTTATCTTCAGAAGGTGACAGATCGACCGGGAAGATATCTTTACCTCCTGGTGTTTTCGGTTCCGTTTCGAGACGGGCATATGGTTTATCGAGAAGATTTTCAACTTGACATGTCGGTCCTTTGGTAGTCGTAGCTGCAGGAATTTTGGCTGTGGTTGGCACTGTGCCTGCCCCAGTTGTACCAATGATTGGACCAGGTGGTCCTTCGCCGCTTGTCGGAGTGGGTTGAACAGCTCCCGTGGTCATTACACCGCCAGGACCAGTCGTCACTATACCGCCAGGACCAGTCGTAATTACACCGCCAGGACCAGTCGTCATTACACCGCCAGGACCAGTCGTTGTTGTTAGTTCTGTGAGCGTAAAAGATCGATGACGTCACTTTAACGGAATGAAATAAGTGAACATTTACATATTCAATGAGCTAGAATGTTACCTTCTCCGCAGACGCGTACTGCCAAATCAACGACTGTAACGGGACTATTGCCGTCTTTGGGCTTGAAAGTAACTTCGACGGTCACAACGTTCGGCTTGTCACCTTCTTTCACAACGACTTTTCCCTAGAGAGTAAAAAAATCGTCACATCGAAGTTTGCTAAAATGAGCTAAAACTACAAATTGACCGTCTACTAACGTCTTCTAGAACAGGTTGTTCTTTCTTGATAACGTCATTGCCGTCTTTGTCGGTAACGGTAATAGTAACGGAATCGACGTTTGTCGTCGTCACTTCGATCTCCATGAGCGTCTTTGGTTTGGACGATGTCAACGTAATCAATGGTTCCGGCTTATCTTCAGAAGGTGACAGATCGACCGGGAAGATATCTTTACCTCCTGGTGTTTTCGGTTCCGTTTCGAGACCGGCATATGGTTTATCGAGAAGATTTTCAACTTGACATGTCGGTCCTTTGGTAGTCGTAGCTGCAGGAATTTTGGCTGTGGTTGGCACTGTGCCTGCCCCAGTTGTACCAATGATTGGACCAGGTGGTCCTTCGCCGCTTGTCGGAGTGGGTTGAACAGCTCCCGTGGTCATTACACCGCCAGGACCAGTCGTCACTACACCGCCGGGACCAGTCGTCATTACACCGCCAGGACCAGTCGTTGTTGTCAGTTCTGTGAGCGTAAAAGTTCGATGACGTCATATTAACGGAATGAAATAGGTGAACATTTACATATTCAGTAAGCTAGAATGTTACCTTCTCTGCAGACGCGTACTGCCAAATCAGTGACTGTAACGGGACTATTGCCGTCTTTGGGCTTGAAAGTAACTTCGACGTTCACAACGTTCGGCTTGTCACCTTCTTTCACAACGACTTTTCCCTAGAGAGTAAAAAAATCGTCACATCGAAGTTTGCTAAAATGAGCTAAAACTACAAATTGACCGTCTACTAACGTCTTCTGGAACAGGTTGTTCTTTCTTGATAACGTCATTGCCGTCTTTGTCGGTAACGGTAATAGTAACGGAATCGACGTTTGTCGTCGTCACTTCGATCTCCATGAGCGTCTTTGGTTTGGACGATGTCAACGTAATCGATGGTTCCGGCTTATTTTCAGAAGGTGACAGATCGACCGGGAAGATATCTTTACCTCCTGGTGTTTTCGGTTCCGTTTCGAGACGGGCATATGGTTTATCGAGAAGATTTTCAACTTGACATGTCGGTCCTTTGGTAGTCGTAGCTGCAGGAATTTTGGCTGTGGTTGGCACTGTGCCTGCCCCAGTTGTACCAATGATTGGACCAGGTGGTCCTTCGCCGCTTGTCGGAGTGGGTTGAACAGCTCCCGTGGTCATTACACCGCCAGGACCAGTCGTCACTACACCGCCGGGACCAGTCGTCATTACACCGCCAGGACCAGTCGTTGTTGTCAGTTCTGTGAGCGTAAAAGATCGATGACGTCATATTAACGGAATGAAATAGGTGAACATTTACATATTCAGTAAGCTAGAATGTTACCTTCTCCGCACACGCGTACTGCCAAATCAGTGACTGTAACGGGACTATTGCCGTCTTTGGGCTTGAAAGTAACTTCGACGTTCACAACGTTCGGCTTTTCGCCTTCTTTCACAACAACTTTTCCCTAGAGAGTGAAAAATTCGTCACATCGAAGTTTGGTAAAATGAGCTAAAACTACAAATTGACCGTCTACTAACGTCTTCTGGAACAGGTTGTTCTTTCTTGATAACGTCATTGCCGTCTTTGTCGGTAACGGTAATAGTAACGGAATCGACGTTTGTCGTCGTCACTTCGATCTCCATGAGCGTCTTTGGTTTGGACGATGTCAACGTAATCGATGGTTCCGGCTTATCTTCAGAAGGTGACAGATCGACCGGGAAGATATCTTTACCTCCTGGTGTTTTCGGTTCCGTTTCGAGACGGGCATATGGTTTATCGAGAAGATTTTCAACTTGACATGTCGGTCCTTTGGTAGTCGTAGCTGCAGGAATTTTGGCTGTGGTTGGCACTGTGCCTGCCCCAGTTGTACCAATGATTGGACCAGGTGGTCCTTCGCCGCTTGTCGGAGTGGGTTGAACAGCTCCCGTGGTCATTACACCGCCAGGACCAGTCGTCACTACACCGCCGGGACCAGTCGTCATTACACCGCCAGGACCAGTCGTTGTTGTCAGTTCTGTGAGCGTAAAAGTTCGATGACCTCATATTAACGGAATGAAATAGGTGAACATTTACATATTCAGTAAGCTAGAATGTTACCTTCTCCGCAGACGCGTACTGCCAAATCAGTGACTGTAACGGGACTATTGCCGTCTTTGGGCTTGAAAGTAACTTCGACGTTCACAACGTTCGGCTTGTCACCTTCTTTCACAACGACTTTTCCCTAGAGAGTAAAAAAATCGTCACATCGAAGTTTGCTAAAATGAGCTAAAACTACAAATTGACCGTCTACTAACGTCTTCTGGAACAGGTTGTTCTTTCTTGATAACGTCATTGCCGTCTTTGTCGGTAACGGTAATAGTAACGGAATCGACGTTTGTCGTCGTCACTTCGATCTCCATGAGCGTCTTTGGTTTGGACGATGTCAACGTAATCGATGGTTCCGGCTTATCTTCAGAAGGTGACAGATCGACCGGGAAGATATCTTTACCTCCTGGTGTTTTCGGTTCCGTTTCGAGACGGGCATATGGTTTATCGAGAAGATTTTCAACTTGACATGTCGGTCCTTTGGTAGTCGTAGCTGCAGGAATTTTGGCTGTGGTTGGCACTGTGCCTGCCCCAGTTGTACCAATGATTGGACCAAGTGGTCCTTCGCCGCTTGTCGGAGTGAGTTGAACAGCTCCCGTGGTCATTACACCGCCAGGACCAGTCGTCACTACACCGCCGGGACCAGTCGTCATTACACCGCCAGGACCAGTCGTTGTTGTCAGTTCTGTGAGCGTAAAAGTTCGATGACGTCATATTAACGGAATGAAATAGGTGAACATTTACATATTCAGTAAGCTAGAATGTTACCTTCTCCGCAGACGCGTACTGCCAAATCAGTGACTGTAACGGGACTATTGCCGTCTTTGGGCTTGAAAGTAACTTCGACGTTCACAACGTTCGGCTTGTCACCTTCTTTCACAACGACTTTTCCCTAGAGAGTAAAAAAATCGTCACATCGAAGTTTGCTAAAATGAGCTAAAACTACAAATTGACCGTCTACTAACGTCTTCTGGAACAGGTTGTTCTTTCTTGATAACGTCATTGCCGTCTTTGTCGGTAACGGTAATAGTAACGGAATCGACGTTTGTCGTCGTCACTTCGATCTCCATGAGCGTCTTTGGTTTGGACGATGTCAACGTAATCGATGGTTCCGGCTTATCTTCAGAAGGTGACAGATCGACCGGGAAGATATCTTTACCTCCTGGTGTTTTCGGTTCCGTTTCGAGACGGGCATATGGTTTATCGAGAAGATTTTCAACTTGACATGTTGGTCCTTTGGTAGTTGTAGCTGAAAAAATAAATACTTCGCTACAAGTCGGAACATGTTCAACAGCTCCAGTGGTCACTTTATTGGAAAATATCAGCTGTATTTAATTCTCAAATTCCCATCTCTTAGCAATCAGTCATTAATTTTATAAATTTTTTTTACTCAACAAGTTACCTTTAGGTGTTGTTGCTTCAACTTTTTTCTCTGTTGTTAACATTGCTGTTGTTGTGTAAACTAGAACAAGGAAAAATGTTTCACTTCAATGTATCATGCTTTTTCGTAATTGTTGACTTAATTAGTATATGGCTCAATATCATTGTGTTTATCAACTCAACTCAATATCTGCAGTCATACCTTATAACGGCTGAACTGATTTTTTTTTAAAATTATTCTATGTCATCGTTTTTACACTCGCTAAGCAGTTTCTACCTGTTCATATTCTGTTGTTCTATTTGTTTTCTGTACACAAATATTTAGCATCACTCAGAAACGCTTGTATTGCCGTTTTTTAGTCCGGCTCTTTTGTGTTTTACAGATAAAAAAACTCTACATAGTTTGACTGATTAATTTAAAATCGCTCTGCGGTTTACCTTCGCCACAGATCATAATCTTCAGGTTAGAAATTACTATGGGTTCGTCTTTTTTGTCCACTATCGGCTGTATGACTACTGATTTGCCCAGCTGCTCCAGATCTTCACTAATAACCTATTATAAAATTATGAGCTATTATTATAGTAGTATAGTACATACAACAAGTTTCTACTTTTTTTTTTCTAATTTCAAGAATCACGGCACAAAATTTATAAGTTAACTGCCGCTGGCATTATATGTAATCAGATATTTATTTTTTATTTAATTTCTAATCTAATGCTAAATTATATATTTAGTGGAAAAAAACTTATTCAATTTGAATTTCGTTAAAGTGAATTTTCAGCTCGACAATTCCAGCTTACCCCATTTTCTGCTATTCCTATCCTCGAGTCAATCTCTTCTCCGCCGTCATCCAGGATTCTCACGATGATTTTATCGACGCCAACAATGGACATCTTGATTTTCATGAACTTTCTCGGCACCTCGGAAGATACGGTCAGCTCCGCTTTTTCGCTTTCGGGATCAAAGGTGTAGACGCCGTCCTGTTGCTGGACACCATCGCTTTTTGAAACGCTGAAGAGGTCAGTGCCGAGAAGATCTGCGAGCTTGCAGGTGGTCGGAGTCGTTCCTGTACGGTCGAGGGATTGAGTAAAAAAGGCCGATAAATAACGTTCACGTTCGGTTTATTTCATTGAAATAAAACTCTTGTTTATGCAATTATTTATGAATATTTTCCAAAGTATCATTGTTACCTTCTTCGACCGATACCGTTGTGGTGGTACCTTTTAAATCAAGTCAACACATTATTAGTAATTTAGCCAATAGCAATTTTCGATGTAATATATAGCATAATATATGCTGTGTATTCGTATTATTCATTAAAAATGTTTTATATATACATGTATGTAGATATATATGTGTGTTGGTTTCTTACCATGTATTATATCAACAATTGGCGTCTGGCTGGTTGAACCGGTAACTACTGCAAATGTACCTTTTTAAAACGGGTAAAAAAAGAAATGTTAGTGTCCGATAATCATATAATAAGGAGTAAGTTTCTGACGCATGACCACAATTCATGTATAACTCAGGGCAACCAACTAGCACACCCCGTCTCATATCCGAACCCATCGCCTCTTGCTATAAAGTAGGTTAAGACTCATTTAATCATTGCAGTAATAGCGGCGATCGATTTTTTCTTTAATAATGCTACTGTATAATCTTACTGAATACAATATACTATCGTGCAGTAACACCAGGAATTCAATTTAGCAGTAGATCAAATCTACAACCCGTGGGTTTCTAAAAATCATTACGATTGAAATTTATTTGTTTACTTTCAACTCCTTTTGTCGTTGATGCTGGCTTGGAGAAAACTGAAATTAAAAAAAGAAAGAAAGACGACCTTGTAGTAATTAAAAATCAAATGAACCTCTTTAATTGCAATGCACGGGCTTATAATTATTTCATGGTATAAAATTAGTCTTCAATTGATTATAACCTTCTTAAATATGATTATTACCTGTAACTTGGGTGGTGGAAAATGGTTTCGTTCCCGTAACTTCTGTCACCGTTGCTGCAGTCACAATTTCAGCTGAAATGTTGAAAGCAAATATCAATGAAACTTCCCTTAATTGCTCGAACAAATAACGTCTACAAATGTCATGCATGCAGAGTGGAATGATCAAGCCAAAAGCTTCATTTAAAAACAAAAAAAAATGAAAGTCTTGTTAATCATCCACCTTTTCCACATCCCCAGACTTCCAGCTGGCTGGCTTCCACTTTCGCGTCTTGTTCTGCGGCACGGAATTGGAGTACAATGCTTGAAACGTCTGGGAAATCGCCTACAAGTTTCGCTTCACCCTGTATACAAAAATTTATACCAGCTATTAACTCAAGAGATCTACTCAACTATAATTTTGCTGTTCAAGGCATTGTTCAGCACCGATACCCTACGGAGATGTCATAAAAAAACTGAGATTTCCTAAGCTTGAGCTGTTTGTTAAAAGCACAGTGCTTCAGAAATTTTCTTATAAGGCTAGCTCTTACTATAATTTTATAGCTGTAATTATCCGTGACTTATTTAGAATCGGTGCGTTGTAAACATTATACGCCAAGTCGCAAATGAAATGACAACCCATTTAGTTTTGTGTGTTTCTCTCATCTCAATATCAAAATTGTTATTCCAAGTAATTGATGTATAAAACTAATTATTTGATAAATAAAATAAAATTCAGTCAAAATTCAATTAAGCAAATAAACACTTACTTCTTTATCGAGTTCGGCAAGTACGCTTTTGATCTCTGCGCCTTTGGAGTCCTTGAAAACAACTGTGACTTCTTTAACGTTTTCCGTTTCCACGTTGATTTCCATGAGTCTCTGCGGTTCGTCGAATGTCAGTCTCACCTCGTCCGCTTCGTGTCCGCTTGGAAATTCGTAGTTTGATTTCGTCTGCGAGTAGATCGAAGGTTCCGTGTCGAAATGCGTCCCGTCGTCCTTGACGAGATCGTTGACCCGACACTTTGTCACCGTAGTCACTCCTGTTTTCCGTAGAAAATGGAAACGCTTTTTATTCCCAGTAACATATAAAAACTTTTCTTTAATATAATTCAAACAAAATGTTTGTTTATCTTGATAACTTAAGCATGATTAATTATTATACACAAATACGCTTTTAGTGTTGAGAAAGTTGATTACAGAAAACAGATAATCTGATAAGTTATATGATAGCATTTTTAATTTTCTAATAATACTACACAGATGTTTCATACCTGGATGTGCAATTTCAGTGGGAGCAGGTGTTGTTCCTTTAAGAATTATAATACAGAGTTTTTAACAAATGAAACAATGTTTTAACTAATTTTTTTATTTATTTTAAGATGAATTTTGACAAAAAGTACAATAAATGATGTTCTGTAGAGCTTAGTGTAATTATGAAGGTATAAAATTAGAGCATACCCTCTTTGCCGGTTGTACCTGGCTCGGTACCAATCTCGCCGCAAGTCCAAATCTCGAAATTTTCTATCACGGCGACACCGCGAGTGAGTTCTGGCTCCAGTTTGAGAACGATTTTCTTAGCACTACCGAAGACGCTTATTTTTGTAGCCTACAAATTAATAAACATGTACATCAAATGAAATTTTCAAGAACCGATTTTTCCAACAAAAAAAAACTGTTTCTTAAGTTATTTTATAATGTATCGTCCTATATTTTACGTTTACACTAAAAGTTTCAGTCCTCTTGCTGGTCGGGAATTTCCTTGAAAAAAGATTACAGGGTTCTGCCCAAACAGACAGCAGAGAAATAAGGATAATCGAAAGCTTGTACTTTTTTGACTACTGCAATCAACATAAACAAGTTCTGATGTCTTTACGTATGTTTTGCAGTTACGTTGTAAGATGGCGCTGCAATCGTCACTAATTAGTAATTTCCGTAATTTTTTACAGGTTATCGTTGCTAGTTACCAAAGTAGTAGTGGTCGGGCTGAAAACATTCCTCTAAGCTCTTACTAATTTGACACTCGTTTGTACGCACCTCTTCCACTATTTCCTGAGTTTTCGTAAAAACTTCCTTGTCGTCAGCATCGTAGAACACGACCTCGACCGATTTGACATTGACGCTTCTAAAGTCAACCTCCATGATGTTCGCCGGGAGGGGCGAGGTCACCGTGATCGTCGGAATTTCCCCAACGGAAATGGGAAGTTTGAACTCCTTCCTAGACGGGACTTCCAGTTTGGGATTGGTTTCCACCGTCGACCGTGAATCGGCTATCAGGTTGTCCGTCTTGCAGGCTGATGGCTGTGTCGCTTTAAAATGAAAATAATTGAAATTGAAATTATAAATATTTTAGTTCTATTATTAACATTTTAAATGTTAATATTTATTTATATTTAATATCAAATAAATCTTAAAATATGTATTATTAAATAAAATATATTTATTATATTATTATAAAATAAATAATGAATTTACTGGCAGTCGCTTGCGTTTCGGTTGCCGGCCCGGTCGATGTCGGAGCAACTGCAGTGGTTACTGTTAAGAAATAAAAGAAGAAACAGTTAAAAAAATTAAACAATACAAATAATAATAATAATAAAATATAAACATAAAGATGTTTCCTTGCATATCGGAAATATTGTTTAAGCGTCGCCAGACTAACTTTCTCCGCAGACGAAAATGGAGACATCGGTGACGGACATGTCTTCTCCGGTGTTCCTCGGAACGGGAAAGAACGTCACAGTTTGACCGCTGACGTCGATTTCCACTTTTATGACCTTTATAATTGATTAAAAATTAAACTTTAAAATAATGATTATTAAATTTCTATAAGATTATCTCGTTCATTGTTTTTTAGGTTTAAATGATGGATTGATATTTTTCAATCCTCCAATCTTATCATCATCATCATCATTGATTATTATTATTATTATTATTATTATTATTATTATTATTATTATTATTATTATTATTATCAACGACGTGTTATTAAAATTTTTCCACTTTTAATAATATAAATAATAATTAAATGTAAGCAAGCAGGAGGTTCGTTAAGAACCTGTTAACCAGGTCACATAGGCACTGTACATAATCAGTAATGGTTATTATTGGTACTAAAACGAAAGGCTATATAAAGCAAAGCTCGAACGGATCATTCCTCACCCGAGTCTCCTCATCTGGTGTCTCCGTGATTTTCTTGACTTCGTCACCGAACTGGGATTTGACGATGATGTCCACTCGCTCCACGTTGTCCGTTTTGAGTTCGATTGACATTATGGTTTTGGTCTCTTGAGCCTCGATGGTGGCCTCCGGTGCAGCGGAACTGTCCTTCGGGAAGACGTAAGATCCCACGACGTCCTGGCTGACTCCTTCGCTCGTTGTCACGCCGACGTTGTCTTTGAGCAGGTTGTAGACGCTGCACTTTGGCGCAGTGGTTGCTGTTGGGAAATGTCGAAAAAACGTGGTTTTGATTAAATGATCGATGAATCGGCGTGTTTCTCTATAATAAACCATTTCAATAAAAGACATCAGTTGAAAAGCTGGTTATAATTGATGTATTTGGTCATGGAAGCTAGCAGATGAAATTGTAATAAAAAAATGTTAAATTGTTCGAGTGGCAGGCATTGAAACAGCTGTTGTGGCTGCAATCAAATGAGAATTTTTTAGTATTGATTTATCTTTATTCAGCGTAATAAAAAAAATTTATTCTAAAAATTTGACTTAGTTACTAATAACTAATGATCCAAACTATAACCAAGAGCCATTTTAATGGCCTTTTCATGATAATAGCTACTTAGGTATTTCTTCACGGCTTTTCATATATCATGCAAAAATACATTAATATATTTTGTCATAAATCTAATTGTAGCTAATCTAGAAAAGCCCTGATGAGCTGTGAGCTGCTTGATCTATTTTATTTTTTTTACAAATTGGAGCTTTAAAGATTCGGCATATTATGTTACAAAATTCGTCTAATAACGTCGATTGGATAACGGTTGGAAAACAGTAATGCAGTAAGCTGGAACTTTTGATTAATATTAAATTACACACAGAGTATTCTATAAAACAGTTACGTATGAAATCAATGCGTGTTTACTTTCAAGGCCTTTGGTCGTTGAAGCTGACAAGAAGGGAACTGAAATAGAAAATATAACTAAATGCATTTAAAAGTAAATGATCATAAAAGAAAAAAGGCTAAATTGTAGTGTGTACATCTTTATGCATATTACAACTCTTAAAATCTTAAATTACAAAAATCCGTACGAATACACCGTTTAAGTAAGCAAATGAAATAGCAACTGAAATAGACAATTTCAGTTATGCAATAGAAAGAATTAAATTTAAATATAAGTTAATACTGGCTCTCGGATAAGATGCAACTAACTTGTTACAGCCGGAGTGGTAGGTACGGTGAACGGAGTGACTGTTACACCTGCAGAAGAACATTTGATTTACTTGCATGCAAACAAACAAACACCATCAGTACAAAATCAACTCGAAAGCTAAAAATAACCTTTCATTAATAAGTATTTAATTATTTATTTATAAAGAAATTAGGTATCTTCCAAAAAAAAAAAATAAACGTTAACACGTTTTGTCCGAGTATTAAACAGACACGTGGTGGTAGCCATTATTATTTCTTACCTTCTTCGCACGTCTGAACGTCGATCTCGTCGACCGTCACGTCCGCTTGGGGGTCTTTCGGGGTTAATTCGATGGTGATGACGTCACCCGTGTCGTACCCCGTCACCTTGAAGAGCTGAGTGGTTGATTGACAATTTCGTGTTTGTTAGTTTTATTAATAATAAATCGGTTTGAAATTGGTTGCTTTGTTAATAAATTATTAAGTAAACAAGTACAAAACAATTTACGCTACGGCTAAATTAAAATGAGCATTCATTTCTTAGGGGACTTGAATTAAATTGAATAGAAAACCCGGAAATTAATTTAATTTAATACACAGCTGATATCATTTAGAAAAATGACTGAAAATGCTGTTAAATTAGATGTCTTCAAAATTTTCCCAGTGTGAAAATGAATGTGATGATGATGATTATGGTGGTGATGATGATAATGATGATGATTTTATAGTTTAGATTAAGAGAACAAAATGACTTACTCCGTTCTTGACGTCCTTCTGGTATTCTTTCGCCTCTTCTCCGAGCTGGATTTTGACGTGGATCTTGGCCACGTTCTTTGTCGCCAAGCTGACGATCACGATGGTCCTCTTTTGGGCGAGAGCGATCGTTATCAGGGGAAGGGCAGAACTGGGTAGGGGTGCGAATGAGTAGGGTCCGTTCGGGGGAGTTTCAGAAGTTTCCGGGTTCGTGGTCACTTTGAGGTCCTTCGCCTCGAAAAGGTCCACCATGTTGCATTTAGTCGCACCAAGAGTGGTTGCTATGGACGAATACAGAGTTGTGGTGGTGATGATGATGATGATGATGACCATGATGATGATGATGATGATGATAAATGTAACTTAAAGCACTCAAAGTTAGAGTAATTGTATCATTCTGAGTAAAATTTTACAACTACTACAAATGAGCTAAATTATAAAATTTAGGTTGTCTGTACTGGTGACAGTTGAAGAGTTACGATGCGATAAAGAACTTGTCAATTGAATGGAATGAAAGTAAAGTTTAAATACCTGGTGTTGTGGTGAACACTGCAACAACAACAAAATAAAAAAATATGTAAGTTACAGATTCTTGGAATGTAATTTAAGATGAGGCATAGAGAAGTAGGTATATTTTCAAATTAATTTGTCTTCTCTCGAAAGAAAAACTGCCCAGCCACAATCATTACCACCACTGTCACCTTCATCATCATAAATATCCATCATCATCATAACTACCATCATCATCATAACTACCATCAATATCATAATACCATCATCATCATAACTACCATCAATATCCTAACTTCCATCATCATCATCATCATAACCACACACACGCTCACTTACGTTTTTCGCAAGCCCACACAATCAGTTTGTCCACTTTGACGTCCTCTTCAGCAGACTCTACGGTGAAGGTCAAGGTCACCGTGGTTCCGCTCCTTCTGATTGGGTGGATCAGTTTCTACGAGACGGTGATATTTATTTATTGAACTTGATCTATTTGATTATTTGGTTATTTTAAATAAACGTGAAGAGGAGACGCTTTACTAAAAGTTTCTGTTACAATTTCAAACCCACGTAAACATTTTGCTACGATTTCTGACGAGTTTATGTGCTGTTTAGAAGACAATGCGAGAGTGGTGATGCACTGACGAGAAAAAAGTCATAGAAAAACAAAAATAAATCATAAATAACAATAATAAATACAAATGTAATAAATAAATGCAAAATAAATGAAAACAAAAAATAAATGGCCAACAATCGGTTCTTTTCCTCACCCCATCCTGAAGAACCACTTTGTCGAACATAACCAGTTTATTCTCATCCTTGACAGCGATGGACACTTCCTTGGCATTTCCAACCTCGATTTCGACGCTTGTCAAGAACCTGACGCTCCCGACCGTATAAGTTACGGACGGTTTCTGTCCCTCCTCCCTGCCGGCGGAAGAAATGACAAACTTTTCGGCTGCCGGTTCGATCGCCGACTCCGGCTCCGCGTTCACCGTCAGACTTGGGTCCGTGGCGAGGCTCGTTTCATGGCACCTGAGTGGTTCCGTTGATGCTGCAAGTTCAAATCAAGAGTAGAGTTTAAGCACAGTGTGAAAAAAAGGATATTTTTCATTCAAACGACTTTGATAAATCTTCTTACGCAAGACGGGAACAGTGGATGGCATCTCAGAGCAGGCTGATGTCGAACCTGCGATTTGCGAATTAAAAAAAAAAAGAAATATTATATCAAATATTATAAATATTATAGAAATGTTATAAAAACAGAATTATAAGAACATTAAGAATATATCTACAACAATTTTTTGTTACATCAGCTTTAACATTTAATTGTGTGAAATAGTTGAATCACAAAGTTAAGAATGTCCTACCTATCTTGCAGACTTTTATCGAAAAGTCTCTGACCGACATCTCCTGGGCGGCTTCAACCGGAATAAACTTGATCCTGATCGATCTTCCAGTAAACTGACCAGTCACACTGAAAACCTATTTTAAAAGAGACAAAAAAAACGGAGTGAGGTTCAGTCTTATTCAATATCTATTATTTTCCTTCGCATCAACGCTTTTCTCTCACTCTCTCTCTCCCTCTCTCTCACTCTCTCTCTCTCTCTCTCTCTCTCTCTCTCTCTCTCTCTCTTCCCTCTCTCTCAAAACTTACATTTCCAGACACCGGCTTAAGGAAGGACTGGACTTCTTTCCCGGTGGCATCGTTGATAATCATGTCCACGGTGCCGACATTCTCCGTAGAGAACGCGACGCCGATGATCTCGACGAATATCTTCCCGGACGAAACGACCAGCGACGCCTCCTGGCTGAGATCGACGAATCGGAACGAGCCGTCGTCCTGACGCGCCCCATCGGGATTGGTCGCGACTTTCGTGTCGTCTTCCTGGAGTAGTTCGATGGCCTCACATCTGGTTGGCTGTCTTGTGGCTGTGAGAAATAAATATTACAACGAAGTATGATTTTAAGAAGTCATTAATAGATCAAATGAGTATGAATAAATAAAAATTAAATAATAATAATAATAAGTTAATAAATAAATTATGATAATTATTTACTTGGCATTGGAGCAGCTGTGACACCTGGAGGAAGTGTTGTACCTGTGTAAACGGATGAATGCTTTTACATAAATAATTTTTGTTACGATACGTAAATAACGTAAAACAAGCCCCGCCCCGATCAGCGATTGGCCTTAAATTTTAAAATTAAACAAATAATTTGTCGCTTTTAAATATGAATTATATTTTTCATGCAATTTTTATTTTAATTAAAGTTAGTTATCAATAATTAATCATCACCACCATCATCATCAC
This sequence comes from Erpobdella octoculata, assembly GCA_963978895.1. Classification (NCBI taxonomy): domain Eukaryota; kingdom Metazoa; phylum Annelida; class Clitellata; order Hirudinida; family Erpobdellidae; genus Erpobdella; species Erpobdella octoculata. Next base: position 608,977 of record OZ022245.1, on the reverse strand, counting down.
CATTATCAGCACCATCGTCATCATCACCACCACCGCCATTATAATCATCATCGCTGTCTTCATCACCTTTGTGTCCGCAGATCTGGATTTCCAGTTTGAAGATGCTGAACGAGAAGTCATCTTGAGCCACTGGCACGATCTTCAGGGATTTGACAATCTCGAATCCATCCGACCAGCTGAAAGACTGTAAAAATAAATTCCATAAAAACTTTTACTGCCGACACAAAATTATAGCTTCATATATTTATAATTTCATAATTTTATAATGTATATATATAAATATAAATATATATATATTATAAATATATAGATGTATTATTGAGCCTATAAAGAATTAATATACCATTGGAACTAACATTTCCAGTGATATCCTCATCAAGGTCTTTGACAATAACTCCTCCGTCAGTCTTGAAACTGACTTTGACAGATTTGACGTTGACAGTCTTGAAAGAGACGCTTGTCACTTTCGTCTCGTCGTACGAGCTGGAGATCTCGACGAAGCCGGGCTCGGATGAGTCGGCGGCAAACTCAAAGGAATTCGAAACCACGGTTTTGGCGGACTCCGGCTGAGTGGTCACGGCCACGCCGGGTTCTTGGAGCCAGTCGATGGGAGTGCATTCCTCCAGTTGACCTATCAGGGATGTGCATGAGTAATAATTATTTATTCGTTCATAAATTAAAGATTCGTTTATAATTTAAAAATAATTTATTAAATTGTGTATTAATTACATCACTGGTGCAGTATGACAAACAGATCTATGATGTTAATTAGTGGAAAGTAATTTTATGATGTCATTTCAGGTTTTTTTTTATACATAAATTCAAAATAAAATGAAATCGTTAAAGAAACCTGGTCCTTCTTCGGTTGTAAGGGGTGGAGGAAGTGTCGTAACTGGAAATTTCAAGTCGGAATATAATGACGGTTATGATAATGATGTAAGATAAGATGAGGATGATGATGTGATGAGGAGGATGATGTTGATGATGACGATGATAACGATGACAGAGAAGAGGATGATGATGACGACGACGACGACGATGATGATGATGATGATGATAATGATGACAAAGAGTTCTTACTTTCTTCCTTGCAAATCCAAACAGCAGCATGGAGCAGCTCGACAGTTCCGCTTTCGCTCAACGAGGACAACTCGACTCGTACTTTGTGGGCCTTCAACGGCGCATCCGGTTTCAGCTTGATGAGCTGTGATTGGAGGATTTAAAAAAGAAGTATTATTTAAGTTATTTAAATTGATAAAATATATTTAAAAAGTATTGAGAGAGAAAGATATATATATATATATATATATATATATATATATATATATATATATATATATATATATATATATATATATATATATATATATATATATATATATATATAGAAAGATAACAAATATGCAACCTTATTAATAGGAGTGAGTACTGTTTTGAAAACAACTTCTCCAGTTTCGCTCTCGACTTCGACTTGTACGCTCTGCACGTTGACAGTCTCGAAGGTCAACTTCTCGATCTCAACTTGCTTCCCCTTGGCCAGAGTTATGACGAAGCCCATCTTTTTCGAACCATCCACGTCGGGCACGACGGCAAACTTGTAAGAGTTTTCATCTTCGGAGAGGTTCGGAACGGTCGTCTCGATCGTCGTTCCGGGTTCGTTCAAGAGGTTTGCCATCAGACAGTGATCAGGTTGTTCTGGATTTTCATTTGTTTTTTGATTAAAGTTTTATTTTATTAATTTGTAGAAATTAAAAAAAAATTGGCGATAATGTTTTGCTTGATATTAAAAAAGAAAAAAATAATACTCTGAAAATTATTTATTTCTTGTATTTAATTCTTTTTTGCCATGATTCTTTCATTTTATCTCTCTCAGACATCCACTCGCACACACACACAAACAAACACACGATAACATCACGCGGTCAGGTGTGCGACGGCAAACGAGCTCACCTGGAGCAGTGGTGACGGCAGGAGTGGCAGGTGACACGGTCGTGCATCCGAGCTCGTCGGAGGAGTCGTCGAAGCCGCAGTCGTACTTCCCGTCGCACCTGAACTTCTTGGGTATGCACTTCCTGTTCTCACAGCGGAACAATCCTTCGGAGCAGGTCACTGCATCGGGAGAAGACGAAATTTATTTAAGCGTTTAATAAATTAATTATGTACTTATTTGTTTGTTTATTATATTTATATATTTGTTCATTTATTTATTTATTCATTCCTTTATTTATTTAAGTGTTCAATAGATTAATTAGGGATTTATTTGTTTGTTTATTGTATTTATATATTTGTTCATTTATTTATTTTGTTATTTATTTATGTATTTATTTATGTATTTATTTATTTAGTTATTTAGTTATTCATGTGTTTATTTCTGTATTTATTAATTTAATTATTAATTAATTTTATTTATTTCTTAAACATCCATAAAACGATGCAAATGTCTCACAGCATGTCGAGTCCTTTTCATCACTACCGTCGGCGCAGTCTTCGTGTCCGTCGCACTTGAAGTTGAGGCTGATGCAGACGTCGTCCGACACGCACTGGAACTCTCCCGGCTTACATTCGTCTGCGGCGAAAGTAAAAACGTAAATGTACGCATTTACAGCTACACACATATGTACCCACACACACACAGCTACACACACACACACACAGCTACACACACACACACACAGCTACACACACACACACACAGCTACACACACACACACAGCTACACACACACACACACACAAAACATCTTCCATTCACACATCGATTCAACGATCAACTCACTGCAGCTTTCTTCGTCCGATCCATCCGTGCAATCTTCTACCTCGTCGCACCTGTGCTTCTTGTCGATACACCTGTGATCCGACACGCACACAAACTCTCTCTCCACGTCGCACTCCGGCTCGCAGACTTCTCCGACGCATTCCAACTTTCCGTTGTGGCACGTGCTAAGAGGGCAGAGGTTAAAGTTCAGGTGTTTAATTAACATAAAAAATATGTGTTGTTTAAAAATTGATATATAGAAAATTAAATTTAAAAAAACAAGTATGACTTTATGAGCAAAGAACGTACCAATCCTGACAGTTGATTTTCGTCAGCGAACCAGGTTGGTAAACATTTTCTCCAACGACGCACGTGCACATCTCTCTGGGCTGGCATTTGCCCTTGTCTGATTAGAGGTCAAAGGTTATTTAAATAAACTTTAAACTTTTATTAACCAGGTGTCAAGTTTTTTTCTCTTTTTATTTCTTAATCCATTTCAAATAAAACAACAAACTTTAATATTTAAATTCACTGATATCGATATTTCTCTCGGCTCACTTCGACAAACACCGACTCACCGTCGAGAACCGTGACCCCCGGGCAGAAGCAGCCCTCGACCGTCAGCTTGTCGTCCTGTCCGAGGCTGGAGACCTGGCAGGTGTGGTTCTGGGCGGGCTCGCAGCTCTTGTACACTTGACCCTCAGGGCACATGACAGCTGTTTGAAGAATGAATAAGTTATATTTTATTTATTAAAATAAAATGTATTCATTCAAATAAAAGATACAGAAATAATATATTTATTCAAATATAATATGATATCATTATATTATACTAATTTAAGCAATATGATAGTTTTCCAAAGCCATGTTTCCACTACTAGTAAAGAACTAGTGAAATTATAAATTTTTAGGAATCATCATCATCGCCACTCACGGCAGAAATGGTTGGTTCTCCAATTAACGCAGATTCCTTGTTCGTTACAAGCGGACACGAAACTCTCGATGGCAGTGCACATGCACTGACAGTCTCCTCCGGTGTCGCAACTGGAAAGCGATTATCATCATTCGGTAATGGTTTATTTATTAATTTTTTTTTTTTTTAATTCATCCAACAACATTAGTTATTTATTTCTTGAACGAAAATCTCGTCTACGTCAGTTCCGAATGTCAGTCTCTGGTATGGATGTCACTGATACCCAACCCTAACACGAAGTTTGATATTGTCCTAACTGTTTGACACCCAAACCCTATAGTTTAATAAACTAAAACCCCGGAAAGCTGAAAATAATCAACCCAAAACCCGCAATTCGCAACATCCCTAGCCCCTAATAAAATGTTTTCAAAGTGGGTTTTCACTGCCCATCTGCCTCCATTGACCGAACCGCCTATATCGAATCAGTTATGCATCATGTTAACAATAGACATCCTGTTATTAATAAACTCGTATCTAATCGGTTATGCATCATGTTATTATTAATAGACTCACTCGCAAGATGCAGCCATGCACTCCTGGAAGAAAGTATCGTAGTTGACGACCTTTCTGCAGTCCTCGAAAACCGCTCCTTTGGTTATGATGCTGCAAGATGCCGTCGCCCAGCCTACTCTTTCCGGGTGAGCCTGGATTTGAGAAATGACGATTTTACGGCATCGAATAATCGTGGTCGGATGAACGATGCTGGCTTTCGTTTTTATTTCGATTGGTTTTAGTCTGAGCTTAACCCGACGACCGATTACTATGGTTACGATACTTTGCACGAACAATAAACAGACGGCCAACCTTGCAGGGGTCGAACGGCGTTCCCTCGGCCGGTTCGGGGCACGTGTTGTCCACTCTCCACTCAGAAGGCTTCTTGGCATCGGGAGAAACGAGATTGGTCGAACTTCCGCCGAAATCGCCGCACAGGCCGTTGGCGTTGCCCTTGTAGCAGCTCGGCAGGTAGAGTATCACCTTGGTGCCTGTAATTTCACGTGTGAGAATGCCATTACAATTTACAATGTAAGCCTTTCAATCAATCGATTTAAGGATATTTTAATCTAAAAAATTTTAACCAATTACAAAATAACCCCAACATTTATTTAATTATTAACAAAATAAAAATAAATAATAAAATAATAAATAAATAAATCAATTCACCTCCATCGTGTACAACTCCGACTCCGTTGCTGAACGTGACAACGGTGAGTACCACTGTACTAATTATCGACACCTTGTCGTTTGAGTACATGCCGGATGTCATGTCCGTTATGACGTTGTTGACGATGGGGGTCGTTCCCTTGGCGATGATCACCTTCGTAGCTCCTACCTGGATTGTGATCACCTGGCGGAGAGGGGATTGGAAGCGTTTGTGAATTTAGATAATCCACAGTGGTGCAAATTAAATATCAACTGAAATTCTAAATATGGATTTATAGATAATTATTCGACAAATCAATGCCAGCTGACTTTTGAGCAGATGACTCCGGACTGTCCGCAGGGCAGATTGGAAGCGGCGATGTACAGCTTGTCGCAGCTGGAACCGTCTCCGGCGGACTGAACGAGAACGTAGGCGCAGCTGGTCTGCCCGACGTGGACGCGGTGGATTCCGTCGAAGCCGATGTAGTAGACGTCTCCGAAGAGCTTGCACTGACCTTTCGACGTGCCGTCCTCGGCGCAGTTCCATTTGCGATCCTCGCACGAGCTTGAAAAGATCAGTCGACCAGATTGGTTTATAACGCAGCCAATCAGATTGTTATCTAATGCAGCCAATCAGATTGTTTATATAACGCAGCCAATCAGATTGTTTTATAACGCAGCCAATCAGATTGTTTATATAACACAGCCAATCAGATTGTTTATACAACACAGGCCATTCTCATCAAAAGTATTCCGAAAAAAAAACCAATCGACTTACCAGAGTTGACCGTTGTTTTTTACTTTTTCCCTCGGTTGGAAAAGTTGACCTTGATGCTCGCATGGACAGTCTTCCGGTTTGACGCATTTGCCCTGATCAGAAATATATATATATATATACACAAAACTGTACTTCTACCCGAAAAGTTTCATAAGAATAATTCATCAATATCAATATGGTACAGTAAAAGTCCCGAAGAGCGGACATCCTCGGGGAAGAGCAAAAGTGTCAGCTCTTCTTCGAGGACATGCTACTATAGGCCAGATACAGATTTTAAAAATGCTGTTCCGAGCAAAAGTGTCTGTTGCTCTTGGCACAGTTGCTCTTGAGGGCTTTTACTGTATTTATTCTTAATCGGAAACCAACTACGAAAATAAAATCACTAATTCCTTCAACGATGGTGCTTAGATCGACAATAGTAAACATTGTAAGGAACAGACCTCTTTCGTGAAGATCTTTCCTTCCGGGCATGAACATCCGCCACAAGACGGCTTCGTATTGTAGCACAGGCCGTAAGTTTCGCATGTTGAACCGCATTCGTAGTAGTTATCCTGGTATTCAAGACCTTCAGGGCAGGTTTTCGACTGTAAGAGGGGCTTGCAATCCCAGGCGCCGGCGTTGCAGGAGCTTTGGACGGAGAAAAATCAATAATTAGTTTTGATCTTATTGGGCACGGAATATATATAACAAGTGTAAATTATTCATGTGATCGAATGGATTATCAGCTGACCAATTGTCACATCCTCTCTGAGTGGACTCTCCCGGCTTGAATGCAGTCCGACTGCTCTCGTCCCAGCAGGTGCACTGGCTTCTGTCGACGCAGTTGCCGTAGTCGTCCAGGATCTGATGAATGAATAATAGAAGGATCGGGGTGTGAGTTGTTTATTGGTAAGTTATTATTATACGGATGCATTATGATGTGAACTGGAAAAATAAGCTGTGAAAATATAAGTTCTAGGCAAAAAATTATTAATTCAAATGAGATATTTTTAAAGATTTTTCAGCTGAGTTATTTTCCAACTGCACGAGTAGCCATCATGTAGAATTCTGATCTTACTTTTCCTTGAGGGCATGCACAACCAGGAATGCAGACATCTCTGATCCCGGTTAACTTGCCGACCTCGGCAAAGTCCTTGCACTTTTCCAGGGCCGGAGGGCAGAGGTCGTACTGCTGGTTGATCGGGCATTTTGTCTCCAAGTCGGCTAGAATACAATAAGTAGCGTTATAATATTCGGTGCTACGTCGGCCGAGTCGGTAGAACGCCGGGCTTAAATGCGAAAGCTTTACGGTTCAACTCCCACTTGTTTCATAGTAGCCCGTTATCAGAAAATTAGCGGGTAAAATCGTTAGTCTGTAGAGCGTGTTAAAAAACAGCTCCATTGGTTGATTCTGATTAACTATCTAAATTTTAGATTATAAATATAAAAAAATATATTTATTATGATGCCACTTACGGCAATACTTAGCCACGGTCTCGTTGTTCGGCCAGCCGAAAACTTTGTAGCCGTTCTCTAAGCAGTCGATGGCCTTGGCTTCGATGAAGTCGCACACGGTTGGAATCGGCGCGTCCGTGGCCAGCCCGGCGGCGTTGATGCTGACGCAGAGATCGTTCGTGCAAGCCTCGTAGTAGTCCGTTTTTGACGGCGCCATCAGACAAATCTTGAGGTTGAAAAGAACCGATGTGAATATTAAATAAATTGATGATCGGATGACAGTGTGTCAAAGCAAGATGACTTGCAGAAGATGACTTACAGCTCCCAGGGTTGCAGCATCTTTCAGCAGACCGCAGCCTTCTTGGACTCGCTGACTGGCCATGACCTACGAAAATAATGCCACTTTTCAAATTTGATCGAGAAACATTCATCAGTGTGGCTGGAGTCTGGAAAACTCACGGCAGTGTTTGAGGTGCAGGGATTGACAACGGCCGGTTGGACGCTCTTGTCGGGACAGTCGCTGAATGAGAGGACGAAATTTTGTTTCGTTTCGACCATGCCTCCTCTGGATGTGAATTCGTCGCAGATTTTCTGGTTGAAGTTGCCGCAGATGCCGCTAGTCTGGAAGAAAGAGAGCGAACGAATATTACTTCTGATTTGTTACATCACGGATTGATTGCGATGGGAATGATCGTTACTGATGTAATGTTTTGGTGAAAAGGTTGTCCACAAAACAAACCGATCACATTTAAGTATTTTTAACCACTTAAATAAAGTTAGAGCTCAATTTTTGGTCGGCAGCTCGGACTTAACAAGCGAATCAGTGCTACAAACTGCCAACACGGTGGCTTCAGTCACTGACAGCCAATCGTTCTCTCCGTGGGCCATGTAAAAGAACAGCGCCTTTGAACAACGCAGAAAAGGCGCTCTATAAATTATCAAACATTTACAATTAAGAATGTATTATGTCTAACCTTTTCAAAGTATCTGGCATTCAGCTTGACATGAATGTTCCCAGTACTTCCGATTCTGACTTCAAAGTCTGGACCCTTCACGATGAAGCTGTTCTTGATCGGCATGATCACCAGGGAGTTCTCCGTGGCAATCTGTCCTACGATATCCTGGCTGACGTCGTTGATGGTCACCTTGAACTTTCCGGTCTCCACCTTGATGACGACCGTGACGTTGGCAGTTTCCGAAGTTCCGGTCTCGATCCGCACCACGACCGGCCTCGTCTGGAAGAGGCTGGGAATTCCGACGTTCTTTGTCGTCATGGATACGCGCAGATCTCCGTCGCTGCCACTTGCCGATCGGGTCTAAACGGAATTTTATCGGTCGACGTTATCTAATCTATCGCATTATTTATTTTTAATTTTATTAGGGTTATCATTATATTATATTTTATTAATAAATAATAGTAAATAAACAAAACTTCTTTTCATTATGAATAATAATAATGTAATCTATCGCATTATTTCTTTTTAATTTTATTAGGGTTATTATTATATTTGATTAATTAATAATAGTAAATAAACTAAACTTCTTTTCATTAATAATAATAATAATAATGAAGATTATTCTAAATAATAAATCTAGTTTTTTTTTAATAAAAATAAGGTAACCAAGATATCAATACAAATCTGTACGCTTTTAAGTAATTATTAAAGTTCAACAATCTTATACTGAGCACATATCATTACTAGACTGTAAACGTAATCCTCCTCGGTAACCGAGTAACCGGCGACTTACATCGACCAGGGTGTACTGACACTCCGGAGACTGGAACGAGTAGTAGACTCCGTCGAATGTCGTGACGTGTTCCAAGCCGATGATGGAGCAAGTTTCGGCGCAGAGATTTTTAGAGCACAGCCAATTGCCGAAGGCGCAAATACTGTATTATGAAAGGAATGCATTTAGATCGTGCTATATATAATGTCAAAATGCAGAAATAACTTAAAATGAAGAGAGCACGAATCGTTATTTTACTGTAATAATAACAATAATAATAATAATAAAGATGATGAGACTAGTAGAAGTAATCGTAATAATTTCATTGCTAAATCAGGTTAATTAAAATTTAATTAAATTAAAAGCTAATTATTATTAAAAGATAAATAATCATTACAGTAATACAGGTGAAGAAATGAAAAAAATGGATGAATTTAATGAACATGGTTTCTTACCAGGTGTTGCAGTCGCTCGGAATGGTCTCTCCGGCAGCATAAGAAAGTCCCCTGTACGTGCACGGGCAGTTCTTCGGCTGGTAGCAGTTGTCCCCGTCGGTCAATTTGCCGTCCGTGCAGGAGCAACCGGGGTACTTGTGCTTGCTTATGCAAGTGACCGTCGATTCCATCGTGAGGCAGGAGGGCGAACACGACGTCAAGTCTTCGATGTACTTCATGTCTGGATTGCTGCACGATTTTGCTGGATTTTTTTTTGTGGAAGATAATATTTAATATTTATTTTAAAAATAATTTTTAATAAAAATAGATTTAATTTGAATCAATTTTGAGTGCTATCTCAGTTTGCGATGCAGCTTAGTTTGAGTTTGAAATGTCATTAGAAGGTTCAATTGTTTCAGCTATTTCCGACTCCCGATAAACGAAGGGCACTTACGACAGAATTTTTCGGTTCTCCAGTTGTCGATGAAAACGTCTTCCATGCCGCAGAGGAAACTGTACTGGCCGAGAATCCTGCAGACGACCTCTCTGGGCAGACCCGAGTCGCCCGGAAATTCTTTGACGGCCGTGCAGTACTCGTTGATGCACCTGGAGAAGTAGCTCTCGTGCTCGATCTGCGACGGGAAAATGTAAGAATAAGTTGTTTTTTTTAAGGAATTAATAATTCCCATAATAGTCTCTATGTGAAATGTCAAAATATAATCGTTGGAGTCAAGTTTATCTAAAATTAAGTATTTATTTAACTTATAGTCGTGCAGGTACCTTACAATATAATTTGAAAAATAATGCTTCGGTAAAGTACATCTTAACACATGCGACATAACACAAAACTTATTCTAAACATTCACGTCTCTTCAGGTTCAGGGCCAAACCTCCGGGGTCGGAGACCCCTTTGAAAAATAGTATTTATAATAATAGTATTTATATGAACCTTGTCATGACACTTTGAGAACGGGTCAAGCTTCAGAGACGAACAGGCACTTTTAGCTGCAGCTTTGGTACCCGGGTCGCCACACTGGGCCGTGTAGGGCTTCGTGGTTGGACACTGAAAAGCAGTTTAATCGTGCTAAAAACCAACGATTTATTAATAATGCTATTTTGTTTTATTAACAATTGAGTGAAATTAAATCTTAAGAAAAGAGTTTTCTGTTTTAAATGAATTAATATAAAAAAAATCCGATTGACTTACGGACTCAAAGTCGAAACTGGTGGAGTCGCCAAACGGAACCACTCCGACGGACTGGCCGTTAACCAGAAGATCGTCTGGAAAAAATTATATTTCCGACAAATTTTTTAAAACTTGAGTAAAAAAATAATTCTAAATCAAGTCTACGATTGTGCTGGTTGACGTGGTAGTTCTTCTTCGATACATCGAGAGGCCGAATTTCACGACGAAATAATAATAATAATAAAGGCACTCACTTTCAGGGTTGCCATCGTAGTTTCCGCAGAGTCCTTTAAAGTTCTGTGCGGCGTCGGCGGCGTTGATTGGTTCGTCGAGCTCGATGAAGAACGATCCGCTACAGTCCCAGGCCACGGTCATCGTGCCGTACTTGAGGATGAAGTAGTCCCCGACCTTACTGAGTCGGAGAGCTATATGGGTGTGAAGGAAAAGCGATGCTTAGATTTTATACTTATCGTAAAAGATAGAATATTTTGTTTTAATACAAAACGGATTGGGTTTGTAGTGTTTTTATGTATTAAATTTTTTTTAATGCATAAATTGATTAATAAAATATTTATTTATTTATTAAATTATTTTTTTATTTATTTGTTAAATTATTTATTTATTTATTTATTAAATTATTTATTTATTTATTTATTAAATTATTTATTTATTAATTTATTCAATTATTTATTTATTTATTTAATTATTTATTTATTTGCACAACAAATAGTAAATTTTGAAATAAAAACAAAAGTCCCACCTCCATCAGCATAACCGAGGTTGAGATTGCTGACCGACACCTGTTGACCGTTAGCTGTAATGTTATTGCACTGAGCCACGACTTTGTACTTGCCGTCCGGTTGGATCGTCAGCTCCTGTACAAGTCGAAATGAAACGTGCAAGTTAAAATTTTATATTTAAATGTGTAATTATTTGCTATTATTATTTCTAATAATAATAAAATATTAATAATATTGTTGTTGTTCGATTGCAAGTTTTTTTCTGCCTTCTGTTTGAGATTCAACAAGATAGGGCTTTACTTGCCACCCGTAAAATTTTAAACACCAGATTCTATTTTATTCTCATCGCCGCTAGCATACAAAAATTACAGTTGCAATAAAATACTTACAAAAAAGATATTGTTTTTATAAATGTCTTATTTACAAGAATGCAACGGAAATTAGTTAACCGGACCTTAGCGTTGCTTTTGACTCCGCACTCGATGTACTTGATGGAGATCCACCTCTTGGCATCCTGAAGCAGAGTGTAAGAGCAACAGCCAGCAAAGTAGTACTCGGTTCCATCGAAAGTCTTCCAGAAGTTGCTGCCCGAACCGTAGCAGTACCTACTGGCAGACCGGGTGTCTTTGACGAAAGGGGCAAATATGTCACAATTTCAAGTTATTTTATTAACTTATTATTAATTTTATTGGTTTGATGAATCTGTTTTTTTTTTTTAATATAGAGGCTGTTTTCTTTGAGAAAAAACTACCTCCTAAATGACTTTTTCAACCATATGACCATCATTTCAAAGTATACCCTATTCGGGCACTTGCTGGCCCAGGTGATGCCTCTGTAATCAAACCATAGACCTTCTGGCTTATAAGCAAACGCCCTACCACTATGCCACTAGCATTATTATTATTTTTTCTTTATTTATTATTATTTTTTCTTTATTTATTATAATTTTTTCTTTATTTATTATTATTTTTCTTTATTTATTATTATTTTTTCTTTATTTATTATTATTTTTTCTTTATTTATTATTATTTTTTCTTTATTTATTATTATTTTTTCTTTATTAATTATTATTTTTTCTTTATTTATTTTAAACACTTACACTTCGGATTGGCAGAGGGAAAGTCGTCGTTGTCTGCTGAGCTGCTGTCGTCTGATTTGACGGCTGCAAGAAAATTTGATCGATTTAATTAATTAATTAATTAACTAATTCGATTGGGCGCGAAAGAAGAGAAAATGATAAAAAGAGAGCGCCATTAATAGATTAATAATTGTCAACCGGGTTGGTTATGACGATGGCAGATGGTGTAAATTTAAAAAAAAGTAATTTCATTGTTTGTTTGAGTTGTGCAAAACATGTGCTTGTGGGCATTTTTTCGACGATGTCATCATTTTTAAGCCTACCTTTGTCGCATTTTGTGCCGGACCATCCTTCACAACATTTTTCCACAACTTTGGCGGAATTTCTTTGAAAATAATTAAAAGTAAATCAGTTTTAATATTATAAACAACGAAAAAATTACTAAAAATACGTGTTAATAATTTCATTTAGATAATAAAAAAAATGTTCATGGTAAAAAGTTTCGTAAAACAAAACTCTACATAAAAAGGCGCTAAAAAACTAACTTCGTGAAGTGGCATTCCAAGTCCGGAGTCTCAGCCCAAGCTTTGACCCTTTCTTCGAGTTCATCTCTGCCCATTTCGTTGAGTCCCGACTTGGCAAAGTCCAGTTCGTAACCTTTAAGGATGAACTCTAGAGTATCTTTGCACGGCTCACTTTCTTCTTCTGTCGTCTGAACATTCTCGTTGCAGAAATGACTACAAATAATTATAGCCATTGTAAAAGTTACTCTCTTTTTTTTAGAATTTTATGAACAACAAAGATGTCGGTAGATGTTGTGGATTTAGCCCTAGTGCTAAAGTTTGAGAGCTCTGTGTGCCAACAGGTGGAGGTGGAGCTTATTTCCAGGTAGAATGGCTAGCTAAATAGCTTTTTATTATTTAATTTTACAGTATAATATCAACATAACAAGTGAGAAATAAAAAACACAAGTCCTCTTTGTAGAACGCTTGTTGCTTGCTTTTAAAAAACGGAAACAGTATATTGTTTTTTGTTACTTTGTAGCTGAATATACCTACATTTCGTTGGGTTTTGGAAAAAACTTCTATCCTATACATTTTACTGGTCGATTGACAGAATCAAGGTTCATAGTTTTGTAGCTTCGGCGTGTTCATACAAACTCATTTTACGTCATTTTAAAAGCTTAAAAATGCAAACCACATTACTTCGTTCTATTCAATATAAAAAAATTTATTAATTTAAAAAACGCAATACTCAAAAGACGCCAGTAATCTTATAACGGTGCTCTTTTTAAGTAAAATTCTATTAATAAACATAACAAGAAATAAATCGTAGTTATGACGTCATTAGTAGATCATATATAAACCTACGCGCTCAAGTATAATAAGTACGATGCTTACAAAGTTAGTAATATTCTGTTATGTTTTATTAAAACTTATATTTCAAACTAATTACAGTTATGAAAATTCGATATTTTTGTTTATGCATTAAAAAATCTTTGTCTGTTTACTATAGAAACCATATCAGAAGTTTTTTCAAGATGATAAAAACCAATTTAATTTACCTGGTCAGATCTTGTGTGAAAGCAGGTCGAATTTCCGTTAGAAAGGTTAAAAGAATAAAAATTGAAGCAGACGCCCATTGAGCAGACGTCGCCATATTTTCTTCAAATTTCCAATAAAATGGAGAAAACGAATGGCCGGAAACGGCTCTTTCTGTCTTCTTTTTTCTTCTTCACTTTATCTTTCAGGAGCTATATCTTCAGATGTAACACTTAATCACTTTGGCGCAGCAACCGTTAATATCACCTACCGGTTAATAATGTCACGGGCCAAATTGACTAACGTTAGCTCTATCTCTCTGATTCAAGTTTCACTGGGAAGATTTCAGTCCCGAGTGAGTTAAGCTACCTGATTGGAGAAGGCAGCGGGATTTATACCCTCTGCGCCACCTACTTTGATCGATGAAAAGGAAAAAAATGAAATGAGAAAAAAATACTGCTGATGGGGTGGGGGTCGCGGTAGGGGCCAATAGTGGCGGGGAGGGTACGGTGTGGGGTGGTTTGTGTTCGTCGTCGTGATAGCATTGCATGTTGTTTTCACCAATATAGTATCTATATGATATACTCTACCTGACACCAGGATTGCAGATGTATGTAGGTAAGTTAAGCTGTTTTTATTATTATTATTATTAATGTATATATTTTTTATTAACAGCCTATATTAGTGTGTGTATTTTTATTATTTTTCAACTATTATATTCATATATTGTAATAATGCTATTGTGGTTGCCGAATGTGAATAAATGTAGCAAAGAAGTTGACGAATTAGGCAACCGGGACGAGTTGAGAAAAGTACGATAAAACCTGGTAAAATAACAAAATACCCGAAATTTGCATCAAATGCTGCTTCTATCTATATGTTTTAAAATAAAATTTTGTATTCAAACAAGCGATTCGCTGTCTGAAAAACGCGTAGAAGCCTTTTTCTTCGTAGGCTAGGCTAGATGATCCTGGTGGTGGATGGGATGGTGGTGAACGGTGGTGGTATGAAGAAAATAAAAACTCCAGGCAGTCAGTCTGTTGTGTGTGAGCTGTTTTGTGTTGGCATAAAATCAATGAAATTTAAGAAAAAATTTGCGAATTATGTATGATTATCCAACAAGTTTGGGGTCAACCAGTTCGACTACGCAAATGCGCGAATTTTTAGGAGGAAATTTATGTTATTTTAGGTTGTGAACTGACTGCAAAGATAGTGTTAACCTCAAGAAATTAGTGATAAACACTTACATACTTTTGTACTTTCAACTTTAACCTTTATTAAATTTTCATGACATGAATGTACAACAAAAATTCAAAGAAAATAAAACTCACAATAAGAAAAAAATTTAAAAAATACTTCTTAATCGATATATGTAAAGATAATAATAATAATATTTTTATTATAGTTATTTAAAAATGTGCAACGGAATATGCGAAGATAGCGGCGAATCTCCTGCTGGGATTGTTTTCCAATCACGATATGCGACTATAACTGTATTCAAGTTCGATATTAACAATAAAAGCTGGTAATGTAAGTTGTAAGGGCACCTGTTTCCCGTATATGTTCATACTTGTACCTTATACTACCTCACTCTCTCTCTCACTCACCCTACATCTACCTATATAGGTATACTGCGTAATTTACTGGGGCATCTACCCCGCAGCTCTCTATATTAGTCTATATACCTACTCTCACTAACTTATTTCTGCTCCGTGATTAACCGCCGTTTTGATTTCTACAACATTATTCACCCCTGCTATGTGTCGCTGACCATGCCATGATTTCCAGCATCTTAATAACCCATGTCTCTTTCAGAAACCTTCACGGACTGGGCCTTTATTTTAGAGCTATCTCAAAAGGGCCGAAGTTGTTGTGGCAAGTCTATAGATTTTAGACCTGTTATTTAAACGAGCGGGCTTTGAATTTTGGACTGAGCTGCCGACGTCGAAACTTCATCAAGAATAAAGCACATGTTAAACATTGACAGCTTTGAACATTTAAATTAGTGCCGATTTTTAAAAATTGAAGCATCTTTGACTCGAAGACGTTGGAGAATTGAAGGGAACTGACTTCGCTGTAAAAAAAACTCTCCTTCATGTAGTAGCATTAAAACCGTAGATCGTGCCAAATAAGTTTTATTGACATTAGAAATAATTCCGTCAACTTTTTAAGTGACATCAATCTAGACTAGATACAACTATTGACAACTAATATTATGTCAAGTCTTAACTTAAAAGTTATCTCATACCTGTACAGGTAGGGTAGCGTGCGTGTTATCACCTGCTGATACCTGTGCTCAATAAATATTATCGTTTTTTAGTAGTTACAGCCGAACGCCAAAGCGTCTCTAATAGAGACGTAAATTCAGCATTTTCCAGGGGGGGGCAAAATTTTCCCGCCATTATATAGCTTACTGACAGGGTTACCCGGTGTTGTCCGGGTTTTTTGTGCTTAGTTTTTTTTCGTTTTTGCCAACGAAACGTCAAAGAAATAACAGATTTTTTTTTTAAATTTTTCAAAATTTTCTCATCAATGAAGTTACCTGCATGCCAAATGTTGTTAAAATTGCTCCTGCGGCTTGGATGTGATAAACGAATGCTCTCACACACACATTACCTTTTACATTTATATAAATACGTAGGTACAAGCAGAGAGGGATGGGGAAATGCATCCCCCATCAGAGTATCAATTGAAATTTTTTTGGGTATAATACCTTGTTTTTAGAAGACGACCGTAGCTTTTTTGGGAGGAGAAATTAGAAGTCTTTGAAAAAAATTTTGAAAAATACTTACGACTACCCCTTACCGGTTATCAGCTTTTTGGAAGAGAATATAAAAATTTCTGAAGTAAATCCCCACCAAAAAATTCTATATTCGCCACGCGCCACTGGGTATAAGGGGGATGAATGATTTAATCATATTGCAGGGGCAAGTACAGGATTAGTAAAACAAGTAAAGGAAAAACAAGTTTTTCAACACAAACTTTGATTTCAAATACATTCAATTTAGAAATGCAAAAGATGTTCAAAGTTTTTTTTTTTAATTGAATCATGTATTTTCATCAAATATAAAGCTGTGCTGAAAGTTTCAACTTCCTAGCTAGTCAAAATGCAGGTTAAATTTCACTTGCAAGATTTGCGTACAGAGAAAGACACACACACACAAACAAACAGAGATTGTAACCTAAATAAAAATTTGTAAAAAAGATGTTCAAAATGGGGTGGGTATAATTTTGTTTTATTTTTGTGTAATAAATAATAACTTTGATGTAGACAGCTGTGAGGGAATCAACATTGTATTAATACCACTAATAGGGTAAAATTCCACGAGTTCTCTTATTGTATTTATTTTGGCACAGAAAACAGCTAATCTTTGGACCAACACTGATACACAAATTATTACTCTGCAGTTATTGGTAAATCTAGCATCGAGCTAAGATATAAAATTGTCTCCAATACGCATTGAATCATCACGAGGTTAAGTAAAGTTAAAATTAACATATTATATAGTTAACTCTAACTAAAAAAAAATTTAATTTTGGAAATCAAGGGGGGGCGAATTGTCTATACACGCCGGAAAGATTCCAATACGCATTGCATCATCACTAGGTTAAGTAAAGTTAAAATTAAATAAATATATAGTAAACTCTAGGTAAAAAAATTCAAATTTTGAAAATCAGGGGGGGGCAAATGCCCCCCCCTGCCCCCCCCCAATTTACGTCCCTGGTCTCTATCTATAACGTTGAAAATACGGCCATATGTCATTCAAACTGTTCAATAAAGGACATGATAGGAAACAACTAAGAAACAGCCTTATACTTTGATAACACCTTTTACTGGCTATCACTGCACCATACCTGTTGTGGTGTCTTGATTGAAGATGTCATTGTTGTTGTTGTTGTTGCTGCTGCTGCTGTTGTTGTTGTTGTTGTTGTTGTTGTTGTTGTTGTTGTTGTTGTTGTTGTTGTTGTTGGTAGTGGACAGTGGTGATGGTAGTAGTAGTGGTGGTGGTAGTAGTAGTAGTATGTATTTTTTCGTCGTCATCTTAATGATAATCTTAGACTGGGATATTTGTTTTAAAAATATTTTGCACGAAAATCGATGACTTGCAAGAACAAACAACTATTTTGGGAGGAAAAACGATACAATAAGGTTTTGGAAAAATATCTACGATTATATCTCTCTTTCCGGTCATAGGCGAAGAAAATGGGAGGGGCTTGAGTACTGCGGATCCAGGAATGCCAATTGGGGGGGGGGGCAAGTGTCGGATCAAAAAGACGACTTTTGCCATCTTGTGGGTATGGCCCCCTGGGCCTCCTAAATCCTCCAGTGGGCGGGACACGTGTTTCTTGAAAAAGTGAAAATACTGGTGTTCATCACCATCAGAAAGCAGTCATACCTATATAGGTGATAACACAAAATTTAAGCAGCAGACCGAATGGTTTTTACCACCCTAGCTGTCAATAATAACTTAATAACTAAATAAATACTTCACTAAAACTTTAATGAATAAAAACTAAACTGCATAGAGCACTATCGATTAACTTATTAGTTGTAGGCCGCATAGGTAACGTTTGCATGTCTGACAATCATTTCTCTTCTGCTGCTCTGTAGAAATGCAGAGGACGAGATTTATGTTTATCTGTATTAAAAATTTTAAAATAAATAGCCTGAGGTATCCAATATTGTATTGCTTGCCGTAGATAGTTTGCTATTAGCTAAGCGGTTAAAAAACCCTCAACTTAAGGGTTAAAAGGTTATTAGGTCTATTAAAATTGTTCGAGTTTGATACGTAGAAATGTTTTGGTAAGCCATCTGTTGTTTTGGCATTAGAAACATTTTTTGTTTTTGTTTTTTAAAAAACATGTTATAATCAAAAATTAAATCAAATTAAGTAGAAATAACATTTTTAATTTTTTGAGCCCTCTTTTAAGCTAGATTCACTTCTTGCACAATTTACAAGAACGAAAGTGCCACACTAGATTTTTATTTTCAGGAGCGTTTTTGTTTCGCCTGCCTAGAAAATTGTATATTTCTGATAATTAAAAATGTTAGAACCTTATCGCCAATTTCTTTCCGCCAAGAAGATTATACTGGCAAGTTCGTCTCCAAGAAGAAAAGAAATCTTTGAGACTATTCTGGTTTGTTTTACTTTTTTTTTTTGCTGTCGGTGCAATTGACAGTGCGAGCCGAAAAAGTAGGCTGTCAGTTACAATTAATAATTGAAAATATTGCAGTGGCCTTGTATTGTATTTAATGTAATGTATATGCTTCATTTTATTTATTTTTAGCAAATGAATAAATGCAGATTATTTGACTTTATTGATATAAACTGGTTCCAGAGTAGCTTCTATAATATTTTCAAATTTAGTTATTTTTGAAGAGATTTTGCGTTGCACTGTAAATGCTACATTTATGC
The DNA here is from genome assembly GCA_963978895.1 of Erpobdella octoculata. NCBI lineage: Eukaryota > Metazoa > Annelida > Clitellata > Hirudinida > Erpobdellidae > Erpobdella > Erpobdella octoculata. Next base: position 589,774 of record OZ022245.1, on the reverse strand, counting down.
TATCGACAATGTGTACACTGTCAATAGATTAATAGATTTATTGCTTTCACGTGTTGAATTTATTTCATTTATTAGGCTCGAAAGACTGAGATTAATTAATAAATACTAGTCATAATAAATTATTTTTGTTCATCATTGTAGAACCTTACATTTGAGGTGAAGAAATCGGATTTTGAAGAGGATTTAAATAAATCAGAATTCACATCACCGCAAGAATACGCCAAAACAACAGCTCTTCATAAGACGATAGACATCGTCAAGCGATGTATAGAAGAAAAGGTTGTTTGAACCGCTTAAAAAAAACCTCATCGCTATTTTTATTTTAGAAAAGATTTTTATCCTCAGTTGGGAATAAAAAAAGCTTCTGATGGCTTGTTATTTGCTCCGTGTTTTGAATGGTTACGTTTAATATGGATTTTGATTTTATTTGTTATTATTATTTTCGGGCAAATTTTATGTCAGATTATGAATTTCACTCAGAACATAAACTCTTTCCTTGATATTAACAATACATTTGCTTAAATTTTTTGGTCCCCTCTTACTCTCTAAACCAGTGTTCGATGGTTTTAAAAGGAAAACTGTAATTTTTTTAGATGCCAATTCATGAGAGGGATTACTAATAAAAGATTTATACGAATAACTTGATTTTTAATGTTGAATTGTTTGCGATTGTAGACGGATAACTTGCCGGACATCGTTGTTGGGGCGGATACGGTTGTCTATCTTGACGGTGACATCATTGAAAAGCCCAAGGATTATGAAGATGCAGTTAATATTCTAAAACGGTCAGAGATTTCGTCTTTATTTTTTAGATTATTATAAAAATGTGTTTTTTTTTATAGATTTTTACAAAAAAAACATTGTAATGTATATGTATAATTATATCTAAATTGATATATATATATTATTTAGGTTGAGTGGAAGAAAACATGGAGTCTGCACAGGGGTAGTGCTGATGGTGATACGAGATTCGGGTGAGGCTCTGTTTCCTTCATATTAAAACAGTCAAATATGCTGATCGGGTTATCATGGATGAGTCATAATCGTCATTCTCATCAGATCAACATCGACACGACAACCACGTCACGGACATCGACCTACTCTACGACTCGATCGTCTTCCACGAAACTTCCCAAGTCGAATTTGATGATCTCTCCGAAGAGTTGATCCGTCTTTATGCCGGAACCGGAGAACCGATGTGAGACTTCAAGTTTTGGTTCTTATTTTTTAAAGTCGTTTCTGGTAAAAAAAATTATTTTTTGTTTTTTCTTAAACTTATTTTTTTATTCACTAGGGACAAAGCAGGGGGCTATGGCATCCAGGGCATAGGTGGAACCCTAATAAAGGGCATATCAGGAGACTACTTCAACGTGATGGGTTTCCCAGCAAACCGATTCGCTAAGGAGCTGACCAATTACATTAAAAACAAACAGAAGCCTAAACCAGTAAAAATAGTTGATCAGGTAACTCCAAAAAAGTATCTCAGCCAGCGATAATCTTTCTTAACCGTCGTGATATCGCAAATGTTTTGTCAAAATTAGGTTTTTCCGCAGTTTTAGATTGTAATGAAAAGATAGGAAAGAGAGAGGTGGTTTTTCAGGGAGTTGGTCTAGATGGATTATAATAATGAGAGTTTGTATATTGAAAATACAGCCTTACGATGCATTTCAGACATATTAGCAGGAAGCTTTAATCTACCGAGCCAGGACGTTCACTGCACGTTTTTAAACTGGAGTACGCTTTCCACGATTACGATGGAAATGACAAGTCGTTTTTTTTCTTAAAGAGATAACTTTATACTTCTCGGCGTGATATTCACTTGCACAACATGTGAAAGCTTTGCTTACAGGTCTGCTCTCCAGGCTAAGAAACTCTATATTATGGATTTTCCCCATTAGGAGGAAAAACCATAATAATAGTTAATAATAGATCTATATTATGGTTTTTCCCCATTAGGAGGGAAAACCATAATAATAGTTAATAATAGATAACCGTTATAAAATTAAAACGAGAATTGGAATTTTCAAATCACTTGTATTATTGATCTGCGCATTAAGGTATCACTTTGTAATCAAGGTAATCATTATGGTAAAACCGCTATATGTAGTCATGGGTCATCAAGTTCAAACGTCAATTATAACAACAATTATTCGTGCAGCACGCCAAGAAAATAAAAAAAATTAAATTTAAATACATAATAATTAGAATGAAATCTTATCGTACTAAGAGTAGATTGAGAGAATTTTATAAATTAGCGATTCAACGGCAAACGCTTTGAGTCGGATCAGCGCTAAAAAAAAAACAGATGTCAAAGTTCACATCGAAATATCTCACTCATAGAGCGAATAAAATTTCTCCAATATGATGATGATGATGATGATCGTTGTTGCAAAAATAAAGAAGAGTAAAAGTGAATAATTTCATGTGGAATACATCCAATGATCAATCATCATCACAAAAATATAAAAACGGTTAAAAAGTGAATAATTTCATGTGGAATCCATCCAATGATCAATCATCATCACAAAAATATAAAAACGGTTAAAAAGTGAATAATTTCATGTGGAATCCATCCAATGATCAATCATCATCACAAAAATATAAAAACGGTTAAAAAGTGAATAATTTCATGTGGAAAATAAAAGTTTTAAAAAAGAACACCTAAAGCCTCACACATCTCGTAGGGACGGACCACGGCCCCCCTTCTGTGGAATGTTCGAGAAAATTTACAACGGCAAAACTGCCGACGTCAAAACAAAGTTCTAAAAGCGATGTCAAAATCTTGCAAAACGTAGCACGGTAAGGCTTCAGCGAATTGAGACAGATATAATTAACATCGACAAAATATAGTTTCAAAGCTATCGAGGGAGTCATCAAATTGATGAATAAATTAAAAACGAGCTCTAATGAACATCGAGAAACGTTAAAAAAAACACCGACGTGATTGGGCGATTGAAAAAGATGCAATAACAAAGAAAAAAAAATTTCCGCAATCAATCGATTCAAGTAACCAACAACGATTCACGCGAGACTCACGACTACGCGTGATTTAACATTTAAAGAAAAACTAGTTCACTTATAGAGAGATGGCTTTCGTCGGTAAAGTTACGATGAAACCGTAGAGATTAGGTGCTGAAACGTCACTCCAGTACAAATATCAACATTTTACTCAAGTATCTGGGTCAGCAAGAGTGTCCTTGAAAGCTGTTGACAGAGTTGTTGGCACTTCGGTGAAACACTGTTGCAAGGAATTGACTTGGTAAAACTCTATCAGTTCCTATTGAAAATATATTTAAAGATGATTGTTTAAAAAAAATTCTCCTGTTCAACAGATTGTAAAAATCTAATATCATGAATAAATATAAGACATAATTAGTATGAATTAAATCTTCCACAATAGCAAACTAGAATCACTGTTAAGTGACATTGCTGGGCAATTAAGAGAGAGCAGTACTAACTGGCTTAAAACATAAAATTCTATCCTTCATATTAACCCAATCCCAGATTAATATACTATAATTAACGAATAAATTAGTATAAAAAATAGTTATCAGATAAATTATTGAATTAATTAAAACGACTAATGATGATGATGGAAGAAATTCGTTATTAATCTTGAACCGACCTGTACGGCGTGGAAAGTCTTGCAGCCTGCAAGAAACCAGCGTCTCTCCGCATTCCTCTGTATGCGAATGTGCTGCACCGCATTGAATCTACAGAAATGATAATAATTATTATTATTATAATAATAATCCTTGACATACTCAGCACAGCTGGCATCATTATCATTACTACCCTGACATCTCCATCGACGACTTCAAATCTCCGTTTTATTTACAAACCTCCGTCATACTCCTCAGCACTAAACGATCACATGACTCACTTGAGACTCAAGGACAGTCCACTGCCTTTGTCCCCGGTCTTGCTGATCCTCACCAGGTACGTTCCGTTTTGCTGTTTATCGAGGAGTTCGGCTGCTTTCTCTCTCGTCATGTCCCCGACGAACCTGGATTAGGTGCGACAATGGTACGATCGTTAATACTAATAATGACAGGTAAAAACAGGTGATGACATTATCAAACTGTTCTGTCGTAGGTAGGATTGCAAGAGTTGATTAAAATTATTGTTACGAGTTCTCATAAGATTAGTTGCACAGTAGAACCCTGCACAGCCTGGACCGAGGCTATTGGCGCCTTAAAAAACAAACTGGGACGGGCCCAATTCAGCACAGACCGGTCTGAGAAAATTGGGCCAATGCAGGGCTCTACTGCACAGTAAGATGTATTCCAAAGATCTTGTTATTATCCAGATCATGTTTAATTCCAGTTACAAACCCTCCAGCTGAGCCTGCGCTCGTAGCCGTGCCATAACCGATGGCAACATCGATGAGCTTACGACGTAACAAAACCAACCGGTAAAAGAACAAAACCCACCACGGAAAAACAGCGAGATCTTCTTCGAAAAATTCTCCGTGCAGAAACGTCGGCGGCATCGCATTCGAAACGGCAGACATCGGAACCAACGGCAGCGGAGACGCGATGGACGGCGTGCAGGCGGAAGGCTCCCTCGTTATCCGCCTCGGCACGATGGCCGGAGGAGCTCCAGACGCGAAAGTGGAGCTGGCGAGTGAAGTGTTGCGATTCGTCGACGGGGAAGCCGATCTGTTCAAGGACTGAACCATGAGCGACGTTGAACGAGAAGCCTTGGAAGGCAGCGAAGGCGGGAGAGCGGCGGTGTCCGGGAGCGGCACGAATGGACCGGACGAGTGACCACCGGGGCTGGGGAAGGGCGTATCCAAAGTCAAATTCTGAATGTCTTCAGCGATGGCCGACCCCTGGCGCTACGAGAAAAGAGGATTTTGTTTCCCGAATTTAGTTTTCTGACAATTCAGAGTTAATAGAAAACAAATTGAACAAATAAATATCATTTATACGACGACCTACCTTGACTACCTGAACGAAGGTCTTAGGGAAGTAACCTTCTTGACTGGCGTTTCGACCCTGAGTGAGGAAAAAAGAAGAGAAATAAAACAATAATATTAATAATATATAAATAATATATGCAAATAATACATTTATTTACGTCTTATGACTTACGAGCCACTTACAAATAATACATCCATTTACGTCTTACAACTTACAAGCCACCAAGGGTCATGATCAGTGGACGTGATGGTGATTATGTCGTTTTCTTGAAAGTAGAGAGGGGGAAGGTTGTACGGGGGCTGCGGCGATCCCTGATAACTTGAGAACGCTTTGGCTCGATCTGATTTGTTGTTGATTCAAAAATTAAATCCCATTTCTAGGTTGCAGATAAAGAATAAAAAATGATATTGGCAGTGTAAACAGTTATAATAAAACATGATTGGATGATTGTTTTACGGCAAATTGGTTAAACCAATGTGATTGGTGAAACTTTGATATAAATGAATAACTCACATCCAGAAGAATCTCTTGGGGGAACAGTCGGGGGTCCTACGAGAGGGGAGATGACGATAAGTTATAACGACCAACATCATAATAATAACCACCAACATCATCATCATAACCACCAACATAATAATCATAACCATCAACATCATAATCATAACCACCAGCATCATAATCATAACTGCCAACATAATAATCATAACCTTCCATGTTCTTGGCATTGACAATGCAGGACTTGTGAACGACCATGCTAGTATCTGAACGAAATATTATTACGTCAGTGACACATCGACAAGCAAACGTTCCCGACAAGCAAACAATTTAAAAGCAGAAGCGCAAAAACACAAAAGCGAGTACTTTCATTCGCATACGTCTCGCTTAACTCGAGGTTTCATGAAACTAAGCATACTAACTAACTTTTGCATTTGTATCCTTGGAAAAAGACTCCTCTGAAAAAATTAATTAATGAAATATTTATTTTATTTAATTGAATTATTAAACGAACTCAAAAATGTTAACGCCTGCACAATTCTATAACTTTCAGCAAACAAGTTCATCACATTACACAACCTCAGTTTATAATAATCCCTCCCAGATCACACCGCTTAACATAGATTATAATAACCCCATCCACTCACTGCAATGCAATCAATAATCCCTCATTATTATTATAGGCCCGCCCATCTCATTATAAATTCGCTTCATACCACCTGAGCAAACGCCGGCAGACGTCACATATGGTCGGCTCCGAAAAAGAAGTGATGACAAAATGATGCCTGTGATTGGTCGAACCCTCCGGGCAAACGTTGTCCCTGGACCAATGAAATTCAGTTCAGTTACAAAATCAAAATTACTCTCAAGACGAGAGGCTGTAATTAATTATCTACAAAGAAATAAAAAAAATTATAGTATTTCGATGAACTCGTATAAAAGTAATCAAACATTGCTTCGGCGAAGGAGTCTATCCACTTCTTGCGAAGCTCCATGGACTTCAAGAAGAAGACGATAATACACTCCGTCCTTGATCCGTTCGGTGGTTTCTTCAGCACTTTCAGGTAGAAGCCGAACTGCGATCGAAGAAGGTTAAACGATTATATATATATATATTTTTTTATTTATTTATTTGATAGAATCTGTGTATTTAGTTTCCATGTAAATTTGGCTGCTGGTCTATTATGTAAACAGCACTAAAAAATGACCGCAGCATCGTTTTGACTCGAGAGGAACGCTAACGAAGAAAAAAAAAGAAGAAGAGAAAACGTACCTTGTTTCCATCTGGGTTGATTTCTTCCACTTCCGACTTCGCGATCTCGAACGTTTCCTTCAACGTGTAATTCTCGCTGCCCTGTTTGAAAAACTACTGGTAATAGTGATGACGCCGATAATGATGATGATGATGAAAATGCCGTAATGCATGGATGATAATCAATCGATAGGTCATAAGTTCAACTCCCAGTGCAGCTGTCTAACAACTGATGATCAACTCTTCTATCTTTTCCACAGCTCTTGGTCGGTCAGTAAGATGAATACCAAATTCAGCGCAGTGGTAAATTAGGGTTCGACGCACCCCCTGTGCTGAAATACAGGTGCGTGCGTGTGAGGTGTGCTCACAGAAATGATTGAATGATGACTGTAACTGAACTTCATTCAACTCACCCTCGTCTTGCAAACGAGCAGCTGTTTATCGAAGAGGAAGGCATACCTGCGAAGAAAAGAAAACTAATTATAAATATCACTACAAGATGACCAAAAAAAAGACCTACCTAAAAAGAAAAGAAAACTAATTATAAATATTACGAGATAACAAAACAAACATAACACGCATACAACACATAGAAAACCAAACACAACATACGAACGTACAAAACCAAACATATATAATGTTCACAAAAGATATAATAAACATGTTCACAAAAGATATAATAAACATGTTCACAAAAGATATAATAAACATGTTCACAAAAGATATAATAAACATGTTCACAAAAGATATAATAAACATGTTCACAAAAGATATAATAAACATGTTCACAAAAGATATAATAAACATGTTCACAAAAGATATAATAAACATGTTCACAAAAGATATAATAAACATGTTCACAAAAGATATAATAAACATGTTCACAAAAGATATAATAAACATGTTCACAAAAGATATAATAAACATGTTTACAACCTGGCCTTGTCTTTCTTCTCTTCTCCCAATCGGAACCTAATATCTCCGTCGCGTTGCAGATGTCCCATGTTCAACAAGTCCAGATTCTGACCAATGAATGAATAGCACGTCGTCACACGGATAAATTAAAATCGGTTACGAAATCTACCGACATAATTGATGACAAAAATGCGGGTAGGAAAAAATTTAACATAGAAACGGAACTCACCTCGCTGTGATTGACGATGCTGCAGAAGAAGAAATGTAACAAAAAATTAGCATTTAATGCCATCGTATATGACATGATGTTGACAACATTTAATGTCGTCGTATATGACACGATGTTGACAACATTAAATGTCGTCTTGTATGACGTGACGTTGACAACATTTAATGTCGTCGTATGTGACGTGACGTCGTCAACATTTTTTGTTGCTGACAGCCAGACAAAAGAAAAAAGTTCCAACCTTTTCTGGACGGAATTGATCAATGCAAGGTTTTCGTTATCTCTTTTTGTCTCGTTGACGTACATCGCCAGGTCCTGATGATGATTATCGTGTTTATTGTAGACTACCATAAATGACCGTGATGGATATGAATGTGATGGTTAATTGAAGTGAATGTGATGGTTAATGAAAGTGAATGTGACAGTTAATGGAAGTGAATGTGATTGATGGTTAATGGAAGTAGATGTGTTTGTTTATATTTATAGGAATAAAAGCCTTTTGCTATGAATAGAGCTAACAGAATAGTGACCAAATGATACAAATCTATTAAAAGTGATGATAACATTGAATGACGATACTCAAACTATGGGTTTTACTGTCATCATCATCATCATCATCATCATCATCACCATCATCATCACTGCTGTAATCATTATCATCACCATCCTCACCTGCATTTCATCAAGCGCTTTATCGAGACTTTTTCTTTCGGGATGCTGAACATCGGTGTGTTTCACCAATTCCTGTTTTCAGGAATCACAATAAATACCACTACTACAATCATCGCCACCACCACCGCAATCTATTCATTTTATAATAGCGAATATCATAACGTCATTTTACAGTAGGCTATCACCAGGAATCGAACCCACTGACCGTGTGGATCGCATGCACTGACCCCTCCCTCTCCCGTCCGTTGACACGACAAACGATATTAAAACAAAACAGAAGATTTTTATTTGCTTGAATTAAAAAATAAAATGATCCAACATCCTTTTCATAATTACTTATCATCTCTAAAAGCAGACGACAACACAACCTTCACCTTCACTACAACAGACGACAACACAACCTTCATTACAACATAGTACAAACAACACAACATTCACCTTCATTACAACATAGTACAAACAACACAACATTCACCTTCATTACAACATAGTACAAACAACACAACATTCACCTTCATTACAACATAGTACAAACAACACAACCTTCACCTTCACTACAACACGTAGTACAAACAACACAACGTTTACCAATAATTCCAAGAAGAAAATTAAATTACCTTCAGCAACAAATGATATTTCAAAACTCTCTGCATTGGAACAGAAAGAAGATCCCAGAGACGAAACTTTCCCTGATTGGCTGCCATTTGACACGCCTAATTCGAGCACAAAATATAAAAAATAAAAATTAAATCAATCAATCTAAGTACCGTATTATTTCCCATCAATAAAAGTACCACATTCATTCCCATCAATAAAAGTACACATTATTTCCCATCAAACAAAGTACCACATTATTTCCCATCAATCTAAGTACATTATTTCCCTTCAAAGTACCACATTATTTCCCATCATTATTTCCCACTTTATATCCCACATACTGAGGTATACTGCATTCCCTGTCGACCAAACAAAACTCAAAGCACAAGCTCTTATAACCAATAATTCCCGAAGAACTCATGCGATGAATTTCAGACACCGATCTTCTTCGTCTCCATGAGACCAATACCGACCCAGCGATACTAAAAAATTCCTGTCTTCAAATCACTACAATCACCACCACCGCAGTCTATTCGTTTTATTATCGCATGCATTGACCTTCCTCTCTCAAGCCACCAACCGTAATGGCATCCTTCGTAGAAGAACTGGACATGAGCTTGTCCAACAGCGCGTGGACCGTGTTCAGGTCGGAACAGTAGTCGCCGTACTTGAGAAACTTTTCCTTCCACTTGATGAAGCAGTCCGGTATGGTCATGTGACCGGAAGACTTGATCAGTCCGTGCCGACTGTGGCAGGCCTTCATGAGGTCGCTGTGGAAACCGACGTGGATGACCTGTAGTGCCTGGAACAGTACGAAGCGTTGAAAAATTTCCAGAATTGCGAGATGTCGCGTATTTCGATAAAACGAAAAACATTGTGGCGGCAGGTAACTCAGCTTGTTCCCAGTTAAAATTGTGGTGTACAAATATCTCATTAAAAATTGTGGTGTACAAATATCTAATTAAAAATTGTGATGTACAAATATCTCATTAAAAATTGTGATGTGCAAATATCTCATTAAAAATGGTGATGTACAAATATCTAATTAAAAATTGTGATGTACAAATATCTCATTAAAAATAGTGATGTACAAATATCTAATTAAAAATGGTGATGTACAAATATCTCATTAAAAATTGTGATGTACAAATATCTCATTAAAAATTGTGATGTACAAATATCTCATTAAAAATGGTGATGTACAAATATCTAATTAAAAATTGTGATGTACAAATATCTCATTAAAAATAGTGATGTACAAATATCTAATTAAAAATGGTGATGTACAAATATCTCATTAAAAATTGTGATGTACAAATATCTCATTAAAAATTGTGATGTACAAATATCTAATTAAAAATTGTGATGTACAAATATCTCATTAAAAATGGTGATAAAAAAGAATGCGCAAGTTTGTTCGAAAGCTCAGACATAATAAAACATTTTTGTTTAAACTCAAGATTATAATATAAAGAATTAGATTTACAGCAAGAAAAGGTATTATTATACATTTACGTAAGTCAACATTCAAAGTTTCAGCTTGACCGGATGACGCGAATTTTATGAATTTTCGCTTTCCATGATTCGTGCACAGGTATGTAAAAACAAGCATAACTGCAGGTGAAAGTGATATAGGGCACTTACAAGACACACCACTGTATATTTGCTTCTCGACATCGAGAATATAAACCCGTCACGAACTCGTTTTCGAAGGTGTCATGGCGACAAAGTTATTATTTATAAAAGGATTCACTAAAACTCACGTCGATGTGCCTGAACAGAACGTCCGAGTTGGCTTGCCCGATTTTCGACAGGAGGGGGTTTTTAAATTTCTGCGGAGATGAAAATTATTGAGAAATCATGATCATAACCACGACCATCATCATCATCATTGGCAAATCATTATAAAATCATCATCATCATTGTCATCATCATTGGCATATCATTATAAAAATCATCATAATCATCATTGCATATCATTATAAAAACAATATTACCATCATCAACCGCACAAGAGAAGAAGAGCCAACCAACCTCAATGACCATATTCAGCACAGCTATGTAGCTGTTTTCCGTGTCGGCAATTTCTTTTATGCAAAATTCTCTTTTGGTCATCGAGGAAACTTTCAGCGCTGTCGTCTGACATCAAATGAATGTCACCGTCATCACGTTTTCAACTTTATTTATCAATCTCATTTACTTATCTGTGCATCATTCTAACCACCACCACCATCATCATTATCACAACCACTTTCGATGGGAACACTTCCACGAATAACCACAACCGCCTCGTGGCTTAGATGTCTGTTGACACACTTCACGTTGGAGACCGTCCAATTGAAATGAAATCTCCCCCCCCCACCGTACTCTGCTGATATCATCATAACAACCCCATCGATGATTCACACAATCACTATCATCATGACATTCATCATCATCATCATTACATTCATTATCATTATCATCATCACGACACTTATCATCATCATCATCATCATCATCATTTCTCACCCTAGTTGACTCGTGTCTCTTGATGGAAAGAACATCTTGGTAGATCTTCTCATCGTAGTTGGATGAAGAAACATCTTCTTCTATTGCTTTGCTGCATTAAAAGTTACACATCACATGTGATACTGTGTTCGTGCGTGTGTGTTACACCACATGTAAATGCATCCATGTGTGTAACTTCACATGTAAAAGTGTGTAACATTACATGTAAAAGTGTGTAACATCACATGTAAAAACGTAATACATCACACGTAAAAATGTTTAGAGATTAACCGTATTTCTTACGATGAAAAAATCAATTATGAAAATAATTGTTTTTTTTTAGACACATTACACATCCACACATACACATATTCAAAAATATTCTCTCTCCCCCAAAAGACAAAACACGCATATTGACACAAACACATACACATTCTCTCCCAAGCGACACACACACACACACAGAAAACAACGTACACAAAACCAAATACGTGAACAGAAAAGCATTAAAGAACACTCGAGACGAAAAAAGAAGATATTGATAACAACTAAACTTCTTACTTGGCAAAACCTTTCAAGTCTTCGTAGTCTTGCTGCTTGCTTACATGGAAACCTCTGCAATTGATAAACACGCATGTTTTTCTGATTATCTGATGCAAACAAAAAATTCTGGGGCAGACTTGCAGATTCTTGAATGCATTCCTCTAAGAAGGCATTCGATAGCAGGTGATCAATCATGTGGCAAAATCGAGGTATATATATATATATGCGATGCCAGAAAACCGTTATTTCAAAATGCATTTTCATTCCGAGACAAATTCGTTGCAGAAGCGACCTCAAATGGAGGTTTTTTAATTACTTCAGAAACATTCAATTTTAGATTCTCAGAAACTCTATGTGATATCACTAGAAAGTCTAGAAACACAAGCAAACACTGAAACAATGTAATCATACAACGATGAAATAAATTATAATAATTAAGGCATATATCCATAGCAACGATAAATACAAATTTGCATAATTAAATATTCATCATCCAAAACATAGGAAAAAAATACTGCTGACTTTATTCCGCTGGACAGAGCAATTTCGGTGTTGGACAAGACAGAGAGCGTTCTGATGACCTATAGAAAATATAAATAGAAGTATTTCTTTCAAATTAAATTCAATCAAATATTGGATACATTGAATTAAAATTAATACAGAATAAAGAAGAATTAGTCTTTCTATTTATTATCATTTTTCTAAATCAAAATCACCTTCCCCATGTCCTTCAAGTGCCAGAGATCGGCATTATCAAAGAGATCTTCCTCTGGAATTTTGAAGATCTCTCGACATTTCGTCAGGAAGACTCTGATATTCTTCGTGCACAGAAACTAAAAGTAAAATGCAATTAAAAATTATCATATTAATTTAGCTTGAACTTGACATTGCTACAAAATTCCAGCTATGCCAAATGTAATTATATATATATATATATATATATATATATATATATATATATATATATGTATCAAGTTACATTTTATACATAGTTAGAAAAATTAGAGTTGCCCTTGAAATAATGCAAAAAAAATTAATAAAACCGTGATATCAATTGTAGAATCTTCTTACTTTGAGCCGATTTTATTTATTAGCATTTGTAAAAAATTGGTTATGATTGGGTGAGGTTTAGGGGTGACCCTTGAGCTTTTGAGTTTTCCTATATGCCATTTTTTATAACAGCCATTGCAATCTTTATATTTTCATTTTCTTATTTTTTGACACACAGCAAACTGCAATTCTTAAATTATTTTACAATGCTGAAGACCAGAAAAACAGTTGCAAAACTTTTGATGTTCATTTTTCAATCAATATCTTTCTGTATCCATAATAAAAAATTGTCTGATTGCTAACTAGCTGCTAAGTGGAGCTGAACAACTAGATAGATTAGATTAGGTTCAGTATAGTCAGGGAACTGTTGTCTGTGTTTCATTACAGGTCAGAAGAAAAACTGGAGCTGTTTCTAATTCTTGGTTAGATTTTTGTTAAAGTCCTGAATTAGAGCAACACATTTTTCGGCCTGCCTTAAGACATTGGTAAAACTACACTACATAAAATGTGACCCAACAACAATCTGACACCTAATATTCCTCTTACTCGGTCGGCAATAGTTTATCTATAATCACTTTTCTTTCTGATTCATTCAAAAAAAAAAGGAAAAAAGCCAAGTAAAACAGGCCGTTTCTGTTACCTGTGAGTCGCTTGGTCTTTGACTGTACTGTCTCTGGTCGAGGACCCCTGGAACAAGAGCATTTAAAAGATGACAGATGATCACTCCATCCCTTAGAAGTGGGGCAAATTCGTAGACTTTCACCCCAGGCTTTACGAGTCTGTGACCATCTTCTAGGACGCCGCAACGACCAATCCACTCTAAACAGCGCTCCCAGTCGGCCTCGTCAGAAGCCATATTTTTTAAACTATCTAATTATTGTAATAAATAATCCAGTGAACGTCCTCCAATTTCAAGTGAGTCCCTTTATTCCAAACGAAACACAAGAACAAAAAGAGTTAACTTCCTATGTATTTATATTTTTTCTTGGGTTCTGCTAACATACAAGCAGCGAAATTTACTCATCTTTGTTTTCACTTCAGTTTATTTACTAAATAATTTAATATTTTATTGTTAGTACATTTTAAATAATTACCTAAAATGGTAATTTTTGATGGAGAACGATGACAACCATAAACGATTATGAATGACCTTGGGCGTGTTTTTAGTTTTTTTATTCACCAGGTTATCAACAACACTCACCAAAGCTTTTTTAATTTATCAAATATCTCCATAACGCGTTTTTTTTATTGACCTGATGAACGCTCTGGTTTAAACCACATTTACCGTGGTTTGGTTCACGGGCTCATCTAGTGAATAAAAAACGCGTAACTGAGAAAATTGATGAAATAAAAAAAGCTTTGGTTAAGTGTGTTTGATGATTGATGACCTGGTGAATAAAATAAACACGCCCCTCTAAAAGCAGTCGCCATTCCAGTCTTACAAAATATCATTAAAGTAAATATTGCAGTCTTACCAAATATCATTAAAGTAAATATTGCAGTCTTACCAAATACCATTAAGCAATATATTGCTCAGCGTTAAAATTATCCGGTGCACAAACGCATACCCACTAGCTTATGTTGTTTTAACACTACAATAACTAACCTAAGCCAATAAAAATGCTTTACTATGGACCAAAAAACGTATTATCTGATACACCCCGACATAGAATAAGTATGGACACTGAAGGCAATGATACATTTATTGAAGAGAAAACACTATGCATAATATCAGGTGGTCAAAATCTGCTTGGTTAAAATATTAAAAAAAAAGAGAAGTCTGCTTAGTGTATAAAGAAATTTCAGATTCAAAAAATAACTCTAATCAACTACTTTATTTTAAATTTAAAGGAATGAAAACCTCATATATGGTCTCTCTGGTAAAAAAAAACTTTAAAAAAAAAATCGTGTTCAAAAAAGTGAAAAACTCCGACATCATTACGGCGCTTAAAAAATTTCAATTGCTATTGATTTTAAATATGGAAATTTCCTAGTGGTGAAACAGTAAAAAGATTCTAACAATGACTGCGATAGAAAAAACATGAAACCCTGAGTGATGAAAACTATTGGCTAACAATCAACCAATAAAACAACAACCCTTTGCTTTAGAATACTTCTCAAATTGTATATAATAGACTTAGAACAAATTATAGGACTCTAGCGTTAGAGTTTCCTTTCTCATGAACCGCAGGGAAATTTGATTAACTATATCAACAATTTAAAATACCTCTCAGATTGTTTAAAAAAGACTTAGAAACAGAAGATACAAATTTCAAAACTCAGTTTTACAACTCAATAAGTCACCCGCAAAAAATTGAACGAAATTTTCCAAGTTGCAAGGTTATGCAGTGACCAACTGAAAGTAAAATGCACTGATTTGGAGTTTTGTAACTCCGACGTTTGAAAATAAAAACAACGTTCTCAATTAATACAACCAGATTTCAAGTAAAAAGTGATAAACATCAATTGAACAAGGTCAACAAGGTATTGCTACCGTATCAAAAAGTCTTCTTTTAATAATAATAATAATAATAATAATAATAGTAATAATAATAATAAATATTTTCTGACCAGAACAAAAAATCACATTTAAATGTTTATAAATACAAACAAAATGTCATGAGAGACTGAAGAGATCTATAGAATATAAACGTTTTCATTTTTATAGAAATAAATAAACACATTTAAAAATCCAAACGACACAAAACACGGAAATAACAAACAACGATAAAGTATTCAAATAAATAAATAAATAGAAAACACCAAAAACATAAAAGAAGGTGCATATTAATGACTCAAGCTTTGAACGCTGAGGTGCCACCAAATGATAAACCTCAGGCAGCCGGTTGCAACATCATAAACAAATATAGTTTCGCACACGCCCAACAAAACTGAACGCCTGGTCCCGGTAGGTTTAACTTTAGTAGTTTAACTTTACGCTTGCTTACGATGAGAGCCTAAAAATTTTATTTTAAACACAGTTGGAAAAAAAATTAAGCATTCATCATAACTTCTGGAGATGTGTTTCGCTAGCGGCCGTAGCGTTGTTGGAATGAGGTGACGGCACCCTACTATTTTGAGAAAAGTTTTTAGACGCATAGCAGGCAGAATGGTCATCCGATTTATCACTGCAGGGATCCCAAATGAAGATGTAATAGAGTGCCAGCATGATGGCAGAAAAAGAAACAGCCAAGACGTACATCATGACCATGATCACTCTGACGCACTTGCTCTGTCTGTTACCGTACCTTCGCACTTCCATCTTTTTCGCAGTCGTAGAAGTCTGGGGTTCTTTTGTCCGGTTCCTTCCGCGAACCGGGGGAAAATTTAACATATCTATTATTGTATCTAATCGCCGAAGATCTGCCTCAGAGCGTTACGACTCTCATAGTTGAGATACAAATTTCAGGATTTCAGAAACAGTAGCGGAGGAACTCGGCGAGTTAAGAGTAAAATCCACACTTCACAGCTTGACATAAACAACTCTAGGGATCTGCAAGGTGGTAAAAAATGGATTTTAGATATTTTTTTAACTTTCATGTATTCGTTAAATGTTTTTGATCATATAATTTTTGTTATAAATAATCTTAAATCAAAATATTTTGACTTAAAAACAGGATGGGAATTGAGTGAGTAACCTCACGTCTGTATTGAAGCTGAAGAGCCTCTTCACCACATTCTTTTGCATTGTCTGCTAAACTTTTTTTTACAAAATTCCCCCTTTTTTCAATAACTAATTTAAAATCACTTTAAGTTTTCCGACACGTTCGGCTTAAAACAGTGGCGGTTACAGGATTAGCAGCGAAAGAAGGGGGTCCAAAACATGGGAGTTGACATTTTTTCCTTATTGTGTCGGATTTATAGGTTTTGACATATAGTTTTATTCGAAATTTAGTTTTTCAGAAACTGAATTTTTTGTAAAATGTTAAATGACTTGAGTTTTCTGCAACGAAAGAGGAGTCCGGATCCCCAGGACCCCACTGTATCCGCCACTGCTTGAAGCTTTAGAAAAAAGCGCTATATAAACGTGATTAATTGGTTGGTCTGTCGGTCGGCTGGTTGGCTGGTTGACTGACTGACTGGCTGTGTATTTACAGTAAATTGGCTCAATATTTTCAGACAAATATGCTCTACTGAAATGCACACGCTTATAGATATTTTATCTACGCCATTTAACCGAAACCAACTTTTTAGTAATTGTTTGGCTGTCGTCGGTTGTCTAGACCGAAATTTGCCTAATAATAAGGCTTTTTTGATAATGTATTAAAATAATTTTTTATAGCCACATAAAATTTGTCAGTCCTATCTTGTAGCACATGGTCTACATTGATTCTGACTTGCTATATTAACAATCTGGAATGCCCATTAGGCAATGCAATGTTTTTGCAACAAACACTTTTGACACAATTTAAATGTTTAAATTTGTCTACATAATTGTTAACTAAAAAAACAATTAACCGATGTCGCTAGTATAAACTGTGTAGATATACTTCCTGGTACAAAAATAATAAACTCTTATAGTACCTATAATAGAAAAAGGGCCTGAGATTCAAGTCGTTTTTCATTTATCTTCCTTCTTCTGTTTAGCTTTAGGCCTGTCTCTAACCTATTTTTCATCTTTAAAATAATTGACAAAGCTGCTTATGAACAACTAAATTCTTATTTAACTAAATTTTTACTACTTCCTCCTTCTCAATATGGTTTTTGAGCTGGCCACTCTACTGAAACTGCTCTACTTAAACTCTATAATGCTCTAATGGTTGCTTATGACTCTGACTTTTTCTATTCTTCTCCTTTGTCTTGATTTTTTTTACTTGCATTTTATGCTAGGGTTTTTGGCGCCCGGGTACAAGGTTTTCATCAATAGCTGATAACTAATGATAGTCGTATTTTTCAAAAATTTTCAAAAATTTTCCAAAAGGTTTTTGCTGCTCCTTCCAAATGGCGCCCGCTACACGCGTTCCCTCTGCCCCCTAACTTAGTCTCTGTAAAACAAGTAAATGAAAAAACGAGTTTTTCAATACAAACTTTTATCTCAATAGACTCGATTTAGAAATATGAAAGATATTCAAATAAAAGAAAAAAATTGCTAACGCACATATATATATATATATATATATATATATATATATATATATATATATATATATATATATATATATATATATATATATATATATATATATATATATATATATATATATATATATATATATATATATATATATATATATATATATATATATATATATATATATATATATATATATATATATATATATATAAGTAGTAGGAAACTGACCGACCTGGGACATTTTTTTAAAAATCAAGGCAAACTATAGGAACACATTATTAAATCATCAAAAGTTGTGCTTCAATACGCATATTGAAGCATTTACCTACGCATACAGCAATTATACAACATCTAACCTTCAGCACTCGCTGTAAACATCACACAGTTATTATTATTTATTATTTTTATTTATTTCTCTTTCACAATGAATATTTTATTCAGTGCACACACACACACAGGCCACCAACGGTGGCAACCCAGTGAGAAAATTCATGTCCATATGCCAACAACTTAAAAAAAAAATTTCGTCTAGGCTACTTTGAATAGCGGATTAATCCAAGTTCTATAATGTCTTTGACATGCACGCATAGTACAATTGCGCTAGTCGAATTTTAAGTTTTTCTTCACTTCATCAGCCAGATCATCTATCGAAGAGCAGGTGCACCCACTCTCGAGACGACAGAACTGACATGGTACACCTTGTACTGCTGCTGTAGGTGGACTGTCAGCAGCGTCATTGTCAGGCCGGTTTTTCCCGAATTTTGGTGGACAATTGCACTCCTGCTTGAGCTGATTCAGTACTTCTAGTACTGCGTTATGCGTAGTTCCTGTCTTAGCGATATCAGCAGCTTTTTTGTACAACATTTTAAATACTTCAATTTGATCTGGAGAGTAATCTGCCGTTGTTCTCAGCACCTTTGCAAATTCTTGCAACAAAGTATCGTTCAGTTGTTTCGTATTGCCGTTATGATAAACACTAATAGTGCCACTTTTAACTTTAGGAAATTTATACTCAGAAAACGATGAATGAGTAGAGTAATCTTCCAAGCTCTTCCTCAGATTTTCCACTTGCTTGCTGTTGAGGTGTGTATGATCAAGCATGTTAACATACCAAGTAGCACATACCACGAAATTAATGTCTGCCATTCGAGCAAACTTCAATGGCAGGACTTTAGCTGTCTCTGGACATACATCATCAAGCCCTACTTTTTCTCTGCAGAAATGTACAAATGCGGCTATCATTTGACGATAGCCTATATCGCGGACACATTTGTGTGCCGTGACATCTCGAAAGCGAATGAAGTCCGTCATCAGCTGCGTCTGATATATCTTATCACGATAAAGAAGTCGTATAACCTCCACAACTGGTGTGAATTCGGCCAGTCCTTTATTGATATATTCCTGAAGACGACCATCACTCTGCGGACACGCACGCTTTCCGTCATGATTAGGAGAACGAAGACCATGGACAGGACCGGCCATCCTCGTACTGTTGTGATGTTATTTAGAGGTAGGCTAGTGAAAGTAGTAGCTGCAGGTTACGAACAACTGCACGACTGAAGAAAAAAATCAATAAAACTAGGTCACATATGTGTTCTAAACATTAATTATAACTATAGCTTATGAACTTATTATCTTATACCGCTGCTGTAAAAATAATTCAAACACCGGTGATGAGAATTAAATGAAAATAATCAGTAATCAGACGCGAATGCCATCAAGCAGAAAAACTAACCGTCAGTAAGAGATGTTGGCGCCGGTCTTCACTGTACTGAAATCATCTTCAACTATCGAACAAATTTGTATGTAGGTCGTGCAGCGCTATCCAGCCAACGCGGAACTCAAACTTGCGTCAGGCCACTGCTGCTGTATAACGCCCATATGCCAGTGCTCATACTGTTAAAAAACGAGCGAAGCTAACACGCACACTAGGCGTTCGCGTTTGAACGCTATTCATCGCAATAAGTATCATAAGTTCTGAGAAGAGATTCAGCATCAACCCACGAGTTAAATGAATCACGATAACCTAGCCATTTCACTAAACACTTGTTACCGCGTTTTCGTATTATCTTTTCAATTCTGAATATTTCTTGTTTGTTCTTTTGTAGCTCTTGTTCATAAAATGTGCCTTGAATATCTTCACCATTCATATCGGTTATCTTATATGTGAAAGGATTTGTGTACTGGATCCTAGAAACAGTAAAGATTTCTTCAGTCCATCGAGGAGTGTAACCATGTTCGAATCTTTTCTTCTTTTTAGTTATTCTGACTTTGTCACCAACAGAAAACTTAGGACTTTGAACGTTTCAAGCAGAGCACGCTTTCCATACAGATTCATAAATACAATGCTTTCATTTTTCTTATCACTTGCAGCAACAGGAGTCATTTTTATTGAAGAGTGTTTAGTATTATTGTATCGATTAACCATCGCACCGTCCTAAAACATCAACATATCTCCTAGTAGAATTTGCATGAAAGTACTTAAACATCTTTTCTTTCATTGTTCTATTCCACCTCTCAACCACGCAAGATTTTTCCTCATTCTCTGTTGAATACAACTCAATCCCCAATGCTTTAACATCTTTATTGTAAAATTCCTTTCCTTTATCAATCCATAATTACCCACTCTAACTGATAGATATTTAAAGAAATGTCACGTTGGTTATATCCCTAGACTAACATCAAATACAAATTATCGGGGTTTTGCATTAAGTGCAAGTTCTGAATTTAGCGCTAGTTATGCTGCTTTAAACGCATTTAAAGGAGATTATGTTAGTGGGGGAGGATCTACTGGTGAATGGGCTACCGCAGAGGTATCTTCAAACTTTTGGATAAAGATTGCCTGCCCGACAGCAGTTAGAACTTGGAAGATTGGATTAAGAGGTAGAGATTCAAATGGTGAAAGAATATACAACTGGAGAATAGAAGGATCTACTGATAATACAAACTGGGTTACTTTGTACATTGCTCCTAATCCAACGTATTTAGGTAGTACGTATCAAGAATTTTTGGTTGACGCAGTTGGTAAATTTCAGTACTATAAATTGTTTTGCATAAATGCTGAGGTAACGAATCCAGGGTTAAGTACTATGCAGTTGTTTGTGTATGATGATTAATTTTTTTTTTTAAATATTGTCGTAATATAAAATGAGTATGCAATTTGTTGACTTCACCAGCCTGACACAAAATGTTGTTTACACAGTTCAGTCGATGCAGTATTTGTATGGGTCTACTGGGTACGTGTACATTATAAAGATAGTAAAACCTGATAATACAATCTACTATATGATAATAAGTGAGGGATCCATTGAAGGTAATATATATGAAAAATTAGACACTATTAGAACAGGAACACTAAAGAAACAATTCAGCTTCACAGATCGTTCAGTTTCCTACTACATACATATATATATATATATATATATATATATATATATATATATATATATATATATCTTTTTTTAATTGAATCATGTATTGTCATCCAATATAAAGCTATGCTGAAAGTTTCAGCTTCCTAGCTAGTCAAAAAGCTGGTTAAATTTTACTTGCAAGATTTGTGTACAGAGAAAGGCACACACACACAAGCAGAGATTGTAACCTAAATAAAAGTTTGTAAAAAGTTGGTAAAATGAAGATTTACAATGCATACTTTTTCTGTGCAAAGGCATGGCGCCTCCTTGTTTTCATAATTTTGTATTCGCCCCTGGGTATTTTCAGAGGCGTTGCTATAGTTTTTGGCGCCCGACGACAAGGTCTAACAAACAAATGCACTCCCATAAATTTGCATTTGTAAGATTTTCTTTCAAAATAGCTGATAACCAAAGGGGGTTGTCGTAAGTACTTTCAACAACAAAAAAATCGCCCTTTCGAAGACGATTTTGGCCCTCCTGCCCCTGGCTACACCTCTGGGTATTTTACCTTTTTTATTAAGTACTACACTCAAAAGTCTAAAATTGGCTAAACATTCATCCAAGTCTCACCCTATATTGCTATAATAATATTTTCCCAGAAATTTTTGTCTAAAACATATACTTCAAAGAATGACTCGTCACATTCGTCAAAATTCGTTTCTTCCCACAAACTCGTGCTCGAGGTTTTAATAATTTTCATTTCCCTTTTAAAAAGCTCATTGCACCAGGACAATCGAGATTCGACAATAGCTGCATCTATTAATATCTCTACGTACATAACCAAGCGCACTTCGATCCAACCTAGTTAGGCTTTTAAACTATTTTAAAAGCCATTGAAAGAAGTATAGCTAATCTTAACACCCATCAATTGTGTTTACAGCAAAACCTGTGAATATTAACTATAAACAACACACACACATCTGTAATATGTACATATGTGTGTATGTATTAATCCTCACATTGTAGAAACCACTCGCGTGTAAGCCCTACTTTAACCGCTGAGAAAAACTGTTGTCAAAAGAGGAAGTTAAACGAGCCAAAAAAACATTCTTGTCGTGTAATACCCCCTTGAAAAGATTGGTCTACAGACTGAATGGTTTATTTTCAACGTAAATAGAAGACATGGCGCATGGACATTATCCGATCTTTAATTTGCAATACGCATCTAACGGTTTTGACGACACTTCAAGCCATCAAGAAAACTCCAGTGAGAATATGGATATTGAAGGAGAAGAAGCGGCATTTGACGATCTTGATGTCGACAATGGAAATGACTACGAATGTAGTTACGGTTTGAGATTGATAAGGAATCCGACATTTTTTCCAGTCGCAGGGGCTTCTTCAGACACTTCTGAAAGTTTCTCAAAAGTGTGCGAAAACTGCGACTGCAGCGACGACGAAGAAGACAGCGAACATGGAAACTGCGCCGTCGATGAAATCGCCATCGACTGTTACGTTCTGCAACAGAATCATCAGTCTCAGGGGGCTAAAAGAAAAAACTACACAAACAAGGAGATCCAGACAAACCCGGCCGTGATCTTCTGCAAAGATTGCCGGCTCAGCATGTGTCGAAGATGCTGCGAGTGCCACGGTATCATGAGAAGGAATCGTAAACACGAAGTAGTACCTTTATTCAACCCCGACGAGACAGTTACAACATTCATCAAGAAATCTGTTCATAACGGTAGGAAGAGAAAGTACTTAAATCGATTAGGAACGTGCAAGTACCCAAAAGCCAAAACCAATCGTCGTGAAAAACCAGCTGATCTTGAACTTAGCCCAGAGGAGCGCTTAAAAATTAAAGAACTTCAAGCAGAAGTCGAAAAAAAGGTTTCTGATCTCAACCGCAGGATTGATCACCTTCAGTTAAAGTTGGCCCATTGCGATCAGACTGTAGAGGAGTTCTGTCAGAAGATGTTAAGAACTCAAATTTCCATCGTTGAAGCAGGCGATAGAATTCGGAAAAAAGTCGAGGCTCAGATGGATTCGATGTTAGACCGCTTGAAAAAAGAGTCCCTGAAGTTCTGCTCACGTGTTGAGGACACGAAAGAAGAATTGGTCAACTCTGTCGTGACTTTGGCTAAATCGCGAAAGACGCTTACGGACTTTCAAGAAAAAAGTCAGTTAACGAAAGATGAGAGAAGATGCTTAGAGGAAACTTTGAAAAAAATTACAACCAAACAGAACGAGGTTATGTCAAAGCGGGTGGACATTCAAAGCAAGCTAGATTTCATCTTCAGACCGACTGAACCTGCATCAGCCTGTCCTAGTGTTGGAAGTCTTCATATTGCCAATGTCGATTTGAGTAAGTAATTTAATTTATGTAATGACGATGAGTGATGATGGCAGTAAGAGTCGCGAAAAAAAGCGTAAAAACATGAAGTTTTGGACAGCTTCTCCTACCACATTTCATGGAATAATAACCAAAGTTTTTCAAGCTGTTGTTCCACAAGTAGACAAAATGCTGAGTTGGTCTGAGATGAGCAATTGACGTTCTTCGCTAGAAATTTCGATCGCATTTTTCATCGATGGGAATTGAACTCAGAAAACTTTACCGCTATTATTATACTACCTCGTTTTAAATTTACACATCAAAACACGCTTTAATATAGACAAAAAACCTAAGTCACGGGCGGTGATAATGATGAGTGAGACAGTGATGGTGATGGTCATAATATATAATCATATATGTAAACCATTTTATTTTCAAGCTATTTCTTCTTTTTGACTTTCAGTTCCTGGTTCGATCAGTTGTCTATCTTCTAACCTTGTCGATGTCGTTACATTCGACAACGAGGTTAGAGGTTTGACAGCCACCCGGAAACATCTTGTCGTAGTTACTGCCAACAGTTCGACTGTATATCTTCTCAGCTTAGACACACTGGAACGAATGCCAAACTTCAACGTCAAAGAGCTGAAAAATCCATACGACTTGGTTTCTGACCAATCAGAGGCTCTCTACATTACAGAGTGGTCTGGAAAATCTATCTTCAGAGTGGATATGTCTTCCAAGCAAGTCACAAAAATACCAACAAAAGAGTCCTACTCCACACTTTCGCTAACACCGTGTGGAAGCATTTTGGCAACAAGCCAATGCAAGAACAGAGCAGCAGAAATAAAAAACAAAAAGCTAGAAGGCAAAGTCGTCCAATTTAGCAAAGTGCCGCATAAAAACATCACAGGTCGTTCCAGCAACCACAACCAAGCCAATGTCGAATTCGACGACGCTGGAAGCCAAAACGGTACACTTACTGGCAACGCTTGCCACACCCTCGCCTATAAATCTCAGTGTTTTTCAGACGAGCAGAGCTACAATTATCTCTACTGCACTAACGATAACCAACTGCTTCTCGTTGACGACAAAGGCATGCCAATTCAGACCTATAAAAGAAACCAGCGTGTTTCTGCCGACGACGGACCTCGTTCAGGAGGAACAACAACGCCCAGCCCAGCGCTGCAAAAACCTTCGCATCTGGCTGTGGACAAAGAGGGTCTCATTTACGTTTGTGATAGCGGTAACGATAGAGTGATCGTTCTGGACGGACACCTCAATTTCATCAGAGAGATTCTTCCTCCGGGCCTGGGCGGAGTTAAGAACCCGTTGAGGATATTTGTAGACACGTTCAGATCGAGGTTGTTTGTGGCCGCGACATCGCTTTACATATTTGATTTGTTGTGAATAGCGGGCTGAACTTATGTGATCTGTCATAAAATACTGGGTAAAAATAATTGATTATAAGGCTTATATATATATATATATATATATATATATATATACCTAGCGATACCTAACTCTGTGGGAGACGCTTTAAGTATTCCCTCGTCGTATTTATTGTGTTGTCATTAGTTGTAGAAATAAAACGTTTAATAAAAACTCGATATATGATGAACTCACTTTTAAGTATTTTGCTTACTTTTATCAATGAAACCTTTTTTCTTAGAGTATTCAAATGAATGTTTTTTGTTTTACGGGAGTTAGAGTAATAGCTTCTATATATCCGTTTACTTTCATGCTATAATCAATTTTTCTGTTTTTAGTTATTAGTTTCAAATGTACCTATAGTAATTAAAATCTTGTTCTTTGTTTTTTTTGAAAAATATGACTTTTTGTTTTGATAATGTATATAACAGAAGAAAAATTCGAAAATTCGTTGATGAAATGTTGTTGCACTCTGGTCGTGTATTTTCAAAATGACTATAAAGATCCGTTTAAAAATGCTGCATCAGCAATGTTGTATATCCCCTCCGAAGGCGTTTGCTAATTAAAATATCAAAGTAAGAAAAAGAGCGTTTGACATAAGATGGACAAGTAAAATAGCAAATAACAGTTAAAGGAAAACACGAGTTTTTTAACACAAACTTTAATTTTAAATACACTCGATTTAGAAATAAATGCAGGTACAAAAGATCCAAAAATAGATATTAAACAAGTCGAATAGTTATGAAACTAGTCGAATAAAAAAATAGATATTAATATAACAGGTTAATATTAATTATTAATGTTAAAAACAAATTTTATAGCGCTTTACAAAATGTACACATCCATAAATTAATAAAAATGCAGTATTTATATTTTTCCCGGCGGGGGCAGACACTTTTCCCGGG
This sequence comes from Erpobdella octoculata, assembly GCA_963978895.1. Classification (NCBI taxonomy): domain Eukaryota; kingdom Metazoa; phylum Annelida; class Clitellata; order Hirudinida; family Erpobdellidae; genus Erpobdella; species Erpobdella octoculata. The sequence goes on along the minus strand of OZ022245.1, from coordinate 563,517 downwards.
GGGACAAGATTTGGTCCGGGGGAAGCTTGCCCCGCTGCCCCCCCCCCGAAGTCTACGCCTATGTCCGTGGCGTTCAATAGCGCTCGGTCAGGAACTTATTAAACAGATGTGTTTTAAGTCCACGACGGAAAACTGCAAGAGAAGTAAAGTTAGTAAGTGAAGCAGGAAGAGAGTTCCAGAGATAGGGACCAGAGTAGGAGAAAGAGCGTTTAGCAAAAGAGTGCTTAATAGTGAAGATGCTAGAGTGATTAAGAGAAGAAGAACGAAGACCAGACTCAGAAGGGATTTATATAAATTTTAGACAGCTTTTGTATCACAACTTGTTTTCTGGCAAAACTTAAACAGACATCTCTTTGTCGTTGCTTTAGTTGTAGTTGAGCCATAGAGTTGAGCGCTTTGGAGCTTCAGTAATAAGCACTACAAAAGTTTTATTATATTTATAATTTTAAATAAAAAAACGTGTTATAAATATTAAATTTTGTTAATTTTTTTTATTAGTAAGCAGTCTGATAAATAAATGTTTACAATGTGTACTTACCATAGACATCTTATGTAGCATGTAGCATAGACGTTGCAAAACCACTCAAACACCAACGATAAATCAGATTTTTTTTGTTGCTCAGTTTTCTTATTGTTCTTTCATCACTACTTTTATTTTATTAATTTTGCAATATTATAAGACAAATACAAAGCGTTGGATTTAACTTTTTTTAAAGTTAGTGTTTTTTGGCAATAGTTTATTGAAGTTAAAGCCATATGCTTTTTGACTGAGTTCGTAGGAGGTGCCGTTCTCTGTGTTTATTCTAAGTTTACGTTGATAGTTCTGCTTTTTTCATGCGTTATTTATAAGAAAATACATTTAGTTTCAAAAGTTAAAAAAAAATCATGAAAAGTTTTTATTCGATTTATTTATTAGACGAGATTTGTAATGGGCATTTTTGAGTTATGATGCAATCGGCGTGGCATGTGAAAACGTTGCCTTCCCAGTTTTTTAATGCTTTTCTGTTAGCCATTTCAATAAAAAATTCATCATATTGATTATCAATTTTAAATGAAAACATATTCATATTCATACGAAAGTAATACTGGCTCATTTCTTAATTAATTATGTAAAATGTTTACTATCTAAATTCATTTTTTTATGTTCATCAAAGTTTGAAGTAAAGAAAAACCGACAAGATGCCGACCCTGACTTGCCGTTTTTACGAGCACCGCTTTCCAGAGATCGACGACGTCGTGATGGTGACGGTCCTTTCGATAGCCGAGATGGGAGCCTACGTCCACCTGCTGGAGTACAACAAGATCGAGGGCATGATCCTGCTCAGCGAGCTGTCTAGGAGAAGAATCAGATCCATCAACAAACTCATCAGGATCGGACGCGATGAGTGCGTCGTCGTCATCAGAGTCGACAAAGAGAAAGGTGAGGAGAACTGGTGCCGTTCTGTTATTTGTGTCGTGTATTATTGTTGTCATCGTTGACGGTGCACGACAGCATCGAGGAAAGCGTAACTTGTGCGTGTCGAGGCATCGTGTGATGAATGTATGAGCCGTCGAGTCTCTTTCAAGTTCATTAGATTTATTCAGGGCCATGAAGTTAGCAACGACTCGGCCAGCAACGAATTTAGGAAGTTAGCAACGAAAAGATAGTAAACAAAAGATATTTCAATAGGATATAAAAATCACATTTAGAACGACATTTTTACAAATATAAATAAATTAAATTTATTTACTTGATTTAAATTTAAATTTTTTGACTTAATTATATTATGAATAAATACTTTATCAAGAAATCAACCGAGTAACAGTAGCGTATTGCAACGGGAGAAAGAAATCAAATTTAAAAAGACATTGATAAAAATACAACTAAAATAAAATTTATTTACTTGATTTAAATTTAAATTTTTTGACTTAATTATATTATGAATAAATACTTTATCAAGAAATCAACCGAGTAACAGTAGCGTATAGCAACGGGAGAAAGAAATCAAATTTAAAAAGACATTGATAAAAATACAACTAAAATAAAATTTATTTACTTGATTTAAATTTAAAATTTTTGGCATAATTATATTATGAATAAATACTTTATCAAGAAATCAACCGAGTAACAGTAGCGTATTGCAACGGGAGAAAGAAATCACATTTATAACGACATTGATAAAAATACAACTAAATTAAATGACAACTACTATATAGATGTGGAAGTAAATAAAAAGATGACGGTATGTCGAAATAACGGCGTAGCTTTGGTGTTGGAGGATTTCTTGTCCCTTCGGCCCAAAGAGTTGGTTACAACTTGGGCTTTAGATTACTTCGGGCAAACAAATCTTACAAACTCAGTTTACGTTGATTGCGACGGGTCAACATCTGTAATGACGCAAGCTCTCGATCCTACAAACCGTATATTTAATGTCCCAATTTTTACCAAGGATATAACATTTTTTCCTATACTAAAAAATTCCCACTTCACTCTTATAATTGCAAACTCCAGAGAAAAAAACTCTTCAATTTTACGACCCTATGGGTTCTAAATTAGCAATTGCTAAAATTGCGATCGCTAGCTTCTTGAAATATTATAAAGCGTGGTGCACCATAACAGGAGAAAATCCAATTATCTGGAAGCACGTTGGTAATCCGGTCCGTACCATACAACGTGACAGCTGGAATTGTGGTGTTTTCATCATGCATATAATGAGACACCTTGATAAAGGAACATCAACGAACGAAATCTTCAATCCCGACGAAATACGAGCCGCCATAAAAAAGGGTTTACTGGAATCCTCGGACGACATGTACGACGATTGCTTGTACTGAAACAAACCGAACATTGACCATTTCTATGTCCAATGCAAAGACTGCCAGCGTTGGGTGCATGGGGTATGCACACATCTAAATCTATCACCGGAACAATGGGCTGTCGAACAATTCCAATGTGAACTATGTCTGCACCACTTACAACTGTAAATATTTATTTAGTTTTACTTTCTAATTACAATGGAAATTCCGATGCGGAATTCGGTGTATAAGGGAAACGGTCAATAGCGTCTAGCACCTAAAGAACTTTTTTTTTTTAATATTTTTTTAGATATTTGAATTCAGAATATTATTTACAACTAAGTTCCAAAATATAAGCCATCGGAAAAAATTATTTATATTTTTTCCATATTTATTTCCGGTATTTTGAGGCCATTAGAAAAAATCGATGGGCCTCGGTTATAGCCGTATCACGCCTAGAAAACTATTTCTATTTAAATTTTTTTTTTACATTTGGATTAAGCACATAAATTGCTATCGGAATAAATTAAACTTTTGGCTCGGAAATATTTATTTAATTTTACTTTTTAATTACAATGGAAATTCCGATGCGGAATTCGGTGTATAAGGGAAACGGTCAATAGCGTGTAGCACCTAAAGAACTTTTTTTTTTTAATATTTTTTTAGATATTTGAATTCAGAATATTATTTACAACTAAGTTCCAAAATATAAGCCATCGGAAAAAATTATTTATATTTTTTCCATATTTATTTCCGGTATTTTGAGGCCATTAGAAAAAATCGATGGGCCTCGGTTATAGCCGTATCACGCCTAGAAAACTATTTCTATTTAAAATTTTTTTTTACATTTGGATTAAGCACATAAATTGCTATCGGAATAAATTAAACTTTTGGCTCGGACATATTTATTTAGTTTTACTTTCTAATTACAATGGAAATTCCGATGCGGAATTCGGTGTATAAGGGAAACGGTCAATAGCGTCTAGCACCTAAAGAACTTTTTTTTTTAAATATTTTTTTACATATTTGAATTCAGAATATTATTTACAACTAAATTCCAAAATATAAGCCATCGGAAAAAATTATTTATATTTTTTCCATATTTATTTCCGGTTTTTTGAGGCCATTCGAAAAAATCGATGGGCCTCGGTTATAGCCGTATCACGCCTAAAAAACTTTTTTTTTTTTAATTTTTTTTTTACATTTGGATTAAGCACATATATTGCTACCGGAATAAATTAAACTTTTGGCTCGGACATATTTATTTAGTTTTACTTTCTAATTACAATGGAAATTCCGATGCGGAATTCGGTGTATAGGGGAAACGGTCAATAGCGTCTAGCACCTAAAGAACTTTTTTTTTTAAATATTTTTTTACATATTTGAATTCAGAATATTATTTACAACTAAATTCCAAAATATAAGCCATCGGAAAAAATTATTTATATTTTTTCCATATTTATTTCCGGTTTTTTGAGGCCATTCGAAAAAATCGATGGGCCTCGGTTATAGCCGTATCACGCCTAAAAAACTTTTTTTTTTTTAATTTTTTTTTTACATTTGGATTAAGCACATATATTGCTACCGGAATAAATTAAACTTTTGGCTCGGACATATTTATTTAGTTTTACTTTCTAATTACAATGGAAATTCCGATGCGGAATTCGGTGTATAGGGGAAACGGTCAATAGCGTCTAGCACCTAAAGAACTTTTTTTTTAAATATTTTTTTACATATTTGAATTCAGAATATTATTTACAACTAAGTTCCAAAATATAAGCCATCGGAAAAAATTATTTATATTTTTTCCATATTTATTTCCGGTATTTTGAGGCCATTCGAAAAAATCGATGGCCCTCGGTTATAGCCGTATCACGCCTAAAAAACTTTTTTTTTTTATAATTTTTTTTTACATTTGGATTATGCACATATATTACTATTGGAATCAATTAAACTTTTGGCTCGGACAAATTTATTTTTGTCTATAATCTACTTTTTGTGTCCAAAATAGCGTTCGTTGCCGATTTCGTTGCTAACTTCATGTACCTGATTTATTCTCGTATAAATAATAATAAAACATTTGAGTTTCAGGTCTAAATTATTTCTTAAAAGTTTTTTAATTTGGTGTAAATTCTATTATTGTCACCGATTCCACGACGATGTTGATCATTTCAGGTTACATTGACTTGAGTAAGAGAAGAGTCTCTCAAGAAGAAGTTGTCAAGTGTGAAGAGAAATTTGCAAAAGCTAAATGCGTAAGTTAGACATATATACAACGGCAGTAATTAAAAAATAAGGTCGGCCAAATGTGTAGCTAGCTGAGTACTGCTTGGGTTGATTTTTCAAGGCCAGCTCATCTTATTTGGTTCGGCCTGTATAGAACATCGTTGTTATGTTTTGTTCTGTTTAACTTGCGGGATGGAGTTTCACTGTACTACATCTGAGTAACATTTGATTGTTAGATGTAAAAAAAAGTTAGTTTTGCATCGCTAGTTTTCATGTCGTACTCAACGACCGAGGTGTTTTCTCTTTTTTTACCGTACAGGTCAATAGCATTCTGATGCACGTCGCTCAGGTGTTGAACTACGAAGCCGATGCACAACTGGAAGAACTCTACCAGAAAACCGCCTGGTTTTTGGACAGGAAGTACGGAAAGCCGGGAGCTTCCTACGATGCCTTCAAACACGCTGTCTCGTTAGTTTGCTAGTTTTTGATTATTTTGATTATTATTATTATTATTCGTGTAGCATGCCTGATCGTTAATTATTTTTAGTTAAGATTTTTTTCATATTCAAACTTTAAAAATGATTTCTTACTGACTACTCGGTTTCGGAAATAATTTTCGCTTTCCTTTACTTCAAGGAATCCCGAAGTGTTGGACGAGTGTGACATAGACGAGAAGACAAAATCGCTCCTCCTGACCAACATAAAAAGGAGGATGACTCCGCATGCCATGAAAATCAGAGCTGGTTCGTATCGAGCATGTTTAAATTTTTTGTTTTTAAAAAAAATCTTTTCCAGCTCTTTTAGAATGCTTGTTGTTACATATATTCTAAATGTTTTGCGCAAGGAATTCATTGCGGATTGGCTCTGGTTCCGATCCAGCGTGCCAACAGTAAGTCCTTGGACGTTGCTGTGTCTTTTTTTGATGACATGCTTATTGAAAAATCAGCTTGCAGATTTATCGATGCTTTAAAGTAATATCGGTTACCAGCACATCATTTACATCATCGATTCTCTTGTCTTTGTTCCGCGCAGATCTTGAGGTTGCCTGTTACGGATACGAAGGTATCGACGCTGTTAAGGAGGCTCTCAGAGAAGGACTCAAGCTCAGTACTGAGGAGATGCCTATCAAGGTATTTTGTTTTCTAGAATATAATTTGTTTTTTTTGTGTGTGTTTCTACTGTTGATCATTTTTGTCTTCTGCTTCACTTTTAGTTGATTTTTTTGTATTAAAATCTTATTTAAATGCATGTGTTTCTCACTCTAATATGGAAATTGGTTATAAGCAGTATCAGTAGAGCTCAATGTAATTTAATTAAAAAAAAAGAGTTGTAAATTAATATTTCTAACTGGGTGAATATATGAATAATAATGAGCTTGTTATAAGTGAATATGTTTTTCGTACAGATAAACCTGATAGCTTCTCCATTGTACGTGATGACCACTCAGACCCTGGAAAAAACCGAAGGTCTTAAGAAGTTGGAGGAGGCCATCAAGTTGATCCAGGCAGCCATCGAGCAATTTGACGGAGGAAACTTTGTTCTCAAAATGGCGGTGAGTTTTCGTCCCGTCGACGGGTTAGGGGACGGCGATGATCGAGGGAGATGTTTTTTTGTGGGGTATTTTTAATCGGTATCTTCAAAAAATATTTCTGCTAAGAATGATGACGTTGATTAAAATTGAAAACATTTATTAAGAGATGTCTTTAAGAATGGCTGCCTATTATGCAGTGGTGATTTTCATGAGAGTTGCATGTGGATGACTCATCATCACAGTGGTGTTGATGATGATCATAGTTGCATAGGTAGGTAGGTATTATAACGTGCCATAAGCTCAATGACCTTGTGTCGTCTTTACCAGCCGAAGGTTGTGTCCGACATCGAGGAGCTGGAGTTGGCTGCTCAGATGGAGAAACTGAAGAAAGAAAACGAGGAAAGAAGCGGAGACGAGGACAGTGACGAAGATGAGGACGATGATGATGATGATGATGGAGAAGGTGAAGGAAAGAAGGAGGCAAACATGAAGAATGGGAAGAAAGACGATGATGATGATGACGATGAAGAAGAAGATGATGATGATGACGATATAGTTGTTGAGAAATGAACAATTATTATTATTATTGTTTAATGTTGTTATATTATTTTCAACTGGAAATTATAATTAAGATCTATTTCCATGTTATTCTGGAGTTTAACAGCTCATTGTGAAGTTTTGTTCTTCAGGGGTGTATTTGTTTTGCTGTCGTCGTGTTACAGCTGGTAGCTATTTATAGTGGTTGACCTGCAGGTCACAGCAGTGATAAGTTACAGCTAGTGGCTATTTATATAGCTTGACCTGTCAGTTACAGCTAGTGGTGAGGTTATTTGGTATGTTGCTGGAATTGGAATAATATTCTACAAAATGCTTGCTAGTAGGAATAAAAGTAATGCTAACATTATTGCTGGAGATAACTTAACGGGTTGGTTAAATGTTCCTCCGATAGATGAACAAAGCCGTTTTTTGAAATGCGTATATATATATATATATATATATATATATATATATATTAATTTTTCGAAAATCTGTCTAGCTTGCTGCACGCTAGTTAATTTGATGCACCGTGCACCTTTTTGCTTAAATTAGATTCCATTCACAAAAGCACAAAAATCCAACAAACGGAAATGAAAATATTTGCTGGTCCTGGCACAGCTTAAATGGGATCTCGTGGGATTGAAAGTAGGTATGTATGGCTGCCGGTCCTTTGAGGGAGGGGAAGACCACTATATCTGTCCGGCTTCAATTTAGTTCGCTTTTTCGTAGCAATTTTTCCCGGTAGCGCTTTTCAATATTTGAAGCGTTTCGCCGCATGTGTGCTCTTTGCCCCGCTCGTGATTTTAATTAGCGACTTACTTTGTTTTTTTTTCGGATTCTGGCATTCCTTCTCTTACATTTAAATCTTGTATATTATTATTATTATTATAATTCATTTTTTAATGATTCCGATGATAACATATGAATGTAGATGTCGTCAGTGGCTTCACAAGAGTTGGTGACACCCTGTGTGATATTTCATGGTGTCATCACCCTCTTAAATATATACTTAATAGTGCTCCTTATTCTAAAGTAGTCGATGATCGGGTTTGTAGGGGGGGGGGGGGGTTAAATCTGGTGAACTAACTGTTCTCAAAGGGGTGATCTCTAGACAACTCTTCCTCCTCAAGAAATTCGATGAGTGGGTATTGTCCCTGTCCCACGTCATGGTATCACCCAGTGACGTTCGCAGCCCCGTACTCCCCTGGTGACACCACTACATGTATCAAAAAGAAGAAGTACATATATATGTACTTCTTCTTTTTGATACGACCCCCTTTCCCTCCCTTCCCTTCTCTAACGCGTGACATCCCTCTTTACTGGAAGGCAACGTGGTGAAATTTTATGAAGTAGATCAAATATAATTTCAACTAATTACTCGCTGAATAATGCATGAGGTAATTAATAATTAATGAGGTCGTTCGTTCGCTACGTGTTTCCCGCTTTTTTTCCAAGTGGTGGAAAATTGCCTGGCTTGATGAAGTTACAGCATGAACGATCCGTAATTACGGGGTGGCGGAGTAAAGTATGCCAGTTGTAAGCAGGTGCGTACTCTGGAATTACGTGTATTTTAACATTTAATGCTCTCTCTCTCTCTCTCACTCTCTCTCTCTCACTCACTTTCTCTCTCTCTCTCTGTGTGTGTGTGTGTGTGTGTGTGTGAGTGACCTTGTAGTGGTCAGTAGCCGTAGTACTACCTTTGACGGACGAGCAGTCTTGACAGACACAGTTGTGCGTTATGAAATGGATCCTACTCATTGAGGGTAAGAGAAATCTTTTTCTTGTGGTGGAGAGAGCAAACATTGACGGGGTATGCATGTTATAAAAAAGGGGGGTGGCATAAGGACACCTGGGCGGGCTGCCCCACAAACGATTGGTTTGAGAAATTAGCAGAATGTAGTGTTTTGTTAGTGTTTATTTTGTCTTCCGCATTTTCAAGCAATTGTCTTTTCCACATTTATTTTTCCAATTCAGTTATTTCTATTTTCTCTTTCTCTCTTTTTCTCTCTCTCTCTCTCTCACTAAGTCTCTTTCTTTTTTCTCCACTTCCACCGTTAAACAATTACCAATTAAGAGACCTCCACCAAGTACGTCACGCTCCAGGGGAAGGGAGAGGGTTTAAGAAAGTGTGGCAGAGGGAGGGAGGGAGGGTACAGATCATGTGTGACGTCACACATTTTTTTACATTTCATTTGTGTATCATTGTTTAAATAAATGATTTTAGAGATATACCGTCTGAAATTGACAGTGAAGATTAACTTTCTGCTGTGATGGATATTCTGTCAAAAGACGAGAAACGCGTGGATGTTATTGTTCTTTTAAGTACAAATTTAATACAGTTTATTTAGTGTGTTTTAGATTCAATTCTAATTTAATAGTTGTTTTTATTTAAAAAAAAAATTTGTTTGAAGGTGTGACGAACTGTGGGGGAGGTCCGGGATTTGTGACAGATTATGACAAGGGAGAGGAGAGGGGGATTGTCAAAAACCAGAGTGACGTATTCATGGACAGTCCCGAAATGAACAGCATTGTTGAATTTCCATTCAACCAATTAAGGCCGCCAGATAAATTCAACTATGCACGCCACTAAAAGGAAGCATGCGGTGATAAAGTTTTTCATTATTTTATTAATTTTTATGTAGAGCCCCCCTCTCACTCAGTCACTCATTGAATCACTCACTCACTCACTCACTCACTCACTCACTCACTCACTCACTCACTCACTCACTCACTCACTCACTCACTCACTCACTCACTCACTCACTCACTCACTCACTCACTCACTCACTCACTCACTCACTCACTCACTCACTCACTCACTCACTCACTCACTCACTCACTCACTCACTCACTCACTCACTCACTCACTCACTCACTCACTCACTCACTCACTCACTCACTCACTCACTCACTCACTCACTCACTCACTCACTCACTCACTCACTCACTCACTCACTCACTCACTCACTCACTCACTCACTCACTCACTCACTCACTCACTCACTCACTCACTCACTCACTCACTCACTCACTCACTCACTCACTCACTCACTCACTCACTCACTCACTCACTCACTCACTCACTCACTCACTCACTCACTCACTCACTCACTCACTCACTCACTCACTCACTCACTCACTCACTCACTCACTCACTCACTCACTCACTCACTCACTCACTCACTCACTCACTCACTCACTCACTCACTCACTCACTTTCACCCTTGTTTATTTCGTTTTTTCTTTCTCGTTCTTATCCACTTTCTCACCACCACAGTTCGTGTATCTCCCTCTTATCTTCCTTTCTCTGCCACTTCATCTCTCTTTTCCACCACCGCATGGAGCCTTTATTAGCGAACCAGCTGACGCCCACGCGCCTGAGGCACGCGCTACTTGGCGGAGGAGGCGTTATCTCTTTGTACCGCTCCTGGTCATCCATTTCTTTTTCATCTGTGTCTGTCTCATTCATTAAATCACCCACCTACCCATCCGTCCGTCCGTCCGTCCATCCATTCTTCCCTCCATCCATTCATCCGTCTGTTCGTCCGTCCATCTATTCATCAATTCATCCATCCACCCATCCATCTATCCATCGATAAATCCATCCATCTATTTAATGAAACAGAGATTATGGTAAACAACTAAATTGTTGGTTTACATTTCATTACGGGGGAACTGGGTAGACCCTAACATTTTATACTCAGTGCCGACGTTACCCTGTCGAAATTAATAGGAGGCGGTCCCCCCGTCTCCCCTGGGATAGTCGCCTACGTATAATGTGTTTGTTTCGTTCATCTACTCATGCGGTTGTTCATGCATTCATCACGCACACAGATTTTTTTCCACATGCGAGGTTGTTGGTGATTCATTCTGACCTCATTTCACTCGATCGGTCCATCCTGCATTTGACGCTCCTATGCGCACTGCGACTGGAATGACAAAGTGGAGAGGCGTGTTAAACAGAAAGAAAAAACAAGAGAGAAGAAGAAGAAGAACAGCAACGATGACAGATAGCAGCATGTAGCAGCATAGACAAATTATTCAAAGAGCAAAGAAAAAAAACAGTGGTGAAGCAAGACCCATGAGATCACGTCACGTGGTTTAGTTGGTAAAACAAGTAAAGATAAAAAATAAATTTTTTAAAAATGCTTTTATTTGCCTCTTTATCTAAGTCAACAAACTAAAATTTTTTGAATCTAAAACCACCATTACGCTCAATCTTGTTAATTATTTTAGACCTCTGGCGACTTATAAATAAACATCCGTACTGTTTAATTATTTTGGACCTCTGGCGACTTTTGCATAAATAACTTATTACAGTCGCTAGATAACAGGAATTAATTTGATTTGATTAATTTTAATTGATTTAAGGCCTAATTCATGTCGGACACATTAAATTCATGTATTGTCATCTAGAATAAAGCTTTCCTGAAAGTTTTAGAGCTCTAAGTGGTCAAAAAGTGGGTGAATTTTTGTTTCTAAGATTTGATCACCACAGACAAACCAACAAATAAACAAACAAACAAACAGAGAGACGAGTGAAGTTAAATAAAAGCATTTAACAAAATCCCATCATCGCCCAGATAAGACAACTAACTTGAACAACCGTCGTTAAGTGATTCTGAGCAGGTATATAGCTGTAACTGATGTAAAGTAATTGGCTCACCTGTTTTCGGTTACCAGGGTGGTAAACGGGTGCGTCTGGTTGGAAAAGGTTCAGTGAAGCTGTAATCAGCCTCATGAATATTCATAGCAGGAGACAATCAGTGTGGGTCGTCATTGGCGGAAGGGAGATGTTTATGTTACTGACCTACTTTGTTCCGGTTTGGAATAGCAAGGCAATTCTTTATCATTTTTTATCATCTCCTCTTTTTTATTTAATTTTAAAATATAACTTAATAAAATGATTTTTCAAATTCATGTTATAATTGATTATAAATGGTATTGTCTCATTAATAATGAATAAACTTCTGTATAAAATTTTTAAAAACAATTTTTATTCAACACGTCCCTACTGCTTAAATATTTATAAGACTGAGCTAATAACGTGAACCCTGACAGCAGATATTCCATCTAAAAATATTCATATATAAATGCCTATCCAATGTTGTACAGCACATCCCTGATCCTGCTGATCCTATATTTAGTAAACGACGCGCCAAAACACGACACGACCACTAGGAACTTGTACAAACACTTGTTCTCTGCTTTAAAACAAGAGGACGAGTCCATTATTCGTTTCCATGGGAAGCTGCCAAGTGGAGAGGGGAGAACAACCTTAGGACGGGTTCATTTCTTCATTCATCGGGGGAAGTAAAACACAGGTTGAAGAAGTTTAAAGACGAATGAATGTGGCTCAGTTGCCTTCGGTGAGGCCATTATTTTCATCCTCATCATCACCATCATAGCCACCACCACCATCATCATCATCGTCATCATCACCACCACCATCGTCATCATCATCGTCATCATCATCACCACCACCATCATCATCATCATTATCATCATCACCGTCGTCGTCGTCGTCATCGTCGTCACCGACAAACCATAATGGAGATCTACAATTTTGGAAGTTTTTTTTTATTCGTAAACGTTTTCTTACTGACACCTCTCCTTAAAAAATGTTATGGAAAACGTTGAAAGCACTCACTGCATCAACCACAACCGTGAAAACTTATTTTCAATATTGACATGAAATCTCGGATGAAATCGGAGTTCTGTACTGTTGTGTGATGTATGATCAAGTATTAGGACATGATGACGCGTTAAAAGTCGTTTTTGTGTACTACGTACTGTATACCATGTTCTACCGATGTCTTTGAAAAAAAAAACAAGTTCATTAGTAGAAGCCCACAGTGGCGGATCCAGAAATTCCTAGTGGGGGATGTTCTTCCAAAATTTTTCAGAATCTTCCCCCAAAAAGCTAACTACAACTACAGTTATTTTCCAAAAACCGGGTATTCTACCCCAAAAATTTAATTGATACTCTGGTGGGGATACATTCCCTACCCCCTGGTTCCGTCCCTGGAAACCCATCGACTAACCTTAACACTATTTGTATTGCCATACCAAAACTGTAATCACTGTCTTAATAATTATCATTACCAAAACTGTAATCACTGCCATAGTAATTATCATTACCAAAACTGTAATCTTTACCACAACTGTAGTTTTTACCACAGTTGTAAACATTACCAATTACTGCAACTAATATAATTACAACAACTGTAAACATTACCACAACGTTTACCCAGCATTACAGCAACCATAAGAGAGGAACGTAATGATATCTAGAAATTAATAGCATTCATTATTGTCCGGCTTTCTGAAAATATTAAGAACAAACATTTGCTGTTTTAAATTATTATTTTTTTTATAAGCTAAAAACATCACAAACTGAGATAAAAGACATTTAATCCATAGAAGCAGGTGGACTCATCCGTTCTATTATTCGGTGGTTTCGAGTGCACCCCCGGATGAGGGAATGAGGGTGAGGGTTGTTCGTGGAGAAATTTGAAATATGTTCTTTGTAAAGAGAGAGAGAGAGAGAGAGAGAGAGAGAGAGAGAGAGAGAGAGAGAGAGAGAGAGAGAGAGAGAGAGAGAGAGAGAGAGAGAGAGAGAGAGAGAGAGAGAGAGAGAGAGAGAGAAAGAGGAAGTGGAGAGTCAGTTGTTCGATGACCAATTGAAATTCAGCAGCTTCAACGAGAAAAATGGTACCCAAATGGATTGCAAGGAGCGGGAAAGATGTCGCCTATGTTATGATTATGATAATTGTAGCGGTGATGATGATGATGAAGATATTCGTTATGATGATGGTTGAGATGATGATGATGATAATGATGATGGTTACCATGGTGATGTGTATGTATTGTACACATTAGATCGTCTCGTTGCAGGAATTATGTTGTGAACGTATACAATTATGCCAGTTGTGCATGGTGTCGGTGTGTGTGTGTGTGTACTGTATATATATAACGATGATGATAGTGATTATGATCATAGTAACTATGATAATATTTATAACGAGCTCTAATACCCGGCGTTACCCGGGTTTTTTGTGATTGCTGTTTTTAAATCTTAAAGACAAGTAAGCCATAAAAACGAGGTTTTGTTTAAACAAATCCTTCATATTTCATGATACGCATGCTTTTCATTTAATGCAAATTTTTCTTTTAAAACGCAATTTTTTTTTAAATGTTAGCATCTACATAATTGTGTTTGATTTTTTTTTAAACTTAGATAATTATTGTGTTTAATCACTTTTTTTCAAATTTTTAAGCCTTCATAAAATGCATTGTCATAAAAAGCGAGACTATATTTCAAATTTCAGCTAGATTGGATGACGGGAAGTTAGTTAATTTTCACTTTCAAGGTTTGCAACAAACATGCAAGCAAGCAAGCGGTGACGTCAATATAAATAATTTAAAAAATAGAAAATAAATAACTCCGCCTCTCTAATTGCAAGCCAGTCCCAAGCCTGGAAAAAGGAGGAGGGAAAAGTTAAAAAGATCAAATTATGATCCACGACAGGAAGTACTTAAATGCTTCCTACATACAGCCAATTCAGTCTTAAAACACCTGGTTTAAAGAACTATAAACTATTATAAAAAAAATACAAAATACATTTTGATTTAAAAATTAAAGACGCCTATTTTGTAAAATTCTCTAAAATGTATATAAAATGAAATATAAACATAAAAGCGTGGGGCGTTTTCTTTAACACATAACGATTGCAACGATTGCGCACCACGCTTTTATGTTTATAATTTATTTAAACTTTTAGAGAATTTTGCAAAACGGGCGTTTTTAGTTTTTTACCCGACCCGACTTTACCCGACCCGATTTTACCCGACCCGACTTTACCAGATCCGACTAGTGGAAAATGTGTAGAGCTTCGCGTAAAGCTGTTAGGTAGTGCTAAAATATGTTTATACTTAAAAAATCCGTCATTATTGACGGTTCATCTCTAGTTGTTTCATATTAAATTTATAAATACGTTAAGAAATATTATTTGTACGTTGGAGTGAGAAAAGTCAGGGTCAGCTTAATAAAACCATAAAAGGATTATGAAAATTGCAGAGTGATGATGATGACGATGATGACGATGATGATGATGATGATGATGATGATGATGATGATGACGATGATGATGATGATGATGATGATGACGACGGTGATGATGATGATGACGAAAAGACTGTTCTCTCCTTTCGTGCAGATGTCCGATGCGATGATGGAGAAACGTGGAACGGAAAGGACGTTGATGGAAATCACAATCGCGTTGATGAATAAGCCGAGTAGTTATGATGATGATGATGATGATGATGATGATGATGATGATGATGATGATGATGATGATGATGATGATGATGATGATGATGATGATGATGATGATGATGATGATGATGATGATGATGATGATGATGATGATGATGATGATGATGATGATGATGATGATGATGATGATGATGATGATGATGATGATGATGATGATGATGATGATGATGATGATGATGATGATGATGATGATGATGATGATGATGATGATGATGATGATGATGATGATGATGATGATGATGATGATGATGATGATGATGATGATGATGATGATGATGATGATGATGATGATGATGATGATGATGATGATGATGATGATGATGATGATGATGATGATGATGATGATGATGATGATGATGATGATGATGATGATGATGATGATGATGATGATGATGATGATGATGATGATGATGATGATGATGATGATGATGATGATGATGATGATGATGATGATGATGATGATGATGATGATGATGATGATGATGATGATGATGATGATGATGATGATGATGATGATGATGATGATGATGATGATGATGATGATGATGATGATGATGATGATGATGATGATGATGATGATGATGATGATGATGATGATGATGGCAGTGATGACGATATTGATGATGGTGATGGTGATGATGATGATGAAGATGTTGATGACAGTGATGACGATATTGATGATGGTGATAATGATGGTGGTGATGATGATGATGGCGATGATGATAGTGATGGTGATGATGATAATGATGATGATGAAAAGAAAATAATGAAGGTGATGATAGCTATGGGACAGTTAAACTAACGGGAAATTATGAGGTTTTCAAAGTAAATAAAATATTTCATCTTTTGCTTTAAATGCGAAATTAATAGGGGAAACTTATCACCTCACTCACTCACTCACTCACTCACTCACTCACTCACTCACTCACTCACTCACTCACTCACTCACTCACTCACTCACTCACTCACTCACTCACTCACTCACTCACTCACTCACTCACTCACTCACTCACTCACTCACTCACTCACTCACTCACTCACTCACTCACTCACTCACTCACTCACTCACTCACTCACTCACTCACTCACTCACTCACTCACTCACTCACTCACTCACTCACTCACTCACTCACTCACTCACTCACTCACTCACTCACTCACTCACTCACTCACTCACTCACTCACTCACCTCACTCACTCACTCACTCACTCACTCACTCACTCACTCACTCACTCACTCACTCACTCACTCACTCACTCACTCACTCACTCACTCAATAGGGGAAACTTATCACCTCTTTTTAAAATAATTTTTATGTTAAATAAATAAATAAAACGAATTTCGTCATCCTTTTTCGCTTTGCCGGAAGGCAAAAAAACGACAAACTTTGCTTCTATTTGTTTTAGTTCATCGTCTCTCTTTCTCTCTCTCTCTCTCTCTCTCTCTCTCTCTCTCTCTCTCTCTCTCTCTCTCTCTCTCTCTCTCTCTCTCTCTCTCTCTCTCTTTCTCTCTTTGTCTCTTTTTTCTTTATCTCTCTCTCTTATTGTCTCTCTCTCTCTTTCTCTCTTTGTCTCTTTTTTTCTTTATCTCTCTCTCTTATTGTCTCTCTCTCTCTTTCTCTCTTTGTCTCTTTTTCTTTGTCTCTCTCTCTTATTTTCTCTCTCTCTCTTTCTCACTCTCTTTTTCTTTCCCTCTTTCTGTCTCATTTCTGTTTCTCTCTCTTTTTTCCAGTTTTCATTTCTTCTCTTCAGTCTTTTATTTCCTCTCCACTGCCAAGATTTTAAGCGTCACAAGAGACCTCTCTTCGCATCGTTATGACTCACACGCAAACACACACAAACACACACACAAACACACGCACAAACACACACACAAACACACACACAGACGCATGCATACACCCATATTTCCGCACACACGTACGCACAGATGGCACTCGTGGACACTTACTTGGACAGAGTGAAAGAGAGAGGAACAGACAGAGAAAGACAGTAAGAAAGACAGAGAAAGACAGAGAGACAGTGAGAAAGACAGAGAAAAAGAGAGAGAGAGACATAGAGAGAGAGAGAGAGTGATGAGAGAGGGCACACAGACAGAGATAGTAAGATAGAAGCAGGAACGCATACGCGTCAGCTGCCATGGAAATAAAAGCCACCAACCATATTATCACTCGCCTTTCCATGTTGGTTCCAAGCGACAGCAGCTTTCTGTCGGTTGCGCGCCTCTCCATCTGCTTCCATACTTTCCGCTCATTTTCACGGAATACTCCACACCACCAGCAACCGGGGTGGAAAAATACACCGTCTTAATGTTTGAACAATATATCTATAAAGTATTTAACTACTATTTAGTAAATAAATAAACAAATAAATAAATAAATATACATATCTAATTTTTGTTAACTTGTCCAGATAGAGAGCCGCAACGAAGATTGTTAATATTTTAACACCTCCTATTTCAGGGATGTGCAAGTAATCTCGACTCGTTACCCTTGGTTACCGGAGAACAGTTTGTTTTCTTTTGGATTTACGGTGATAAAAATTATTATTTTTATTTTCCATTCTGTCAACTTCAACAAAAGTAACGGTGAGTGTAATTGGGTTATTTTATTCTGTGAATTCAAACTCTAAGTAGATCTCTCTCTCTCTCTCTCTCTCTCTCTTCTCTCTCTCTCTCTCTCTCTCTCTCTCTCTCTCTCTCTCTCTCACTCTCTCCCTCTCTCTCTCTCTCTCTCTCTCTCTCTCTCTCTCTCTCTCTCTCTCTCTCTCTCTCCTCTTTCTTTTCCTTATCTCTGTTTTTCTCTTTATCTTTTCTTTCTTTCTCTACCTTTCTCTTTCTCTCTCTCATTTTTTCTCTTTTTTGCTCTACTTTTTTTTTCTTATTAATTTAGAAAAAATGTTTTTTTGGGTTTTTTTGTTATTTTTATCCCTTCTCTCGCCCTGCTGCCTTATCAATTCAGTTCCATCTCCTTGCAATCAGCCTCAAACATCCCTTTCCACCACCGCCGTCATCAGCATCAGCATCACCATCGTCGTCGTCATCATCCTCACGGTCATCATCATCATCATCATCATCATCAACGTCGTCGTTATCATCATCGTCATATATATGGTCATCATCATAACTAAGATCAACAAGATCCGATTCTTATTGATAAAAATTATTTCAAAGTAAGAAAAAATTTTTATTCAACTATTAAGTTGCTTAGGCGTGTACGAATTGTAAACTGCACGCTTTCTTTCATCTTCATTCTCTCTCTTTCTTTAAATCATTCAGGAGGTTGACGTGTCAATCTGGAAGTCCTGGTAGTGGATGGAAAGAAAAAAGAAAGAAAGGAGGGGAGCAGGAAAAGAAATGGAGAGAGAGAGAGAGAGAGAGAGAAGAGAGAGAGAGAGAGAGAGAGAGGAGAGAGAGGAAAAGAGACACCGGATAGGGAGGCAGAAAAAGAGAAAGAAAGAAAGATACAAACGGAAGAATGGAGCTAAAAAACCAAGCATATAAGGACAGGATTGAATCGTGTGATCAAGAAATGGAAAGTTTGTGCATATACGGAAAGATACAAATACACATACATACATATATACATACATACATACATACATACATACATACATACATACATACATACATACATACATACATACATACATACATACATACATACATACATACATACATACATACATACATACATACATACATACATACATATATACATACACACACACACCACATACATACATACATACATACATACATACATACATATATACATACATACATACATACACACATACATGAAAACCAGTCAGCATACAATCATAAGCAAACTTATGCACAATCAATGACAATGTCAGATCGATACTATAAAACACACAGAGACGTACACAAACGTGAACATAAACAAACAAGCAAACAAACCCACGAATACGCAAGCGTACACGCACGCGTACACTCCGAGTAATGAAAGTTTGACATTCAAAAAATTTGAAGAATTTGTTTTTATTGAAGTGGAATGAAACAGAGTAGAAAAAAAGAAAATATACTTTCGTTTATTATTTGTATCGTTATAATATATTCAAATTCTCGAAAATATCAGTTAAATTCACATTAATAATAATAACAATAACAGTAATAATAACAATAAATAACATTAAAATGTGGTTTAAAAATATAAAAAATATATAAATATAAATGATTTTTGTAATTTATTTTAAAAAAAAACTTTTCTTTTAACGTCCCCAAGAATTATGGCGTCCATAGAAAAATATTTTTGGACTAAAAAAAAGAAAGAAGATGCAAATATTTGTTTTCTTTGGTTTCCTCGCTATGAAGACGAATGCTGAAAAACTAAGAATAATAAGAGAAATAGAAGTATGAATAACAAAAACGTGGGAGTATGTGTGTGTGTGTCTGTGTGTGTTTGTGTGTGTGTGTGTGTGTGTGAGAGAAAGAGAAAGAGAGAGAGAGAAAGAGAGAGAGAGAGAAAGAGAGAGAGAAAGAAATATAAAGAGGAAGAGAGA
Organism: Erpobdella octoculata; assembly: GCA_963978895.1. Taxonomy (NCBI): domain Eukaryota; kingdom Metazoa; phylum Annelida; class Clitellata; order Hirudinida; family Erpobdellidae; genus Erpobdella; species Erpobdella octoculata. The sequence continues at coordinate 543,586 of OZ022245.1, read as the reverse complement.
GAAAGCCAGAGAAAAACAAAGAAAAAAGGGAGGGATGGGGAGAAACAGAGAACGAAACAGAGAGAAAGAGAGAGAGAGAACGAAACAGAGAGATTGAAATAAGATCTTAAAAATTATACGAACTGATACGGAAGTATCCACTTTCAAAATGGCGTAACAGCAGGGGGGACTACAAAAAAAAAAAAGAAAACTTGCCCCCTGGCACGACAGACGTGTCTGACATTTGAAAATACGTGTTTCTCAAATTATGGAATGTGCTCCAGTGTGCACTGCGTGTGAAAGAAAAAATATTCAAAAGTGCTTAAAAGTTTTGGAAAAATGTTTGGAAAATTTACCTCCGACAAGCGAGTTTTTTAGGTCATGCGTTACGGAAACCATGACTACGCATGCGCCCTGCAGCCGTAGTAAGCGATGTAATTGATAATTTTTAACACATATATAATTTGGCTTTGGTTGAACAAGTGGTGATGACGACGACGACGATGATGGTTATGACGATGATGACGATGACGACAACGATGATGACGATGATGATGGATATGACGACGATGATGGATATGACGACGATAATGATTATGACGACGATGATGATGATGATGACGATGACGACAACGACGACGATGATGATGGTGGCGGTTGCAATTAAGCTTAAAACCCGTACAAACTCTTTCCTTCCTGAAGGCAAACACACGACTACGTGAGTTTGTGTTGTCCCAGAAGCCTGAAGATGTGTTTGTTGTTTAGTTGTTTGTGTTTCACGTTTTCTCTCTCTCCCGTTTTTAACCTTTCAGTGCGTATAATAATGAAAAAAAAGAGAAAAGTTTATAAAAATATTTTTTTGAACCTGTATATTTCCACATGTGTGTATTTGTATGTGATTGGTAGTTGTTGGAATCAGTTGTTGTTGTTGTTGTGTGTGTATAAGTGTTAAATCCACCAGGTATGTACACCTGTTCAATCTTGATTGTATGTAGGGTAGGTATGCATGTGTTAAATTCTAATTGCATTTAGGTGTTCAGTGTTCATACATGGCTTATTTATCGCATACACAAGCAATGCATATAATTATAATAAAAAACATATTATAAGCATCAAATTATGCATTGCATATGCAAAACATCAGTATATTTATAATCTGCATATACAAAACATCACTATATTTATAATATTTATACAGGAAACACATATACATCCGTAACATGTATATATACAAAGCATCGGCATATTTATACGCTGCATAAAGGAAACATCAATATACTTATAATATGCCACATACAACGCATCTGAATATTTACACTCTGCATAAAGGAAACATCAATATACTTATAATATGCACATACAAATAATCAGAATACTTATAATATGCCACATACAATGCATCTGAATATTTAAAACCCACACATACAAAATCTTCATTCTTTTCGGACGTCATGTTCACAATCCATCGAAAGATCTAGAGAGCCCTAGAGATGTGCCGATAAATTATTTAGCGCTCTTTTCGCGGATGTTTTCAAAACTAAAAAATAAATAAGTAAATTATTAAATAAATAAAAGATACATATTATTTATTTTTCTAATATATTATTTGTTTTATGAAAATTAATAAATATATTTTTTGTTTGATATTAAACAATTGTTTGACTCGGTGTTTTTGACCTTTGAAAGATTAAAAGTGAATTTAAAGTTTCTGCTGGTCATGAAATGAAATGAAATGAAATGAAATGAAATGAAATGAAATGAAATGAATGAAATGAAATGAAATGAAATGAAATGAAATGAAATGAAATGAAATGAAATGAAATGAAATGAAATGAAATGAAATGAAATGAAATGAAATGAAATGAAATGAAATGAAATGAAATGAAATGAAATGAAATGAAATGAATGAAATGAAATGAAATGAAATGAAATGAAATGAAATGAAATGAAATGAAATGAAATGAAAATGAAATGAAATGAAATGAAATGAAATGAAATGAAATGAAATGAAATGAAATGAAATGAAATGAAATGAAATGAAATGAAATGAAATGAAATGAAATGAATGAAATGAAATGAAATGAAATGAAATGAAATGAAATGAAATGAAATGAAATGAAATGAAATGAAATGAAATGAAATGAAATGAAGTGAAGTGAAGTGAAGTGAAGTGAAGTGAAGTGAAGTGAAGTGAAGTGAAGTGAAGTGAAGTGAAGTGAAGTGAAGTGAAGTGAAGTGAAGTGAAGTGAAGTGAAGTGAAGTGAAGTGAAGTGAAGTGAAGTGAAGTGAAGTGAAGTGAAGTGAAGTGAAGTGAAGTGAAGTGAAGTGAAGTGAAGTGAAGTGAAGTGAAGTGAAGTGAAGTGAAGTGAAGTGAAGTGAAGTGAAGTGAAGTGAAGTGAAGTGAAGTGAAGTGAAGTGAAGTGAAGTGAAGTGAAGTGAAGTGAAGTGAAGTGAAGTGAAGTGAAGTGAAGTGAAGTGAAGTGAAGTGAAGTGAAGTGAAGTGAAGTGAAGTGAAGTGAAGTGAAGTGAAGTGAAGTGAAGTGAAGTGAAGTGAAGTGAAGTGAAGTGAAGTGAAGTGAAGTGAAGTGAAGTGAAGTGAAGTGAAGTGAAGTGAAATGAAATGAAATGAAATGAAATGAAATGAAATGAAATGAAATGAAATGAAATGAAATGAAATGAAATGAATGAAATGAAATGAAATGAAATGAAATGAAATGAAATGAAATGAAATGAAATGAAATGAAATGAAATGAAATGAAATGAAATGAAATGAATCCTTCTGAATGATTTAAAGAAAGAGAGAGAATGAAGATGAAAGAAAGCGTGCAGTTTACCAATTCGTACACGCCTAAGCAACTTAATAGTTGAATAAAATTCTTTTTCTTACTTTGAAATAATTTTTATCAATTTACACATTTTGCTCAAACGACTCATCCGTATTATTTTTTTTTTACATCCTCTTTCTTCTTGTAAGTCAAAATTTACTGAACATAAGCTTTTAAACATTTATCAAGTCAATCTGTTTCAAATTGGTTCTTTTATGTATAAATATTCTAATTCTACTCTACCTCAATCCTTTCATGATTTCTTCTTAAAGTCGTCCGATATTCATACCCATTTTTTGCGATCATCTAATCTTTTCCGTCCAGAATTTGCAAACACAAGACTAAAAACCTTTTCTATTAAATGTTTAGGTCCGCGTACATATTCAGTCATCCCTATTTCAATACAGTCCTCTGAGTCCTTTTCATTATTTAAATCTCGTCTTAAATCTCACTTATTAAAATTATAATATATTCTATCATCTCAGATTCGAACGTATATTGTATATTATTAAATGTTAAATTTTGTTATTTTGTTCATCTTAGTAATTTATTTCAGTTATTTTACCATTCTAAATTTATTGTATTGTATGTACCTGTATTATTATTATTCGTAAATGTTTCATCTGCACTGGTCATCCTCAAGCGAGATTCATCTCTTCGGATGTTCCTTTTGGGCACTACTCATTCATTTTTTGTTGCATGCTTTTATTTCAATTTTTATGTGTTTCTTTAATGTGTTTTTGTATGCCCAATAAACAATAAACAATGAATGAAAAAAAAAATGAAATGAAATGAAATGAAATGAAATGAAATGAAATGAAATGAAATGAAATGAAATGAAATGAAATGAAATGAAATGAAATGAAATGAAATGAAATGAAATGAAATGAAATGAAATGAAATGAAATGAAATGAAATGAAATGAAATGAAATGAAATGAAATGAAATGAAATGAAATGAAATGAAATGAAATGAAATGAAATGAAATGAAGTTAATCCATTACCAGTCTTCAAGGTCAGCATGTGAAGCTTTTTTACAGAGCAACCAGAGGCAATCGAAATGATTAAAATACTCTTTGTAGATGATGATGATGATGGTGGTGGTGGTGGCGGTGATGATGATGATGCTGCTGCTGATGATGCTGATGCTGATGCTGATGATGATGATGCTGCTGCTGCTGCTGCTGATGATGATGATGATGATGATGATGATGATGATGCTGTTGCTGATGATGATGTCATCGTATGCTTCTCATTTCTAGTCATTACAGCAAAAATACTTCCTATACAAAAATTAAATAAAATAAATTTAAAACCGCTTCTGTTACTATGCCAACCTGAACCATCAATCGTTTACTCTCATGGCACATGTTGCTAATGCTATAAAAAAAGAAAAATGCGAATAATTAAAATATTGAAGGAATTAATTTCAATTTAGTTGAGATTTATTTGCCCGGAAAAAAACATTTTTGCTGCATTTGTTCAAAAAATAGGAAATTCGTGAAAAATTGTTTTGGAGGCTTACATCCGGTGAGGATTTGTTGTCATCACTCAGAAACACACACACACAGATAGATTCACACACACACAGATAGATTCACACACACACATAATTATCATTATCGTCATCATCATCGTCATCGTCATCGTCGTCGTCATCGTCATCGTCATCATCATCATAACAGCTTCTTCGAAACTTCAAGATTTTACGTTCATTCACGTCATGTCGTGTCCTTTTATTGTCGCGTGCCTGTACGTCTGTGTACATTGGTGCACTTCTGTACATATGTACATTATTGTACATGCCTGTTCATTCATACATATTCATACATGCTTGTACACTTGTTTACCGGTGTGCACGTACAAATATAAAAACTTCTAAAAAAAAAGAAAACTCTCAAATTCCAATAAACCTTAATTTTGAAAAACTTGTTTTTAAAAATTAAGGTTCAGTAATACACTTTGGCCTGCTGAATGGCTGGCTGGTTAACTCGAGAACCAGACACAATTAGTAGATAGTTCGCGTTTTCAGTATATGATTTGTGCCAAAATGTTATTCCGCAAGCGATTAATTTAATTGCTGTAAAAAAGATAATAAAAACTAAATAAATAGAAAATAGAAAATAAATACGATTAATGAAATAATGAACTTGAATAATGAGTTTTTAAATGAATTTCATCTGTCCCATTGAATTTATGATTTTGCCAAAAACTATTACTCTGCCACTACAAAAATGCGCTAAAAAGTTTCTTTGGATCACTTTAATGTTTTCGTTCACCAATTTGTGTTAGTGGTCATTTGTGATCCTTTTTTTGGTTAAACAAATAAATAAATAAATATAAAAAAATCATATTTTTATAGCAAAAACTGAAAATAATTGTTTTTTTATTTTTTTTCACTTTTGAAAACAACAAAAAACTTTTTAAAAACTGCAACGCCATTTTTGATTTCAATTTTATAAAAAAAATTTAAAAAAATGAAATGCAAAAAAATTATCCAAAAAACATTCCAATCTCCTGCGATGCAAATTGTGTGCCAACACGATATCCGAAATTTTGATCAAAATGTGATTAATTTCACATATTCAAGTTAAATTATTTACTTGTTAGATATTATTTATTATTTCATTATTATTTATATTAAATATTTAATTTTTCAATTATTTTTTTTGGGAGCGGGTTTTTAATTTTAAAGATTAAATTTTAAATTTTCATTTCTCGTGTTGTGATTTCACCTGCAAAATGAAAAAATACTTTCCCGTTTTTAATTTTTTTTCCTTTTTTTCTTTTTCAATCCATCAGATCCGGTAGAATAGAAACTGTCATACTCAGAAAAACTTTTCTCCATCTTTCAACTCATCCACTCGGGTTTTCATTCTCTCGTTCAGTCGGTCTGACCTTTGAGGTTAACAGCAAAATGCAAAATCATCATCATCACCATCATTATTAGCATCATCATCAGCATCATCATCAGCATCATCATCATCAGCATCATCATCATCAGCAGCAGGATTATCAGCAGCAGCAACAGTAGAACCGCAGCAACACCAACAACAACAACAGCCAGCTACGGATACATCACCATCGGTTGCAGTAGCTGCGACAGCGCTTTCAGCTTCAGCAGCAGCTTCGCATATAAAAAAAAAACAGCAAACCCTTTTGCTACTGCATAGGCAACCATCCATATATTTTTTATACACCTATCCATCATTTTATTATTTCATCCATCTATACAACATTTGGTCCATTCATTCCACCTACCCATATATCCACCCACCCACCCATCCACCGATTCACCATCTATCTATCTACATCTCTATCTGTCCACCCACCCATCCATTCATTTATTCATCCAAGCATATATACATTCATCCATTTATCCATCCTTGGCATGTTCTTAATGGTTTTTCCCACTTTTCTTGACGAAAGTTGAAATTGAACCACGTGATCTGGCCGAGGCGCAAGAAGACGAAACGACCAGCCAATCGGAGGAGACTTGAAGAAGAAAAATGACCGTAAAACAACCATAAAAATCTTTTTTTGGTTTTTTTTGTTTGCCTTTTTCTCTCTCAACCTTGAAGATTGACAAGCTGGAAAAAGGTTAAGAAAAAGGTTGGTTGCGTCTGGGAAGTGGGAAGGTTGGTGGATAGGTGGGTGTGGTGGTTGGTGGATAGGTGGGTGTGGTGATTGGTGGATAGGTGGGTGTGCTGATTGTCTGGCTGACATTGGTGGTGAATGGGTGGGTTAGTAGATATCAGGATGTGTATGTAGATGTGTTAGTAGGGTTAGTAGCCGATGTATGAGTTGGTAGAAAGATGGGTGTTTTGGTGAACGTGTCGGTGGATTGTGGGCAGGCGGGTGGGCTGGTAGCCCGTGGCTTGGCTGGTAGATATTAGATATAGATATAGATGTTTAAGGTGGTTGGGTTGGTACCCGATGGGTAGGCTTATGGATATTCTGACGTCTTGGGTGGTTCGGTCGTACCCGATATGTGAGCAGGCAGGCAGGCCAGTGAATGTTTTAATTAACAAAAATATTCTTAGTGTAATTAAAACTTGTACGGATATGCGAATCCATGCGATATTTTTCCTAGAAACCAAGAAAAATTACACAAAAAAGATTTTGTAATATAACGATGACTTATAAATAATTGAAACTTTAGAAATTTATTTAATAAGGAATACAATTTGAAATTAAAATTTTCTAAAATGATTTTTTTTTTGTGTGAAAATAATTTCAGAAGAGGAAAAATTGAAAAAGATAATTCACATAACGTGTTCTGCTTGGAGCATATTCGTCGTCGCACCGACTAATACAACAACCACAACAGCGGAAATACCGACTAATACAACAACATCAACAGCGCAAATACCGACTAATACCACAACCACACCAGCGCTACTACCGACTAAAACAACAACCACTCAAGCCCTACTATATATTAATACTACAACCGCTGCCGCGCTAGTATCGACTAATACAAAAGCTACGCCAGCGCTACAACTACTACTACTACTTCTACTGCTGCGGCTACTACTACTTCTACTGCTGCGGCTACTACTACTATTACTTCTGCTGCTGCTACAGCAACAACGACCACGACAACTGCTAATTCCACGTTTGCCTACAGTACTTGAGAGGAAGAAGTCAAAGAGAAAGTCAAATATGGTTTTCCAGTGGGAGTTCCGTTTCCTCTTTTTCGTCTTCTTCAGTCTTCTTCCATTCATTGTCGGGTATGCATCAGTTGTTTGATCATTGACGGGAGATAGTATTTTTCAGAATGTGAGGATGATAATAACAGATAGAGAGGGAGAGAGGAAAAGAGAAAAAGAGAGTGAGGAGAGAAATGGAAAAAAGGAGAAGAAATAAAGTGTGGAGCAGAGGTGGATACGGGTCCATTTTTGGCAATCCAACCCGACCCTCCATTTACTCAACCCAACCCTACCCACCTGAAAAGTTGAATTTTCTAACCCAATGCCACCCAGAGTTATCATTGTATTTCCAAAATTTAAAAAAAAGTTGAAATTGTATTTCAAACAATCCCATGCACGTTTATAAAAAATGAACCCAACCCATGGGTCGACCCAACTCATGTCTACCTCTGATGTGAAGAAACTAATAAAGATTCAATTGATGCTTGAGAAATATTTTTCATCATGGATGTTTAAATAATAATAATTACAATTCTAAACTGGTTTTTGATTTGAAAATCAATAATTTCGTTTATTTGTCGCTGGGGACTTCTCATTCTATTAAATTTTTAGATTGATTTGACAAAATATGAGTGAATTATAGAATAAAATCAATAAAACCTTTAAAATATTTTTGAAAATTAAACATTTTACGTAATGAAACAAGCCATCAATTTTTGGTTTCTTTAAAATAAAAACGATATTTAGTTTTTAATTTGAAAAATTTTAAATACAAAATTTGTTTAATTCATATTGATTTGAAAATAGCTTATATTTTTAATCCTCACAATCGAGTTGAAATTTGGTGTTGTGGACTTCCCATTCTATTAAATTTTCAGATCGATTAAACAACATTTAAGTGAATTATAGAATAAAATCAATTAAAACTTTTAAAAAAAATATGAATTGCAAATTTTATGTAGAAAAACAAACTTTGAATTTTTAGTTTATTTAAAAAAGCGACATTCAATTTAAAAAAAATTTAATAAAAAATTTGTTTTTTTTCCATATTGATTTGAAAGTTTT